>CM021100.1:138028958-138305025 GCA_007115665.2 Sequoiadendron giganteum
TAGGATTTCATTGTGGACATGTTCAATCTTCATTTTCCAAGTTTTCAGCTCATTTGGATCTTTTTTTGGAAATTTTTTGCTTCAGGCATACGTGACAATTTTGAGGTTGGCCCCGAAATAACTTCAAAACCTAATGGCTAGTTGGATCGATCACAAACCTTTCCCATGACTTCTGGATCCTCATGGTGTGTTAATATTTGTTCCATGGAGTGTCCTTGACCTTACACTTAGGTCTACAATACATCATATGCATCTACCATGGATGAATTTCAGATTTGAGGCTGACTTGTTCTTGCACATGTTACATTTTTCCTCATTGGAGATTCTAATGATCTTTGGCCGACGTAGATGTGATAGAAAGATAGTATTGAATCATTAGTAGAGGAAATAGATTAATATTATGAAGGAAATATTGTATATTAGATCCGATCTGTATGATTTTTCTCACATGTATGAGCATTGTATTTTGAGCATGTTGTAATTAGGCTTGTGTGCCGAATCTATAAGCCCAGATGTGGTCGACTATATGTAATAAATATTTTAGATAATGAGAGTTTTTGCACCTACATTTGCCTCCATAAGTTGTGTTTCTTTTGTTGTGTTACTCTTTCTGCATGTTTCAGACTATTCTCTTTGAGGACCCTCCTTACTGTGACTGCACTAAAGCTTCCGCCCTTCCTTAGTCATCACATCCATCACCCTCGACGGACCCAAAAATATGGGTCTCTCTTAGCTAGTTTTCATCTATGATTCATCATCATTTACATCCTTTAGGCCACTTCCACCTACATGACAAGTTTTTCCCTCACTTTTGTCACCCAAGTCTTTATTGAATGCCATCATCGGCGTGAGATTTTGAAACTGCACCTACCCCGTTTATCACCATACTTTCACTTAATGCATGCATTAATCATGGTTGGTCTATATAAACACCTCATCTCGCCTATCATTTTCACCCAATTAAATTTGAACTCGAAGGCGAAGGAGGAGCTATCACACAAGAAAAATAATCTAAACTACGAGACAAATTTATTTTCCTTTTCCTGTGTGCTTGAGGTATGTATTCCAGTGCCCAACCCATTTGTGATTTGGTATTGATGAATTCATTCTACATTATTTGATAGAATTTCAAGTTATTGAGAGCATGCAAACCAGATTTAAATGATGCCTATAAGCACTAGGTTTTCAAACTATAGGATGCCTCTCATGGATTATTTTGATTGACACTATTTATAGCTCAACCCAACATTTAAACACTGATAAAACAAGGACCATTCTCATCATAGAACAAAACCCTCATGGGTCCATAGGCTCCCCATGTGGAGGTCCGTTCCTCTACAACCACGAACAATGATGAAAGACCTAGTGTAGTACAACTTGCTAACTCGACGGTCTTAACTCTCACCATCACCCATTAAGAATCAGAGTAAATGGCTAAGTTTGTGATATCATGTAGACATACCCATGTGGGACTCTACCTATAGGTTGCTCCCACTTCACTGATGTCTCATAGAGACAAAGCCTCAGTGTCATTCCGTTGGGTGGGTACTGTAGGAATTGTTACTCAAGAAAAAAATTTGGATACACCATGAAAATTCTAAGTCAAAACCTTTTGGTAGGCCTATGTGTGTGGACTGTTGTCTACATGAGGCAAACATCATGTTTCCTCTGCTAGTGGTAAAATACACATGACTCTCTACCTTACAGACCCCACATGCTATGCTTCCTTGAGCTGAAACCTTAGGATCTCCAGCACAAACTTGGGGATGGGTGACCTTTACGGGCCTACCTTTGTAGATTGTCACTCATGGGGGATCGTGCCCCAACACCATTCCTCAATGACAAAGCTCTACTTCTTTTTTGTCAGTCAAACTCAAAATCCACCAAGGTCATCCATACAAAAAAATGCATAAGTAACAAACTAACTAGTAGGCCTCTTTGGCAGGCCCACTCATGCAGGCCACCATTGTTGAGGTGTCATCCTCACAAAAGCATTCTTTAAAAAAAAACTCCAATGGCTCTTCGCTACCCATATTTCACTCACCCTATTCTCACACCTCTTGAAATGAACAAAATTTGGACCCAATTGACCAAATTCAAACCCATTAGTTAAGGAAAGGTGCCTTGCGGGCTCCATCATGTGGAAATTTGCATGCGAGAAGACATTTAACCTTGGTTGGTGTTTTAATTGCGAGAACCTAATGCCAACCTGGTGCATGGCTCCCACACCACCAGAATCCATAGTTTGTAGGTCCCAACATAGAAAATTTAAAATGAACCCACCTAAGAAATGATCATGTGGGTTCCACAATGCGAAACGCTGCATGCGGGATGTTGTTCACCTTTAGCCACTCTTTAGCAGAAAAATATTAAGGGCTTTTCCACCCATGACACCCATAGTCCTCACACCTACATAAACCAAAAGGGATCAATTTGATTAAAGAAAACCACTAAAGGTTCTTCCATTTGAAGATTTCAAATGTTCCAAATGACCTTGCTTAAGATTTATCTTACAATCACAACATGCGATAATTAATCATCAGAATGTCATCTATGATTTTTCCTCTTCCCTATTCCATTATTTACCGCATTCACTACTACAACTTCCATAGGGCAAAATTTTATGCCCCCACACCCGCATTCCTATAAATGGTCCAAACGAGCTTCAAAAGGTAAACTATAACAAATGTTATGATATTTTGAGAGTGTATGAATGCTAAATAAGGATGAATCTACAATATTTGACTAATATTTATCTCCTTAATTTTTTAATGCACTTATTGCACTCTTTCCCTATAGGATTTATGGAACCTACTAAGGGGCCATCAAAGAAACTAGTGGGGAAATCTGACAAAGGAAAGAATCCCACTAGAATTGTTAGGGGGAAAGAAGAGAAAGAACAGATGAAGTACTAGTTCCATGAAGTAGGATGCACTTCTGAGATCACATCTAACTGGGACACAATCTCTAACACTAACCTGGAGCATGTAAACATAGATGAATTCAAGCAAAGATTAATGATCAATCCCACTACAGAGGAGGCCCTGAGAATAAAAGAAAGTGGTCTTGGAAAGGAATTTTTATTTCCTCCTACCCTAATTGGTTCAGAGTTGGTAATGGCTTGCAAGGAGTTCTATCACTCTCATAACGAAAAAATAATTGCCGCAGATGGAAGGGTACTGGAAGACTTATCAACAAATCTATCGACAAGAAATTTGGTATCCCAACCTTTGAGGAGATGGAGGAAGTTGAAAAGGAATTCACCCAGCAAATATGCAATCATGACCCTATTGGATATAAGAGGACAATAAAGCAATAATGGCTAAAGAATAAGAGGGGTAGCACTAATAAGGTTCCTCATACATTGTATAGGAGAAATTTCTTGGAAGAATATCATGATTTGGTCTTTCTCTTGAGAAGATTAATGGGCTTGCCTACTACCAAATTCATTGAAGAATGGATGTTTTACTTCATGGAAGAAATTCTTCAAGGAAATTCCAAGTTCCACTAGGAAAAGATGATAGGCAACAACCTGCACAATCAGTTCATGGCGATGAAGAAGACTTCACATTTCTACATGACCTCATCTATGGTCTACCTCTTAGCGATCAAATTCAGATACAATAAGTTATTATGTGCTAGAGCATTGGGAACCAAGAAAGGACAACTGAAGATATACGACTGCTACCCGTAGTTACAATACATGAATTTCAAAAAGGACTATAGAATGATGAATGATGCCTTCATTGGGAATATTATCATAACCTTGAGAGGAGACTACAAAATAAGGGTGTTGCATAGCACCAAGGCACTCATAAAGGTATTTGGATATCTATTCATCGAATTCCCAAAATTCACATACCTGAGAAAAAAGGGGTTCTCAGGAAGACCCTATAGGCTATCACACTACCCCAATGATAAAATCATTATGTTGGAGCTTACTTAGCAGCTACAAATTTCCCACACCTTTTCAAGAAACAAAGACCAATCTGGGGTCCCATGTCCCCTTACATTTGGATAGGGAATGTACTATTTCCCTCATTCCCAATGTGTTGAGCACTCTAAGAAGGAATTGGTAGAGTATAATATGGAATTGCATAGAGATAGGGGAAACATGGATCCCCATGGCAAGCTAAAGAAATAAGTTAGGAGACAATATGCCCACCGACCTCACATTGAAGACTTTTGGGTAAATTGTGACAATGACAAGGAACTTCAAATGTGGCATTATATGAAGATGACTGCCTAATGTTTTAAGTCCATCGATTTATTCCTCGTGTCTGATCAGATTGTTGAGGATGATAATATTGTGGATGAAAGATACAATGCCTTGGCCAATTTCCTATTTCCAATCATTGACTAGGTTGAGGAGGAGGTCACTGACCTAGACACTATCACCACCTATTGAATAGAGAATCAAACAATTGGTTGATGGAAAAATAACTCAATTACAAGAAAAAGGTGCAAATTTAACATACGGGGAGCTTGAAGATGAGCTTGAGAGTGAAACAGATAGTGGTTTTTTTGTGGGTTCATTAGGTGAAGCTCACAAGATCCAAAAAGAGGAAGGATGTACCTAAACAGAAGCCCAAGCATAAGGTATATTCCCTGAAAAGGAAATAGAAGGGAAACCATCAAAGAAGGTGAAAAGAGCAGGAACTTTTGTTCTTAAAATTCCAACCATCCAGGAGGAGAGCACCAAAATGAAGAGAAAGACGAGTCTGAGCAACCTTGCTCACCATCGCCTACAAAAATTTCTCTCTCATCAACCATTGCCACTACTGTCATCACCACTCCATCCCCTCCCACATCCAAATCTCTGCCCATATCATCACCACCTATTGTGGACATATTAGTCCACCTCATGTCCACCTCATCGACCACTCTTGTGGTGGTATTAGACTCTTCCTCTTCAACCACTTTCCCATTATCATCCTCCTCGCTCCCACCTCCACTAGCTAACCTTTCCACTACCATGGCACCTCCCACTCTTTTACACACCTTTCTATCTTATATGAAAAATATGCCAATTGAAATCTCTATTGGAAAAACAAGGATAGATAACTAAGAGGGGGGGTGAATTAGTTGTTATCAAAATCAAACTTATTCAACATTAATCAACCTTTAATCTCATATCTAATAATTAACAGTGCAAGAATAAATCAATAACACATCAAAGACACATGAACACCAAGATTTTATACATGGTAACCTTGTTAGGGGGGAAACCACGGTGGATGTTAGTCCACAAGATTATACCCTGTTAAAAGTATAATGAAGACTAAATAGGGAATGCACATGCATTCAAGCACACTACCTAGAGCTCACTTCTCAAAGGAAGGTTCACTTCCTTACATACAATAATCAAATTAAATCCATCTGATGAGGTTGAACTAAGAAATTAGCTTCTACAAAAGCCTGATGATAGTTTCGATTAGGCATAGAAAAACTTCTACACACTCTGGTCAAAATCTTCCACACTATGCTTAATTTCTTTCACACTATACTTTGTTCTTGAATGATTTGATCTTTAATCACACATGTACATCACATACACACACCGAGCATACATCAAAATGAGGAAAAAAACTTCTCTTATATATCTACTACATGGATTTACATCAACTACTCTATCGGCCACAAATAAAGAATAAATTACAACTTTCAGCCTCAATACATAAATAAATCTTAATGCACACCAACACAAGTTGGTAAAAACATTGTGAGGACCCAAATAAACATTTTTGAACATTCCAGACAATAAATTATTAATCCATAGAGATCCACAAAATGCTATTACCATCATGTTGGCCAATAACATGAGAAACTTGAACACACAATGAAAAATATTCAATCACGATCACTCTAATCAATGCAAACGTAATGAACTGATAGAGAACAACCTAGAAACATTATTGATCATCTCAAAAACATATGCAACAACCAAATTCAGTATAATTGCAATCTCATCTTCCAAAAACACTTGCTATAGTAACTGAATAACTGTAGGAACTCAGATCTTCATAACTTTCTCAATTCTTGATGCATACCACTAAAGTTTTTGGAAAAAATACTAGATAGGCTCAAAAAAAAAACCTTTAATGTGTGACACCTAAAACTCAATGTACAAAACTCTTCACCACTTGCATCCTCACAGCATCACAAACTACCTGCAATATATTTTTTACAATTTTCTCAATCTCCTCGACATATATAGCCTTCAGAATCACCAATGCTAATAGTGTTGACATCAATCAAAACCACATATCAAAAATGTAACCACAACATCCAACAATCTACCCCTTTGGCATTGATGGCAACACATGATGTGAAAAATAATACCATCAACACAATTGACTATTCATAAACTTCTCTCCCTTTCTTGACTCTTCTCCATCTTGTGTCAAGAGTTTTTCATATTTTTCTTTTCCCCCTTTGACATCAATGGAAAAGGTACACATACTCTGATCCTCATATTTATCACATCTGACTACTCCCCTTGTCTAGTAGCCACCACAACATTAATATCGAATAGGATATGGCTATGAATTCATGGACTGATGCAAAGACCTGCATCACTTAGTTCTGATCAGGAGAGGAAATCACCCCTAGCTTTCCTCTAAGGTACTCAAAAGTATCCTTAGGCAATGGCTTAGTAAAAATATCTACAATTTGTTCCTTGGTAGGTATATACTCCAATCTAACTTCTTTGTCACTTACTTTATCTCTCAAAAAATGATATTTGATGGATATATGATTTGTCTTTGAATGCAGTATTGGATTCTAAGAAATGCTTATGGCACTTGAATTGTCACAAAATATGGCAATGGGTTCTTCATACTCAATTATGTCATCTCTCAAAATCTGCTTCATCCACAATACTTGAGTACAACTATTTGCAGGAGGAAAATATTTTGCCTCAGTAGTAGATAATGAAATAAAATTCTGCTTTTTCCTTAGCCAAGATACAAGCTTCTTCCCAAGGAAGAATTCACCACCACTATTACTCTTCCTCTCATTCACATCTCCTCCCCAATCATCATCAGTGAAAGTGCTCAGGATAAAATCATCATCCTTAGGATACCAAAGACCAAGATCAACTGTCCCTTTTAGGTATATGAAGATTCTTTTCACAACAGTCACATGAGACTCTTTGGGATCAACTTGATATCAAGCAACCATGCATACAAAATTCATTATATCTAGCCTGGTTTGAGTCAAGTAGAGTAATCCATCAATCATTGACCTATATCTTGTTTTATTTTCATTAGGAGAATCATCATTCTATGTAAGTTTTCATCCAGTTACCATAGGTGTACCATTTGGCTTTGAATCTCCCATACCAAAATTTTTCAATAACTCTTTCACATACTTAGAATGGGATATAAAAATTCCATCATCTAACTGAGTAATTTTATTCCTAAAAAGAATTTCAGCTCTCCTATCATTGACATTTCAAAATCACTTTTCATTTCATCAACAAACTTCATACACAAATCATCATCACCTTCAAAAATAATGTCATCAACAAAGAATTCAATGATCAACTCTTTATTTTTAACCAACTTGAAATACAGATTGCTATCAACAGTACCTTTATTGAATCCAATATTCAATAAGTATTTATCCAATCTAGCATACCAAGCTCTAGGAGCTTTCTTAAGTCCATATAGATATTTCTTCAATCAGCATACCATATTTTCTATGTCAGTTAATTTAAATCCATCTGGTTGCTCAACACATAATTCCTCTTCTAGCTCACCATTTAGAAATTTTGACTTTACATCCATCTGATAGACTTTGTAATTCGTGAAAGCAAGATAAGAAATAAATAATCTTACAGCTTCAATTCTAGCAACAGGGGCAAAATTTTCTTCAAAATCAATACCTTCCATCTGTGAGTACCCTTTGCAAACCAGTCTTGCTTTGTTTCTAACCACTTCACCACCTTCATTCAACTTATTCTGAAACACCCATTTGGTTCCAATCACATTTTTGTTCTAAGGTCTAGGAACAAGATCCCATGTATCATTTTTCTTTATCTACATTAGTTCTTCTTTCATGGCTTCCATCCAATATTCATCTTTGCATGCTTCATTGGTATTGCTAGGCTCAGTTTTGGAAATCAGATAATACTCTTCTAAAATTATTCTTCTAGTTTGCACACCTTTTCACTTATCTCCTATCATCCGACTGTCAGAATGATTTCTCCTTACATACTTGGGAGTTTTAGGGTTTTCTCTGACTTCTTGTTCTTGTGTTCTTTCTTCTGCACTTCTACTAGTTTCTGCTTCTTGATTCCCTTGGTTCACTGGAACAATTTGAAGTTGATTATGTGTCTGAACATTATTTCCATTGTTAGTATTGTCATGTTGATCATCTGAATCATATCCACTACATCTAGATGGTCTATCAATATCTTCATCAACTTTGACATTTTCACTTTCAACCATTTTCTTCAACCACTTATTAAAGCACCGACAAGCTTTGTTCTTAGTAGAGTAATCTAAAAAGATTCCTTCATCACTTCTAGTATAAAAATTTCCTATATCATCATCTCTCTTGATGTAACATTTTCTTCTAAAAAGTTTAAAATATTTGATAGTAGACTTATAAGCAAACCATAGCTCAAAACGGGTCTTACCAGAATTATTGTCGACATTTACCTTGTTAATGGTATACACAACAGTGCTTATAGCTTCTCTCCTATAGAAATGAGGAATATTTTCTTCCAGCATCATGGTTCTAGCAGTGTCTAGAATGGTTTTTTTCTTTCCTTCAACAACTCTATTTTGTTGAAGGTCCAGGGAGTAGATAGTTGTCTTTGGATTCCATGCTCTTCATAGAAAGAATTGAGTTCACCACCTCTGTCTAAACTTAGGAATTTGATCTTTTGATCTATCTCATTTTCTTCCATAGCTTTGAAGCTTTTGAAATTTTCTAACGCTTCATGTTTTTCTCTTAAGAAAACAACCCATATCATTCTAGCGTAATCATCAATAAGCAACATAAAGTACCTTTCACCTTGAATACTTTTGATTCTGGATGGACCACATAAGTCAGTATGTATCAAGTCTAGTACTCCATTAGAGTTAGACTATTTTCTATAGAAGGAATTTCTAGTCTGCTTTCTCATCTGAGATTCCTTGCACATAGTGTTAGTAGGTTTTACTAACTTAGGAATATCTCTAACTTCTTGAGTAGAGCTTATCTTGACAATGTTATCAAATTTCACACGACACAACCTACTATTCCATAACCAACTTACATCAACTTAAGAAATTAAACAAATTTCACTAGCAGAACTCAAGTAAAAAATATTACCTCTTATCTTTCTACCTAATGCAAACATATTTTCAGAACTTCCCCTTATTCTACACTTACCATTCTTGAACTGAAGATTGCAACCCTTTTCTACCATTTGTCCAACACTTAACAAGTTATTCTTTAAACCTTCTACATAAAAAACATCATCAGTATTATTCTTACCACCAAAATAAAAAGTGTCTTTGCCACGAATCACACCAGAAGTGTTGTGTCCAAATATTACAACACATCCATCATAGTTTTCCAAGCTTAAATTTTTTCTTTTATCACCAATCATATGATGTGAGTATCCGCTGTCAACTACCCACTCATCCTTTTCTTCAATTTTTGTTGGAAGAGCTTTCTCAACATTCACATTACTAGTAGATTTAGTGGACACCTGACCATTTTATTTGATAGCAATGAATACCCATTCATCTTCATTTCCAGTTTCTTTATAAGAATCACCATTAGTAACACCTTCTTCAGCATAATATCATTTCTTTTGGAATCTAGTCTTATCAGGTGTGTACTTAGAGACTCTTTCAGGACACCTTGATGCAAAATGACCTATTTTACTACAAGAAAAACAATTGATAGGTAACTTTCCTTTGTAGTTACCATGACCTTTGGCTTCTCTTTTCATAATCAATGCTTCTAGTTCTTCTAATTCTTTTTCTTCATCTTCAATCTGTTTCATCTCATCTTCATACTTGAATGTCTTTTTGGAAAACTCTCCTGAATCATATCTTTGATTGATTTTCCCAAATATAGTAGCCTTGAATGAAGGTTTGATCTTAGGAGTAGGTTCACCAAATTCACTTAACTCAAAGGCAGCAAGTTTTCCAATTAGCATGTCTCTTGTCACTTTTTTCACTATCCTGAGTTCATCAATAGCATGAGATTTTTTTTGTAGGCAGGGGGCACAAATCTAAGTATTTTAGCCACAATCTCTTCTTCATCCAAGACTCCACTGGCACATGCTCATCACCAGTTCATTTATCTTTTGAGAGAAAGAGAGGATTTTCTCATCTTCACTCATCTTCATGTACTCCCACTTTCCCTTTAGACTCTGTAGCTTAGCAACTTTCACTAGTACCTCTCCTTCATACAATGTTTCCAAATTTTTCCAGATCTCATGTGCAGTCTTTAGACCTATCACATTAACCAGTGCAAGGGCACCTATACCTAGAAAAGGCAAAGAAGTGGATGTGAAGACCTTTAGGTCATGTGATGTTAAAATAGGTGGCTTTGTAATAAGTTGTCCATGTGTATCATGTTGACAAAGAGATTCTAGGTAGTTAGTAGATGGCTTTAAGTCAGGTTCCTTTTATGAATAAGGTTTCATTAAACCATTTCCAATAGGTTGAGTAACTGTGGGGTCAAAAGGAGTAAACATTACAAATATGTATTGAAAATGGTTAGTCAAATTGTGTAAAGAGTGTAATCTTGACCTCCAACGGTCATTAGGAGTTCAAAATTCTATTAGAAAGTAGTTGGTCAGTTGTAGGAGGTATTTGGAATTTGGATTCCATATATGCATCAATGTAATCCTCGAAAAAGGTTTGTGGTGCAGTTCTAATAAAAAAAAAAACTTGCATTGTTGGTAATTGCTGATCAAAGTTTTTCACTGGTTTTTCTGAACTTCTCCTCTTGGCACAAGCCTGTATAGGGTTGATATGTATTAATACTGTGGGAATTTCTTGATGCATGTGTTTAATACCTTATTTCTTTTTCTTGGAGGCTTAGAACCTCTATTGGTGCGTGAGGGATCAACAAACTGTGTTGACTATTATTTTTGCAAGGTGAAGGTTTGAGGGTCTTCCCATGATCTATTTGCCAATCCACCTACTATGCTGACTCTGTGGCTCAGTGGATTGGCTTGTATTATGTCTAGTTAGATGGTTAGGCTCTTTGGAGGGTGAGAGGGTGAACAAACCCAGAGAGGTGTGGTGTTCCTGTGACTGAATAGGGGTGGTTCCATTATGAATGCAAGGAACCCAAGTAGTGAATTGGGGAACTGTTGAGGGAAATGGGGTTGTGAGAGTTTCTCTAGTCGGGGCAGAGGTAATACATGGTGTCTAGACCCTTGGAAGGATTTGGGAGAGTCAAGAGTTGTGAGCTTCCTTAAACCCTCATTTTGGTGGAGAATTAGGAGGGTTTGTGAGCAGAGGGTTAAGACAAGTTCTTGGGGCCCTAAGAGTCAAAAAATCTTGAGTTTGAGAGCCTTTTCTAAAATTGTTTTAGGTTCTTTTTGTTTGGGGATGAAATTGAGTGAGGGTTCCTTTGAAAAGGAGGCTAATTGTGAGGCCTAGAACCCGAGTGTGTTTACTGAAAGTCCATAATGGTCCAAAAGAGTGACCCTTGGTTTTCTTGTATATTGTGTAACCCTAAAAATGGTATCTTAATCCATCATTTAGTTGTTGAGTGTTTTGGGAAGGTTGTGAGGAAATTGGCCTAGACTAGTTTTTGAGTGTTACAAGGGGTAGCTGCTATGAAGGATGCTAAATGATGATTTAGGAGTGATCAACCTTTGAGGTTGGGATTGAATGGGTAAGTTACCATCATATTCATGTTGAGAGGTCCTGTGGGGTCTGGGTGGAGGTCTTGAGTGTTTTGCAAACTTTGGGGTTTAAGATCCTTGAGGGTAAGTTGATGTCCTTAAGATTGGAGTTGGGTTCTTGGTTGAGAGTTGAAGTTTTGTTTTGTGAGTGATCCCCACCTAGCCTCCATTAACCATCTTTGAATCTATCAAAGCACTCACCACTGCTTCAATAGCCTTGGTATTTGTTTTAGCTTCTTTGATTTCATCAGTAGTAAAGGGACCATTATGAGGAATAGTATATGCATTCTTTGTAATCTTCCAAAAGGGATCACCAATACACTTCAAATGACATTCTATTTTGATTTTCCATAGATAGTAGTTTTCTCCATCAAATCTAGGACTATCCTTCTTGTAATATTCCATCTTAGATCACGTCAAGTTGTTAAGCTTTCCCTTCAGAGGAACCTAATCTGATACCAATTGTTGGAAAAAAAGGATAAACAATTGAGAGGGGGGTGAATCAGTTGTTACCAAAATCAAACTTATTCAAATTTAATCAATATTTAATCTCAGATCTGATAATTAAAAGTGGAAGAATAAATCAACAACACATCAGAGACACATGAACAATAAAATTTTATACGTGGAAACCTTGTTAGGGGTAAAACCATGGTGGATGTTAGTCCACAAGATTATACCCTATTAAAAGTTTAATGAAGAGTAAATAGGGAATACACATGCATTAAGGCACACTGCCTAGAGCTCACTGCTTAGAGGAAGGATCACTACCTTACATAAAATAATCTGATTAAATCCATCTGATGAGGTTGAACTGATAAATTAGCTTTAACAAAATCCTGATGATATTAACGGTTAGGCAAAAAAAACCTTCTACACACTCTGGTCAAACTCTTCGACACTCTGCTCAATCTCTTTCACACTTTGTTCTTTCTTGAATTATTTTATCTTTAATCACACATGTACTTCACATACACACACCGAGCATACATCAAAATGAGGAAAAAAACCGCTCTTATATATCTGCTACACAAATTTACATCAACTCCTATGTCGGCCACAAAAGAAGAATAAATTACAACTGTCAGTCTCAACACATAAATAAATATTAATGTGCACCAACACAAGTCATTCACAACATAGTGACGATCCAAAGAAATACCTTCAAACATGCCAAACAATAAATTATTAATCCATAGATATCTGCAACACGCTATCACCATCATGTCAGCCAACAACGTGAGAAACTTGAACACACAAGGAAAAATATTCAATCACGATCACTCTGATCAATGCAAATGTACTGAACTGATAGAGAACGATCTAGAAACATTGTTGATCATCTTAGAAACATACACAACAACCAAATTCACCATAGTTGCAATCTCATCTTCCATAAAAACTTGCTACAGGAACTGAATAACTGTAGGAACTCAGATCTTCATAACTTTCTGAATTCTTTATGCGTACCACTAAAATTTTTAGACAACATACTAGATAGGCTCGTTAACAAACCCTTTAACGCATGAGACTTGAAACTCAACATACAAAAATTTTCACCACTTGGATCTTCACAACATCATAGACTACTTGCAATATATTTTTTACAATTTTCTCAATCTCTTCGACATATACAACCTTCAAAATCACCAATGCTAATAGTGTTGATATCAATGACAACCACATATCAGCAATACAACCACAACATCCAACACTTTTTGGGGTAATCCTTGACCCTAAGGTCCAAGCGTTAATGCCTCATATTGTTGCCACTTTGCCTCTCCCTCCACCACCTACTAAGATCCCAAGGATAGAGGTGATAATGAAAATCTCAAAAGAAATGGAGAAGCTGAATGCGGAGAAAATTGAGGCTTCCTCGAGAAATATTCCTGAAGAATTGAAGGACTCTAATAAGGATGATTATTTTGAGCATCCTAAGGGTGGATTGAATATAAACATAAATTAGGTGGCCTCATATGAGGAAGCACAATAAACCTCTGAGAATTAAGGTTTGAATAGTCTTGATGAGCATTATGAAGTTGAAACATCTGATCAGGAGGTAGATGAAGAATAGCCCCAAGAACAAAAAGATGAAGAGGTGAACCTCAAGGAGCATCGCTCCAAGGAAGGGAAGATTGATATAGACATGGATGTGGAGATAATTGATGACCCTCTATGGATAGACCAAGTCAAGGACTTGAAAGATGAAGAAGTGCTTCTAGGAGAAGAATAAATGAAAGATAAAGAAGAAGAATCCATAAAAGGAAAGGATGTTAAGCCTACAAACAATGTTTATATTGAGCTTGAAGCTACTAAAGGGACAAAATCACAAGAAGAGAATATTATTGGATAAACCATGGTATCCACTAAGCCCAATAGAAAAAAAACTATGATACAAGAAAAGGATATGGATGAGGAAAGAAGGAATGATGAAGAAGCTCCTGAGCATGATAAAGAGGGGCCTTCATAGGAACAAGAAGAGGAAGGTGATCATGAATCACCAAAACATCAAATAGAGGTCCTTGCATGGTTGGAGTAGCAATTGAAGAAGAAGGCTCTGGTAGTTGTTGATCCCAAGGCTTAGTTGGAGGCCATCCTAGCCAACACACAGGTAAGGAATATAGAAGGGTGAATGATGCCTTCATTGGGCATATTATCATAACCTTCAGAGGAGACTAAAAAAGAAGGGTGTCGCATTGTACCAAGGCACTCATAAAGGGATTTGGATATCTATTCATCCAATTCCCGAAATTCACATACATGACAACAAAGGGGTTCTCAGGAAGACCCTATAGGCTATCGCACTACCCTAATGATAGAATCATTATGTTGGAGCTTACTCAGGTAGCTACAAATTTCCCACACCTTGTTGAGAAACAAACACCAAACTGGGGTTCCATATCCCCTTATATTTGGATAGGGAATGTACTCTTGCCCTCATTCCAAATGTGTTGAGCACTCTAAGAAGGAATTGGTAGAGTATAATATGCAATTGCATATAGATAGGGGAAACATGGATCCCCATAGGAAGCTGAAGAAATAAGTTAGGATACAATATGCCCACCGACCTCACATTGAAGAATTTTGGGTAAATTGTCACAATGACAAGGAACTTCAAATGTGGCATTATATGAAGATGACCGCCTAATTAATAAAGTCCATTAATTTATTCCCCATGCCAGATCAGATTGTTGAGGATGATAATATTGTGGAAAAAAGATACAATGTCTTGGCCAATGTCCTATTTCCAATCATTGACTAGGTTGAGGAGGAGGTCACCGACCTAGACACTATCACTCACCCATTGAATAGAGAACCAAAAAATTGGTTGATGGAAAAATAAATCAATTACAAGAAAAAGGTGGAAATTTAACATATGGGGAGCTTGAAGATGAGCTTGAGAGTGAAACAGATAGTGGTGTTTTTGTGGGTTCATTAGGTGAAGCTCACAAGTCCCCACTTATCACTAGATCCAAAAAGAGGAAGGATGTACCTAAATAGAAGCCCAAGCATAAGGTATATTCTAGGAAGGCAATAGAAGGGAAACCATCAAAGAAGGTGAAAAGAACAAGAAATTTTTATCTCAAAATTCCAACCATCTAGGAGGAGAGCAAAAAAATGAAGAGGAAGATGATTTTGAGCAACCTTGCTCACCATCGTCTACAAACATTTCTCTCTCATCAATTGTTGCCACTACTGTCATCACCATTCCATCCCCTTCCACATCCAAATCTTTTCCCATCTCATCACCACCTATTGTGGACATCTTAGTCCACCTCACCAACCGCTCTTGTGGTGGTATTAGACTCTTCCTCTTCCACCACTTTCCCATTATCATCCTCCTCTCTCCCACTGCCACCATCATTTTCAACAACTACCATGGAACCTCCCACTCTTAGACAATTGAGAGGGGGGGGGGGGCGGGGTGAATCAGTTGTTACCAAATTCAAACTTATTCAACATTAATCAACCTTTAATCTCATATCTTATAATTAAAAGTGAAAGCATAAATCAATAACACATTAGAGACACATGGACACCAAGATTTTATACGTGGAAACCCTGTTAGGGGAAAAACCATGGTGGATGTTAGTCCACAAGATTATACCCTGTTAAAATTATAATGAAGATTAAATAGGGAATGCACATGCATTCAAACACATTGCCTCAAGCTCATTGCTCAAAAGAAGGCTCACTTCCTTACATACAATAATCAGATTAAATGCATTTGATGAGGTTGAATTGAGAAATTAGCTTCTACAAAATCCTCATGACAGTTTCGGTTAGGCACATAAAAACTTCTACACACTCAGGTCAAAATCTTCCACACTCTGCTCAATTTCTTTCACACTATGCTTTGTTCTTGGATGACTTGATCTTTAATCACACATGTACATCACATATACACATCAAGCATAGATCAAAATGAGGAAAAAATTTGCTCTTATATATTTTGTACATGGATTTACATCAAGTACTATGTTAGCCACAAATAAAGAATAAATTAAAATTGTCGGCCTTAGTACATAAATAAATCTTAATGCCCACCAAAAAAAGTTTGTCAAAAGATAGTGAGGACCCAAATAAACACCTTCAAACATTCCAAACAATAAATTATTAATCCATAGATATCCACAACACGCTATCATGATCATGTTGGCCAAGAACGTGAGAAAATTGAACACACAAGGAAAAATATTCAATCACGGTCACTCTGATCAATGCGAACATATTGAACTAATAGAGAACAATCTAGAAACATTACTGATGATCTTATTCACCATAATTGCAATCTCATCTTCCAGAAAAACTTGCTACAGTAACTGAATAACTGTAGGAAATCAGATCTTCATAACTTTATGAATTCTTTATGCGTACCACTAAAATTTTTAGACAACATACTATATAGGCTTGTTAACAAAACCTTTAATGTGTTATACCTGAAACTCAACGTACAAAAATTTTCACCACTTGGATCTTCACAGCATCCTAGACTGCCTACAATATACTTTTTAGAAAAATTTCAATCTCCTCGACATATGCAGCCTTCAAAATCACCAATGCTAATAGTGTTGGCATCAATGACAACCACATATCAGGAATACAACCACAACATCCAGCACTCTTTGGGGTAATCCTCAGCCCTAAGGTCCAAGCATTAATGGCTCATCTTGTTGCCACTTTTCCTCTCCCTCCACCACCTACTAAGACCCCAAGGATAGAGGTGATAATGCAAATCTCAGAAGAAATGGAGAAGCTCAGTGCAGAGAAAATTGAGGCTGCCCCGAGAAATATTTCTGAAGAATTGAAGGACTCTAATAAGGATGGTTATTTTGAGCATCCTACGGGTGGATTGAATATAAACATAAATTAGGTGGCCTTAGATGAGCAAGCACAACAAACCTCTGAGAATGAAGGTGCGAATAGTCTTGATGAGCATTATGAAGTTGAAACATCTGATCAAGAGCTAGATGAAGAATAGCCTCAAGAACACAAAGATGAAGAGGCAAACCCTGAGGAGCATCGCTCCAAGGAAGGGAAGATTGATACAGACATGGATGTGGAGATAATTGATGAGCCTCTATGGATAGGCCAGGTCGAGGGCTTGAAAGATGAAGAAGTGCTTCTAGGAGAAGAATAAATGAAAGACAAAGAAGAAGAAACCGTGAAAGGAAAGGATGTTAAGCCTACAAACAATGTTTATATTTTTATTGAAGCTACTTAAGGGAAAACATCACAAGAAGAGAAAAGAGAATATTATTGGATAAAATGTGGTATCCTCCAAGCCTAATAGAAAACAAACTATGATACAAGAAAAGGAGATGGATGAGGAATGAAGGAATGATGAAGAAGCTCCTGAGCATGATAAAGAGGGGCCTTCATAGGAACAAGAAGAGGAAGGTGATCATGAATCACCAAAACATCAAATAGAGGTCCTTGCATGGTTGGAGAAGCAATTGAAGAAGAAGGATCTGGTAGTTGTTGATCCCAAGGCTCAGTTGGAGGCCATCCTATCCAATGCATAGGTAAGGACCTGAAAAGAAAAGAAGCCCAAGATTAGATCCCATATCACCACTGATGCTATAGGGTCAAGAGTACTACATGTAGCCATTCTATTGTAGATAAAGATGCAAGAACTAGTTAGGGTTAGGAATACTAGATATCCACCATTAACTTGGGCTTGACATCTCATGAGAAAAAAATTGATGAATTTCAAGGGTTGGTATCCTCCATTTTACAACAAATGAACAAAGACCAAACCACAAAGGAAGAGATGAAGGAAAAAGTAGAAAAAATTACTACTTACATCCAGTAGTGGACTTCAATAGAAGAAGAGGATCCAAGAGAACCACTAGAACCCATGTTGCTCTCAAAGGAGGAGGTAAATAAAAAGGAGAAAATGAAGAACTAGAACAAGTCTACCTCAGATTGGTTCAACTAGGTAATCTACAATGGTGACAAGGGCATACGTCGTGCAACTAGAATGCACAATGACTTCCATATGCTACAAAAAGAGGTGGAGGAAATAACGAAAACATGCAAGGAGTTCCCCGAGCTATATAGAATCACCTATCCAAAGATGGAGAGCATCCTCAAGCTCTCCTGGGAAACTTGGGAAAAGGAGTTGGCGCTGCCTAAGGAAGATCATTGGCTAGTTGAGACTTGGAAACTAAATCCTGAATACAGAAAGGATATTTTGGAAAAATCCTTGTGAAAATTAGAAATCTATTATGAATGGATTGTAGAACACCGATCAGATAGTGGAGATTATTTGAAGATGATGATAGGTTATTAGATGCCTTCCTTGGAGCTAGATCCAGAGAAGATCATGCCTCTATTTCAAAAGAAAATTAAATGGGAGGCTGGTGACACGCTATCACCAAATTTTATGGATTTTATTGCAAGGGCCTTCACCGAATCAGAGTAGATTATCAAAGCTAATACGAAGTGTACCAAACACCGAGATCAAATTAATGAAAGATTCAAAAGAGTACCCTTTCAAATCCTCAAATCTGAACTCATAGAGAGAAACAAGTTGCTAGATGTAATCAAAAAGTTCTTGGAGTATGCTACTCTCCAAAAGGAAGCTAGAAATCCCATTATAGCAGATGAATATTTGACAAAAAATCTTAAAAGGTTGGAGGTAGCTAAAAGAAAAAATAGGCTAGGAAACAAAATAGGGAAAATGACAAAGGTATATTTTTATATTGTAATATATTGGGGGTAGGTGAAACCCTAAACTAGAATTAATCTGAGCCATGCATTGTAAATGAATCATATCCATTCATTCTACTTTTTGAAAACTATAAATAGGGGCATCCTCTCATTTTAAAAGAGAGAGATGAGTTGTTGTAAAGACATGCCGCTAAAAAATAAATGAGAAAATCATTGAGTTAATGTTTTCTTTTGTATTGTTCTCCATGTGTGCACGATTCTATTTCAAAGTAGTTAATTTCATCCTTGTTGTTTCAAGTTTAATTTTATTTTCAATTAATAGTGCATGTTGTGCTTTAATGGTGGATGTATGCTATAGTGTTCGATGCATTTTCAATCCATACTTTTGGTTGTTCGTTGATGATAAACTATTGTGTAAAGTTAGTCTAGGCTTATTTATCTTGTTGCACTTAGGTTTAATTGTTTATTCATGCTTAATAGGTGTATACACAATCTAAAAATTTGCAAAGACCCCTTGAAGATTGCACTACTTTCATGAGACTATGGGTTGTCCCTGGTTAGGTAGAACTTTGTATATGGAAGTCTATCCACTATAACATCCTCCATTGTTACTATTCATCATAGTTGCAGATTTAGGAAACTTATAACCCTTCTTCCCCTTTGAAATTTCTTTAAAATCTGAAGTTACAGACAAGTTCCAGCATCATTGTAAAGCCAAATCTAATGAACATAAGGATTTTTAGTTTGTTGTTTTGAACTTGCAGCTATCGTTCATCATTACTAGAATTTATAAAACACCATTTGTAGGCCCATTACATCAATGTTTAGTGAACCATAAAGGCTCTTTTTGATTACCAGCAAATCACTTCAATCAACTAAGCTATTTTTGCAAGTCATGACCTGAACCCCCGAGAGACCTTGGGGTCATTTTTAGAATCTTAGTTGCAGATTTTTACCTTTCAATAGAGACATAAAACTTGTGTGTTGTATGTGTTGAGAAGTGCAATAAGAGCTGATGAGCCCAAAATATACTCATAATTTGGATATCACGATATAGTTTTAAATACCCTTACTCTTTTTAATGGTTGTTTTAAACTCTATGATTATAAACTTTTCATTCTAAATGGGTAGTATTCTATGGAAAGCATTCTTATATTCTTGTAGCCTAATATCTTTGTATGTCTATGTTCATTACCCCGTTTGACCTCTCAATTAATTGATATGATATATGTAGTTTTTGGATAAGTGAGATGAATTTAATGTATGTGATTAATGATGAGTATCGTGCTATTATATGCATGATTTCCATGTGTTCCACAGGTTGTTAAAGTTAGTATGAACGTGTCAATGCACAACAAAGCACGGACTTGCAGAAAATGCTCATTTCTAGCATGCCATCGAAGAAGTTGTTTCAAGTGAGGATTCTTTGTCTGGGTCATTGGGAAGAAATCGAAGTGATCATCAATCTAGGGAGAGTGGAGTTCTAGATTCTCTTTGAATCTGTTGAGCAGATAAACTCTCATTTATGAAGTCTGTTTCTTGGCGTCAAGAAGCATTTATATCCGCATCTTTCTCTATTAAGTTAGTTAGTTAGTTAGTTTTTTCTCTATAAATAAATGATCCTCCTATGCGAGTGAACAAAATGATTTAGAAGAGATTGGACTAGACTAGAGAGTAGAGATAGAACATAGTGTATTGAGATTACTGTTATAATGAGAAACAGAGTTTTGTGTTAGTGTTCTTACAAGCAAAACAACCATGTATATGATCCCAAGTTCATGAATAAAAGCTGATAAAGTTTTGAGTTCAATTCTTGCATAAATTGGTTGATGCTTGCTAAGGGCACCCACTTAGTGAGTATCTATAGTTAGTTGTTTATTTTTTGTTGTTTATGTGTTAGAATTTCATTCCAGTAAGTTTCAGTGCAAACTCAGTCTTATATTGTTCTTGTAGCATAAGGAATCCGTCCCTGTGTCTGTTCCTATAGCATAAGGCCATTTCATGGTTTGTTTCCTAGTAATGGTTGTTACGATTCCTGCTTTAATTAAGTTATGCTTAAGTTAATGAGACTTTGCCTTACGTTCCTGCATTAGAATTAGAATTCCTTTCAAGAATTTCTTTCTAGTAAGTTATGGCTAAAACTGGTTCTTAGTGCACATACAGTGTCACTCCATTTCAAGTATACGTTCCCTGGTTTGACAAAGTAAATGAACGACCATAAGAAGATGTTAGTCACCTACTAGAATGTCAAATTCCTAGGTTATGACTTTTATATCCTTTTGTGGGTGACAACCATTTTGGTGTCATTGTCGGGGATGGTGTCAAGCTAAGAACCTGTCCTAGTCATTGTTAGCAATAGTTTTAGTATTCAAGAATATTTAAAATCCTTCACATTTCAGTTAAGTCCATTAAAAGCATAGAAGAAGAGATGCTCTAAGAAGATTCCTACCAAACCCTTCATTCACCGACAATGATTTTGAACCAGCTTACAATCTATTTGAGGAAGGGGGTGACCAAGATATCAATCCATTGGTTGTTGTTGAAGACCTGCTCGCTGAATTTCCCTTTGCCCTAGCTGATGAGGAATCTCAAGAAAATCCATTTGCTTTGATACTCTATCAGGGAAATATAGCACAAAATCCACCTAATCTACCTCTTGCTTTTGAATTCCCTATCATAGCCCAACAAGATAATGATAACCTCAAAAATATTCCTTCTTCATTACTTCCCAAGTTCTATGGGCTAGTTACAGAGGACCCAGACACTTTCTTGTTTGAGTTTGACATCCTCCGTCGCAACTATGATTACACTTCAGATGCTCACAAGTTGAAGTTGTTTCCTGCTACTTTGAAGAGGGGAGCTCTTAGATGATTTATGAGTTTGGGAAGAGATGTTGTCGATAGTTGGGCAGTCATGCAAACAAAATTTCTAGGGAAATTCAAGGAATATTGTAAGAGTGGTAGTAAAGGTGATGATATATTTTGAATTCAACAAAAGGAGGATGAAAGCCTATAAGACTATATCTCAAGGTTCTTGTTTTCCCTGAAAAAGAATTTAGACCATACTCTCAATGAAGAATCTCAAAAATTACTTTTTCTAAGGGGAATCAATGATTCCTGTATCAATGATTTGGATCTAATGGGAGGAGGAGATATAACCCAGGTTCCTTGGGATGATATTAAGTCCCTATGTCACAAATACTCTCGAGCAAATGTCAAAAAGGGAAGAGGTCATTAGGCCACAGTGGGAAAGTCTTCTACTAATGGAGTTTCACGGATGGAGATTTCAAATTTTCTATCTGATTTCAGGCAGGATATCATAAACAATATGGCTACATAGTTGGATACTATGCAAGCTCGGAAGAAACATGAGGAAGCTGAAGCAATCTTGGCCGAGTTCTGTCCACATTGCCGATAGAAGAAGCGTGAGTGTAGATGTAATATGGTGGCTAACATGGAGGCTAAGCAATTAGCTACTGACTTTAGGCCAGTAGAGGGTGATGATGACCAAGTATTATATGTTGCACAAAGGCTCCCATGGGCTCAAAGACAAGGTATGCCTCAAGACCCTTTGAATTTTGGTAATCCTTACTCTAATTATAATAGCCAATGAAAACCTACATATGGCCCATCACCACCTTGGAATACCTCTCAATCACAATGGCATAGCTATCAGAGTCCACAATGGCAATCTCCTCAAGGAGGTTGGCAGCAACCACAAGGACAATGGACTCCACCCCAAGGTAACTGGCAGTAGAATCCTCAGTGGAGAAGCTCTTAGCAATGGTAGAGCCAATCCCCTGGATTCTTGTAGCCACCGCAACCACAACCTTTGGCTCTCATGCCACCTCCTGTGGCATCTCCCACAAATACTGGCCCTCCAAAACAAATGCCTATGCCTGCTCAACCATTTTCAAATCCTAATAATAAGAAACAACAACAACAGCCTATGTATTTTGCAAAAGGCAATCATTATCCAGCTTATGCTTTGCATATTAATGATATCCATATAAGGTCTAGCACTACACTCCCTACTCTGTAGCCGCCAATAATTAATGAGATTCTAGACTCTATCTCTAAACAACCCGCTGATCCTGCAACTAATATACCTATGTCAGATACTGTTTCTAAGGAGCATGTCTTGTAGCATCAAGCCAAACAACCTTTTCCTCAGTGATTGCAAGTCACTACACCCAAGTCTATGGAAGATCCTACCTTTGATATTTTGGATCAGCTAAAGAATGTACACATCCAAATCCCCCTCTTTCAAGCCATTAAAGATGTCCCAATTTATGGAAAAGCCATTAAGGATGCCTATTTGAAGAAACCTGGAAGAAAGAAAAAGGATCCCCAAACTATCCATATTCTTGGAAAATTGGTGGATATTATGTTAGGAAAGGTAGTTATGCCAAAATATGCCGACCCTAGAAGTCTTGTGGTACAAATAAATATTAATGGCCAGTTGGTAAAGAATGTTTTGATTGACCTAGGTGCAACCATCAACATAATGACCAAGCATACTATGCAGTATTTGAATATCCTAACCATTAGGTCTACACCCACTGTCTTGCAGCTTGTTGATAGTTCCACTGTAATACCTGATGGCCTGGTGGAAGATATAATTGTCAATCTTGAGTCATGGGAATACCCAATAGATTTCACCATATTGTCTACTAAGGCAACTTTGGGGGGATATCCTATCATCCTAGGTAGACCATGGTTAGCCACAAATGATGCCTTTATAGGATGTCATTCTGGAGACATGACAATTTCTGATGGCTAGTCAACAAAGAAATTGGTTTTATACCCACCTGCCCAACCTTAGCCAGACTTATCTAAACCAATTTGGCGAGATTTAGGAGAGGAAACTAAAGATGTCAACTCATTGGCTCAGCTAATGATGCTACAAACTAATCTATTTTATCAACTTCAGAGTGAGGATGACTTGCTTTTAAAAATTTTGCAGTCTAATTCTGATATGGGTAGCCCATCTGTACCCAATAACTATCCTCAACAATCTTTCCTGCAACAACTAAGCCCTGAGAACCTTCCATTTAAAATTCTTGCAATTCATCAACATTTTCTTCCACAAGAAATACAGGCACCACCTTTCTCAGTAGACTCCATTAATGATCTTACCAATCAAATTGAGTTGTCTCTAGGCCACTGTCTGAATATCAATAATAAGCTACCTCAACCTCAACAAACTTCCCTAGTCACAATGCTACAAGATCAATGCAACGATTTTGCATGGGACTATGGGGATATGAAGGGAATAGATCCTCAACTCTGTACTTATAGGATCTACATTAAGGAATGTTATTCACCTATTAGGCAGCCTCAAAGAAGGATAAACCCAACACTCAGGGAAATAGTTAAAAATGAGCTCCAAAAATTGCTTGATGTTGGTTTCATCTACCCTATTTCAGATAGTCAATGGGTATCTCCGCTGATGATTGTTCCTAAAAAAAATGGAAATTGGAGAGTTTGTGTAGACTATAGGGAGTTGAATACTACAACTAAGAAGGATCACTTTCCACTACCATTTGTTGATCAAGTGTTGGACTCCTTGTCTAGTAAAAAGTATTTCTCCTTTTTGGATGGATATAGTGGGTACAATCAAATTAAAATTGCCCTTGGTCATCAAGACAAAACAACTTTTACCTGTCCATGGGGGACTTTTTCCTACTCCATCTTACCTTTTGGCCTATGTAATGCACCTGCAACATTTGAAAGAGCAGTAATTAGTATTTTTGCTGACATTTCTAATGAGTCTATGGAGATTTACATGGATGACTTCACCACTTATGGAGTTACTTATGAAGAAGCATTAGCAAATTTAGAGAAAGTGTTGAAAAGATGTAAGGAGCATAATTTGTCTTTGAATAGTGAGAAGTGTTTTATGATGATGCAAGAAGGAATTGTTTCAGGCCATCATATCTCTCAAGCTAGAATTCAAGTTGATCCTGCAAAAATTGAAGTCATTCTAACTTTTCCAGCACCTATGAAACAAAAGGATGTTAGAAGATTCTTAGGACATGCTAGATATTATAGAAGATTTATCAAAGATTTCAGCAAAATAGCCAGTCCATTGTATGCCTTACTAACTAAGAATTCTGAATTTAACTGGACTAAGGCCTGTGACAAATCCTTCCTATAGCTTAAGAAATTACTTACTCAGGCACCTGTTCTTCAAAGACCCAAGTGGAATCTACCCTTTCATATACACATAGATGCTTCTGATTATGCCATAGGGGAAGTTTTAGGTCAGAAAGAGAATTCCATAGAGCATGCCATATATTTCATTAGCAAAAACCTTCAAGGCCCTGAGTTTGTAGACACCTAAAAATGACTTAGGCCTGGGACCACTATTTTACCACCTTTCGTCATAACATGATTATAACATTTAATTATGTTTCTGACCCACATTCAACTATTAATTAAATAATTCATAATTATTTAATTAATTCGTAATCTCTCATTCTTCATAATTATTAAATAGATAAATCTTATTTATTTATTTAATAATGTCACTAATTGTCAAAGTCTTTCATAATTAAATAAAGTCATCAAATTTATTTAATTAATCCTTGTCATTAATGTCCTCCTGATTATTAAATAAATATATTTAAAATATATTGATTTAATATGTCACTAATTCTTAAATCTTCTTAATTAAATAAATTCAAGTAATTTATTTAATTAATTAACTACTTCTTCTAAATTAAATAATTATTTTAATTATTTAATTGTGGCATGTGACACTTATATATTTTTAAATAAAACAAATCATTTAAAACTATCTCACATACTTAATTGATTCTTCATTTAGTAATTAATTTCAAAAATCAATTACTTCTTATCTCACAAAATCCATATTTTGAATTAATTTAATTCAAAATGGAATTATTCTTCTACAAATCAAGTAATTTCTAAAATTACTGATTTTCTAAAATCCCATCCTCTTGTAATCTGATTTTTACTAATTTCATCTCAACTATCACATTCACTCTTGATTTAATTTATTTAATTCAATCTTATTCACACATGTGGGCATTTTTCCCTAACCCTAATTGAGAGTTTCCTTATTATATCTCAACCTTAGATTCTAGGGCATTTCTCAAATCTCTCATCTCGTCCATCCATTCAAGATTGCATTTTCTATAAAATGACAATCTTGATCTCATTTTCGGGATCGATCGCTTAATCTATTGTTTATTTTTTTATTATCTCAGTTTGGCATTTTCTTATCACACATTAGGCTTATTTAATAATTTCCATAATAGAATTAACTTTCTAGTTTGGATAGGGTTTATTTATAAATCCTTCAAAGGCATTTGCTTAAGGGCTAGGCATATAGAGTTTTCTCACAAGGCTGAGGGCATTCATTTTCATAACAAGCTTGAGGAGGTACAATGGAAATAGTCATGGAGGAGAGAAATGGGTGAGACTATTCTAGTCTCATTCCTTTTCTCATCATTTCTCCTTTGTATTCCATTGAGTGATCATTTTTATTGCATGCATTATTCTAACCAAGATCTATCTTGCAGGAAAATGTTTAGATCATTGCATTGGTGAACCTGACAATCTAACACACATCTTGCAGGTTTTTGTACGGCTTCACATTTTATTTTGCAGGTACAGGTACATGGAACACCGCAGTTGCAGGCTCCCATGACACAACTGCTTTGTCGAGCTACATTGGCGCTCGAGAACGATGCATTTGCAACGACGCAACACATTTGCGAAAACGTGAACCACAAACGCAATAGTGCACCGCATCTGTATCCGAGTAGCAACTGATGAGCCATAAATACCGAGCCACAACTATCGAGCTGCATCCATCAAGCCACATCTACCGAACTGCAAATGATTGGAAATTTATATTATTGAATTGTAATATGGATCCGACGCATCCGCAACTAGTTTTTTTTTTTCTATTTTTGGGATTAAAATGAATCAACCCTAGGATAGACACTTAATTCAGAATTTACCAATCCTAGGATATAAAATCATAACTTAGAATTTATTAATCTAGGATAGTCACCACACTTTACTTTTGTTTGGATTAAAATAAACCCCATGTTTTTGTGAAGCAACATCTTCACTTAGAATAAAAAACATTCATTTGCATTTAAAACTGAACATTTGTTTACTGTGTTTGTTGGGTAATAGGTATATGCTCTCCCCTTTCCTGGGTGATCAAATAGCTAGACTTATCCTTTTTTTTATTTTCAGTATTTTACCGCTTTATTACAACCTTTAGAAGGTCTGTCGTAGTGGGAAAAAGTACTCACCCTACGGGAACGACCTAAGTGGGAACAACCAAATCCAGGTTTTCCAACCCACTATAATCAAAAGCGAATTCGGGGAAAGTCCGCAATTCGATGGCAGTGTGAAAAGATAACCATCCCCAAAACCTTTGTTCTAAAGGTTGGGAGGTCTCCTAAGGGAGTTTATGATTTTTCGTGCCAAACGGAAACCTTGACTAAGAACCATAGTGTAGAAGACAGCCAAGTCTGTATCCAAGCATTGTCTCAATCACGGTGCAAGGGGAGGGAAGAATCTCCCCCAAGACACTCACCATATAATCACCACAGACTGTTTGCTTAGGGGATTTGGTATCCACTTCCGTCACCTTGAGTACGCACCTGGAAAAGACAAAAAGAAGAGCGCCCTCTAGGTGGTGACATGGCTATGTGAGTTGACGTGATTTTAAGTTGTGGGCTTTAATTGTTATGATGACCCTTTGATTATTAAGAGTGAGTCTGATTGAACATACATTTAAGGTTTTAATTTATGTGTTTTCCAATTGTTTTAAACAGACTTCAACAAACTGAATATCAAAAATTTGGGTCAAAAAACTTGTCAAAACTACAAAACAGTGTTCGATTTTCTAAAAAATTGTCCATTGCGACGCAATAGCTCTGATGCACCACAATCACCAAATATCGAGCCACATTCACTCTGATGTGCCGCATTTGATTCATCTTGAGCCGTATTCACTCTAACGAGTTGCAATTGAAACATATAAAGCCGCATTTTCCAGTATTAAACCGCAGTCGGTATCCTGAGTCTCATTTTCCAGTCCTAAAACTGTAAGATTGTCATTCAATGCATTTTCCTCACCGAACACCGCATTTTCCATTCTGAGCTACAAATTATTTAGGACTGAGTTGCATTTGATCTATCGAGCTGCATTTTCCTGCATCAAACCGCATTCATGACAATACGTCGCATTTGCGAGTTATAAAACCGCAATCAACTTCCTTCCAGCACATTTGCCTACTACAATGCCACATTTGAAACTTGAACCACAATTGCCAGCTTTTGAAATGCATTTGCTCTCCCAAACTGCAAAAGGCCTGTCAAACCGCATTTGCTATACTAAATGATGCATTTTCCAATTTGCAAAACAATTCAAAAATCCTACAACGCATTTGATATATTGCACTGCATTTTCCAAAACCTGAAACCTATTTGAATCTACACCACATGTGAAGCATCAAGTGACTCATTTTCTTGTCATTTGGAAAAACAGATTTCCTATCAAAAACCAGAGGCCAAACTTCTGCAACCGAATTTTACTGGCATTTTTTTCCAGTAGCTTTTGTCTGAAACCAGCAAATCACTTGTCCAAGTCATCCATCTTTGCATTTTAGTTTTCATCTAGCTTGCAATCCGTCATCCTCATCTTCATAGGCAAAATATAAAGTCCTCACTTGCACACCTTTGGGATAGGAAAACTTTCCTTTCTTTTTCAAACCATTGTCTCAACAATACATTGTCATTGGACCAAGTCAAAAAAAATCAATCCTAAGTCATTGTCCTTTGGTGAGATATTTCCAACTCATAAGTCTAGTGTGGAAATCTCACCTTGTCATTTTATCATCTTGTCCTTCAAATAAGTCCTTTGACAATCCAAATCGAGACATTTGGCCAGACTTTGAGTGGTTAGAAAACCTTTCCTCAAAATCATTCGACATAAGGCATCCCCTTTTATCACTTTGCATTATCACTTTGCATAGTCTTAGTCTCATTCCATCCACCGTCATGTCTTCAAGTCACTATGACATGCTTGCTAGTGAAATTGAATACCAATTCAATAGTAAGGGTCAAGCAAAACTTGCTAGGGACTTCAAAACGCTATACCTCCAATGCAAGTCCAAATACACCTCAACCTCTAGTCCTCCATCCATCTATACCTCTTACCAACAACCCACAAGTCCTAGTCCTCTATCCACAACAAACTTCCAATAGCCATACCCACCCTAAATTTGACAAGGGAAATCATCCATCCATCAATCTAGTCCAAGCCTTCACATCACATCCTAGTCATCCGTCCACGTCATATCCTAGTCTTCCATTCATGTCATATCCTAGTCCTTCATCATATACTAGTCCTCCATCCATGTCATATCCTAGTCCTTCATCATATCCTAGTCCAACACCCACGTCATATCTTAGTCCTCCATCCACATCATATCCTTGTCAAGCGGTCATGTCCTATTCTAGCCCATCATCCCTTAACCAAATCCAAAACTCTATGTCCTATCCTAGTCTATCATGCACCAATCCATTCCAAAACAATCCATTTTTTCATGGAAACATATCTAGTCATGGTCTCCAAAGTCCCATCTCCTTGCATACACTTGAGGATACATGTCAAGAGGCAAGTCCAAAGCACAACATTATAACATCACCATTAGGTCAAGATCAAAGTAGTCCATTCCATGACTCCATCTTTACATCCATTCAAGAAGTCCTCCTAGACAATAATGGCATACCAAATACACCTATCTTTGGTCAAGAATCCATTCAAAACCGTGACATTCAAGACGAACCTATCCTCAGTCAAGACCCTATTTTCAATCATGTCATTCCAACTATGCCCATCTTTGATCAAGACACTATCTTTGATCAAGAAGTCCAAAATGATCCACTCCTTGACCTCTATACCATTCACAATGAAACGCTTGAAGACAATTCCATTCAAACTTCAAGTATTGACACTCCCAAAAGTAAGACACTTGCCTCCATGGGACACATAGATGATCTACCACTAGAACAAGAGTATTCTAGCATAGACATATTTGCAAATGATCAAGCTATAGCTGAATTTAGTGGGCTCTATGACAATGACCATGAAGATAGTTTTGACATAGACTTGGAAGCACCAAGAGAATCATTGGAATCTAACATGTCAAAAAATTAGACTGACGATATTAATCAAAAACCTATCGAACATGTCTATAGAGATACAACATCCTATCAATTAGGATCATCTAAGTTTTTCAGAGCAAGCTTTCTTATAGAGGAGAAGATTTCAAGCATTAATCTCCCCAATAAGGATGGGTTAGCATCTTGCTTCTAAAGTAACAAGTATCCCATCGCCAACAAAATCTGTCAGAACATGCATTATCAAGGCAAAGGATTAGGCCTACATGAGCAAGGAATTCTGGAACTTGTACAAGTTCAAGTACATTACAGACATCAACGTCTTGGCTATCCATCAGTCGGCAAATCAAACGATGTTAGTGGTCCCTATTAGGGGAAACTTTATCTGATACAAATGTCAAAATGGGTATCATGAGTAGTCCTTGTCATAATATTGTTGCCAATACCCCTTCCCTCCACACCCAAAACCATCATTCCATCAATGAACCTTCCATTTGGAACCAACCAAAGTCTTACAAAATCCAAAATCAAAGGTCAAAGGTCATCAAATCAGACAAACATTCAAGTGGACAAAGAAAGCTAAAATGGATCAGAAAACAAAAGGGATAAATTCAAGAATTAGGCAAAGCAACTATGCCAAATTCAAAATTCAATCAAAATGTGGACCCATAGCATAAGAGGACTCCCACATACAATACATGTCCACCTCCATGAAAATGGCCATCAAGAAAGACATATGAAATTTTTTGTTCCAAACAACATCCTAACCCAACACCTAAATTTTGGACAATAAGAACTAATACATTCAAACATCCAACCAACCCATCCATGTCCACCATCATCCATCATAATCCTACATCCTCCTTAAAACCAAAAAATTCCATGTCACAAATTCGTCGCATTTTGGCAACAAATCTTTATCACAAGGACTCTCATGGCACTCTATTGCGATGTGCATATTCTCATAAGGCCAACTTTAGTATCAACAAGGATCACAATGACATCAGTCAGCTATATGCAAGCGTTATCATCCTGATAAGGAAACTACTTTAGAAAAGGTCATTATTGGCATGTCATGGCACCAGTCTCTACATCGACATCATCAAAGGCTTCATCACAGTCAGTGGTTATATAAAGCATCAAGGCTACCTGGCAAAAATGCAAAAATATTAAAAAATAGAAAAATATCAAAAAAATTGTCACCTTGATAAAAACCTGGCAAACAGGCATCTTGGTAACACCCAAAAAATCAGAAAATATCAAAAATAGTAAAGAGAAAAATTTCGGTCAATGGTGAAAACCTGGCAAACAGGCGCTTTGGATAAGTACCACGATGAAAACCTAGAAAACAAGCATCATGTGTAGAATAAATCATCTATGGGGACCATTGCACTTGGGGGCAAGTCATCTCATCTCCCATTCCCTTCACATGACATCTCCATCCATCCATCTTAGCCCTATCATTTTCCTACCTATTTTGATCTTGACAAAGACTAAGGCACAAACACAAATCATGCTTTGGAAATTTTTTGACATGTCCATCCTTTGGTCATGCACTAGTCACAAAGTATCATGTAATTACCTTCATAGCCTCCATTTCACTATGCAACATCATCCTTGGAGACCATCTGATAATTCTCCTAGTCCAAGCCATCCAAGTCTCCTATCTTTTACCTAAGCCATCCACGGTCCTATAATACCTATCACCCATCTTGGTTTCCTTTGTCAATGGTCCTACAATCCTATGTCATCCCATTTTAGTCCTCACCAAGTCATTTCAAATGCAACAATATGGAACCCTAGCACATTATCCAAAACATTCCTTGGCTTTAACCCTAACTTGCTACAGACTTTCATACTCTTTTCATATCATTGTCATCTTCACGTTGTGTCGGGATGTGTCCTTCCCACATCAAACAATGTTGTCATTGTCACCATCACCTATCCATTGGTATTCATCTTGACTAGAAGCAAAATCATGGTTGTCCTTGGATTCATGTGTGTCGGCATCATTCACATGCATTTGTCACAATTTTCATAAATATCAAAAAGTCATAAAAATCATATAAAGTCCTGAAAAAAAAAGACCTAAAATTTTGAAAATGTCCTGAGAAAATACAAAAACATTGAAATCAATGTCAAAATCCCAAAAACAGAGTCAATGTCTATCTTGTCAATCTAGTCAGTCCCGTCAGTCAATCTTTGTCATTTTTCTGAACTACATTATCTCTACGCTTTTGCTACATAGGAAAGATTCATCTTTGAATCCCCAAGACATTAGGTTAGTCCTTCTAGGTTTGTTAAAAAAAAAAATAGAGTCAAAATCAGTCATATCTGGTCAGTCCAGTTAGTCGTGTCCATCAATCTTTTGTCCATGTCTGAACTACGTTGTCTCTGTGCTTTTGCTACATAGGCAAGATTCATCTTTGAATGCCCGAGACATTAGGTCAATCCTTCTAGGTTTGTCAAAATAAAATCATGATTCAAACTTTTGTCATTTGGACAATGTCATTGGTTGTGTCGAACTACGAGGTCTCTGAGTGCATGACGTAGGCAAGGCCATCAATCGATGGACCCCCAAGGCCACACTAGGTTAGTCCATTAGGGTTCATGGCACAACATTTTCACACACGTCAAGCTATCTTCAAATCAAACGAATCTTATGTCAATCTTGAATTATCAATCTATTGGCAATCTACTTTGTCAACACTTTCAGTCAATTCAGCATGTCAGCAATGACATGTAGTCAAAATCCTATCAAAACAATTTATCATGGCAAAACTTTGGGTTCTTCTTCAGATGTGTCCTTCTGAACAGAAACTCTCATCAACTTCTTTATGCTTTTGGATGTGGCCTTCCTAAGCATCATCATCATATGGTATTTTGATGGATCCTCCTAACTCCGAGAATCGATCTCCTAGATATCAACGTCATTCAAGATGTGTCCTTCCTGAATTTGATATCACTAGACATTTAAACAACACCTAACATTAAAACACTTGGCAAACTTTTTTCTGTCTTGTGATGATTATCATGATATTAGTTCCTTGTGTCCTAGGAACCACGACATATCATGATGATTATCCTTGTATGCTTATCACTCTACTATTAGTTTCTCCAGGATATCTTGACTTCAGGATGTAGAGAAGCAACGACATAGTATGATGATTTTACTGTCTATTTTTACTAGCATGTGGCTAGTTTCTCAAGGATGTCCTATCATCAGGATTTAGAGAAGCAGTGACATCTCATGATTAGTTTAGTTTTTCTGGCGGTTGGTCATGATAAAGTGACTAGGGGAAATTGTCCTCCTGGCATGAGTCATGATCATCCTTTGTCTGCAACTGTTGATCTACATGATGGTTCGACCTTGCACACTATTGATCTATGTCATATCATAGTGTTTGTTGGCCATCATGATATTTTCGCCCAATGATGATTAAAGAGCAATAATTAGGATAATACTATAGCAAATCTTTGAAGGATTTTTAATTTCTGCACTAAGATGCATTTCATTTTTTCACACTAAATTGCATTTCCCTCTATCCTAAACATTCATCTTTTTTCTCTCTAACATTTCTTCTAATCCGCATCATTATCATCCTCATCTATCTTTCTTATATACTTTTGTCTCTTCATATTCTAGTCTTCCCATCAATTCCGAGAGGACACTAGTGTTCTTGGAACCCAATTGTCTTCTCAAGGGGGCATACTGCTACCTCCTTGATTTTCTTTGCCACAATGCGACAAGCTGCATTATGAAAAAGAGGGGCAAATGTAGACACCTAAAAATGACTTAGGCCTGGGACAACTATTTTACCACCTTTCGTCATAACATGATTATAACAGTTAATTATATTTTTGACCCACATTCAACTATTAATTAAATAATTCATAATTATTTAATTAATTCATAATCTCTCATTCTTCATAATTATTAAATAGATAAATCTTATTTATTTATTTAATAATGTCACTATTTGTCAAAATCTTTCATAATTAAATAAAGTCATCAAATTTATTTAATTAATCCTTGTCATTAATGTCCTCTTGATTATTAAAAAAAAAAAATTAAATATATTGATTTAATATGTCACTAATTCTTAAATCTTTTTAATTAAATAAATTCAAGTAATTTATTTAATTAATTAACTACTTCTTCTAAATTAAATAATTATTTTAATTATTTAATTGTGGCATGTGACACACATATATTTTTAAATAAAACAAATCATTTAAAAATATCTCACATACTTAACTGATTCTTCATTTAGTAATTAATTTCAAAAATCAATTACTTCTTATCTCACAAAATCCATATTATGAACTAATTTAATTCAAAATGGAATTATTCTTCTACAAATCAAGTAATTTCTAAAATTACTGATTTTCTAAAATCTCATCCTCTTGTCTTCTGATTTTTAGTAATTTCATCTCAACTGTCACATTCAGTCTTGATTTAATTTATTTAATTAAATCTTATTCACACATGTTGGCATTTTGCCCTGACCCTAATTGAGAGTTGCCTTATTAAATCTCGACCTTTGATTCTAGGGCATTTCTAAATTCTCTCATCTCATATGTCCATTCAAGATTGCATTTTCTATAAAATAAAAATGTTGATCTCATTTTTGAGATCGATCGCTTAATTTATTGTTTTTTTTTTATTATCTCAGTTTGGCATTTTCTTATCACACATTAGGCTTATTTAATAATTTTCATAATAGAATTAACTTTCTCGTTTGCATAGGTTTATTTATAAATCCTTCTAAGGAATTTTCTTAAGGGCTAGGCATATAGATTTTGCTCACAAGGCTGAGGGCATTCATTTACACAACAACAAGCTTGACGAGGTACAATGGAAGTAGTCATGGAGGAGAGAAATGGGTGAGACTGTTCAAGTCTCATTCCTTTTTCTCATCATTTCTCCTTTGTATTCCATTGAGTGATTATTTTTATTGCATGCATTATTCTAACCAAGATCATTATTCTAACCAAGATCTATCTTGCAGGAAAATATTTAGATCATTACAGAGTTAAACTATACTTTCACAGAGAAAGAATTGCTAGCAGTTGTGTATGCCCTGAACAAGTTTCGGCATTATGTCACTAGTTACCAAATATTTATTCATATAGACCATGCAGCAATAAGGTACCTCATGAATAAGCTTTCCATATCTAGAAAATTAGCAAGATGGCTCCTGTTGTTGCAGGAATTTGATATCACAGTTATTGATAAGCCAAGTCGGGCTAATGTGGTGGTTGATTTCTTATCAAGACTTCAAACAACTACACCTGCCACCCCAGAGGTAATTGATGATAACTTTCCTGATGAACATCTATTTTCTATTGTTGCTCAAACTCCATGGTATGCAGATATTGCAAATTACTTAGCGGCTAACAAGATCCTAGCTCACTTCTCACCAAAGGACAAAAAGTTGTTGATTGAGAAGAGTTTTAACTTTTCATGGATTGCAGACTATTTATTCTACAGAGGACTTGATCAAGTCATGAGAAGGTGTGTTAGGGAAGATGAGACCTATGAAATTTTGCATGTTTGTCATGATGAGCCATGTGGTGGACACTTTGCATCTAAGGGAACATCAATGGAAGTGCTTAACACAGGGTACTACTGGCCCACACTGCATAAGGATGTTGTAGCCTATACCAGAAAATGTGATAGATGTCAATGAATGGGGAGACCAACAAAGTCTGATGAAATGCCTCTGCACCCTCAAGTGGTAGTCACCCCCTTTGACAAGTTGGGTATGGATTTTGTTGGGCCTATTGATCCTCCATCCAATGGGAAGTCATACATTTTGGTTTTCACTTATTATGTAACCAAAATGGGTGGAAGTGAATGCAATGACACATGCCCGTGACAATAAAGTTGCTGAATTCCTGTATGAGAAAATTTTTACTAGGTTTGGAGTTCCAAGGGAACTTGTTACTGATCAAGGAGCTTAGTTTACATCAACATTAATCATTATGTTGATGAATGATTATAAGATCAAGCACAAAAATTCAAGCCCCTATCACCCTCAAGCCAATGGTCAGGCAGAGGTTACCAACAGAGAATTAGAGGCAATCCTTACAAAAATGGTACAGTTACACAAGAAGGATTGGAGCAATCATCTCCCAGAAGCAATCTGGGCCTATAGGACAACATGGAAAACAACTACACGGTTTACCCCTTTTGAGTTACTTTATGGAAAAAATGTCATGTTGCCAATAGAGTTTGAGCATAAGACCTTAAGGACTACTCTTCAGCTAAACATTGATCTTTCTGAAGCTCAAAAGGAATGCCTCCTCCAGTTGAATGCATTGGATGAGATACAAAAAGCTACCCTACAGCATACTAAAGTTGTACAACAACAAAGGAATAAATGGCATGACCACCATATCAAAACAAAGCAATTCTCTGTCGATGACTGGGCACTGCTCTATCACTCTAGGTATAGAGAGAATCAAGGTAAACTTACAACAAGATGGCTTGGTTCGTATGAAATAGAAAATATATTTGATAATGGTTCAGTTCAGTTGGCTATGATACATCCTGTCTGATTCAAGTTGTTGGTTAATGGACACCGTCTTCAGTTGTATCATAAGCCGACTGCCAAAGAAGAATTTATGAAGTAGTTTATTTCTGCTATAGCGACTAATCTTCATGCAACAAAAGGCTTCGGTCTTTTTCCTGCAACATCTCTTTGAAAACTATGTTGTACATCCATAATAAAGGTTTTATTTTTACGAAAACCACTTTCTCCATCACATCCATCACCATCATTCTTTTCTATGCCACCCATCCATGTCATTCACCTGTCATACCACCTTCATTTATGGTTTCTTTTCAAGCAGTCATTTTTGGTTGTGCTATGATATCTCCCAACATCTGCAAGCATTAATTACAAGGTACGCGATATTCTTTTTATTTGTCACATCATTCATTTATTTTATTTATTCATTTATTACAATGTGTCTATCAGTCATTACTGCCAGTTCTTCGCCTATCCTTTCACACATGTGTGGACACATGTCGAATATTAAGTAGGGGGTAGGGATAATCTATTTCAAATTCTTTCTTTTTTCCATTGCCACGTCTGTTAAAGATAGTTTTTATTTTACTTGCCACCAAATGAATGCGTGGTTTTCCCCTGATCAACAAGTTAATTGCTTAATTAAGTAGTTTCTAAAAATCATTGCATGCAATTGTATTTAATATCATTCTTGGTAAGTAAAGAAGGTAAAAAAGCTGAAAAAAAAGAAGTAGAGCAAAGAAAAAGTACTTTTCAAATATTTAGAAGAGGTTGAGTTTCAGGGATTTTAGCAAAAATAGTTGTGAATATTTGTGGTCAGCTAGTAAGACACAAACCAATAGCTCATGAGGCCTTCACACAAGACCCTCAAATAGTTTAGGCATTTAGTATGTGTGGATGGCTGAATTACTTTCTGAGTATTGATTCCTTTGATGAGGAAGCTGCTGGTGAATTTTTGAGAACTCTTTCCAAGGGAGAGGCTACAGTATGGGGTTTAACAGTAGTCATTACAGAAGAATGGATTGCTGAGATAACTGGGCTTCCTACAGCTAGAGAAAACTTTCCTTCAGGAAGGGACGCTGTCTATGCTAGGGCAGAATTCACATTGCCAACTGATGGACCCTTAGAGGTTTCAAAGCAAGGATGCGAAAGGGTGTCACTGCCTTATCCATATTTAGAATATGCCTCCTTCATAATTAGGTAATTAACTTGTGAAGGATGCCTTTCCTATTTGCATTCCTATCACTTTAAATTGTTGAGTCATATGAGGCACGGGTTAGTTGTCAACGTCCCAAATTTATTGTTAAATCTTTTGGAGCATAGTGCCCATGAAACCCAGAAGGGTAAAGACAATTCCATCTCCCATCATGCCCTTATTGAACTGCTGACTGAGCGTTCCCTGAGGGATGTATCACCCCTTTCTTGGAAAGAATTTGTTACCCAAAAAGGACTATAACCTCTAGAACCTCCTAGAACACTCCCTACACAGCCCAAGAAAAAGAGAAAGAAAGTAGAATCTATGAGTAGAGAAGCTGAGCAAGAATCACTTGCTTCTCTTGCAGCACCTAGTCCTGCAACCACTATACCTGAGCCCTCTATCCAAGTAAAAACTAGGTCTACTACAAGAAAAGAAAAGGGGGAAAAAAAGGTAGGAGAACCATCTAGTGTTGAGCATACCCCAGAAGAAAACCCTCAAACACAAAAGCGAAAACAAGCTACCCAATTTTTTCTTGCAGCAACACCTATTGTCACCATAGTTTCATCATCATCCTCTTTTGCTGAGTCTGAAACCCCTAAGGAAGCTAGGAAGAGAAAAGATGCAAAAGAACCTCCTGCATCTGCTACATTACCTAGAAGAGATTCAGCAAGAAAATAGAGTAAAACTACCCCAACCTCTGCCCAACCAGAAATAATAGTCATTTCGGAGGAATCTGAGGAGCTTATTCATGAGAATTCTTAGAGTATATCTGAGAATTTTCCACTCAGTCCCTCTGTTATTCCTGAGGAGTTACAAACTAAAACAGAGGAAATTGGGGAAGTACAACAAGGTTGTAGTGATGAAAGGAGGATGCCAAGTCTTGATGACTTGGCTGATGCAATTGAAATAATTTCAGAAGAAACACAGTCTCCTCCTGAGTAGCAACATGAGTTCATCCTGCTGCAAGAAGAGGAACAATTTGAGCAACCTGAAACATCCAATGAAATACCATTTCCCTCTGAAACATGTCGGGCATTGGTTGTATATAAAAGAACGTTGTTGATTGAATACTTAGAATACCTTAAGATAATCTGGAGGCCTATTACACTTCAGACCTTGAGTTTATGCCATCTGGCTAAAACTGAAATGCAACAAAGTTTGTGGGAAGAGGAGAAGAAGAAATTAAAGAAAGAAATTGAAAACCAAAAATAGGAAATCCAAGAAATAAAAGAGAAAATGAATGATATGATGAAAGTAGCTGGACAAATCATGGAATGTAGGCCACCACCCAGAGTGTATGCATTATGCCTTAAGGAGCAGTTTTTGTGGTTCCAGTTAATGAGAATTTCCAAAAATCTGGACCCTGTCATTCATTATGCTAAAGAGTTTTCTGATGCCTATCAGACAACACCTAATTGGCTAAGGAATTCTATGTGTGAATTTTATTTACATGGTTTATTAATCCCTTGTGAAATTGAGTGGAATCCGCTTCTTTTCATAGGTGACATTCATTTGAGGTCACTTATGTCTTGGGCGGCTAGTGAGATTATTTATGGGAAACAATTTGAGGATTATGAGGAAGTTGAATGGAAAGAACCTATTCCCCTTAGATCAGAAATCTCAGACCCTCAAACATTTTTGAGGACTTGGTTTTCTGTTGCATATGGATTTTATGATCCTGCAACAAGAATAAAGATATTTGATCTTAAGAAGCAGGTATATGATGAATTTAAAGGCCAACCATATTTGTTTTGGAAGCTTTCAGCTTCCAGAAGTAAAATAATATGGGAGAAGCTTACAATTGGTCTAAGAAAGGCTAAACCCCATAGTCCTTTGAATTTAAGAGCAACTGTCAGAAGATCGAAAAGACATATATAGCTGGGTCTCCAGGAAAGATTTGAATTGTGGTTGCCATTGACATTTAGACCTCCTGTTTTGATGTGGCCTTAGTATCCTTATCTAGCCACAAATATTAATGAAGACACAAAAGCTCACAGGTACGAAAGATGGCAGAATTGTAGAGGCTTCTACTACAGGTTTGGGACTTCACTGCAAGGCCATGTTACTCCTACAGATTTTAGGGAGACAACCATGAAGATTAATGCTAGAGGACCAACATTAGCTAAAGTAGGGGATAAATGATGAGCCCAAAATATGCTCATAATTTGGATATCATGATATAGTTTTAAATACCCTTACTCTTTTTAATGGTTGTTTTAAACTCTGTGATTATAAAATTTTCATTTTAAATGGGTAGTATTCTCTGGCAAGCATTCCTATATTCCTACAGCCTAATATCTTTGTATGTCTATGTTCATTACCCTATATGACCTCTCAATTGACTGATATGATATATGTAGTTTTCGGATAAGTGAGATGAATTTAATGTATGTGATTAATGATGACTATCATGCTATTATATGCATGCTTTCTTTTGCCTCTATTTCCATGTGTTCCACAGGTTGTTAAAGTTAGTATGAACAAGTCAACGCACAACAAAATGTGGCCTTGCAGAAAAAACTTGTTTCTAGCACGCCATCAAAGAAGTTGTTTCAAGTGAGGATTCTTTTTTTGGGTCATTAGGAAGAAACCAAAGTGATCATCAATCTAGGAAGAGTGGAGTTCTAGATTCTCTCTAAATCTGTTGAGTAGATAAACTCTCATTTATGAAGTTTGTTCATTGGCATCAGGTAGCATTTATATCTGCATCTTTCTTGGTTAAGTTAGTTAGTTAGTTAGTTGTTTCTCTATAAATAAATGTTCCTCCTGCGTGAGTGAACGAAATGATTTAGAAGAGATTGGACTAGACTAGAGAGTAGAGATAGAACAAAGTGTATTGAGATTACTGTTATAATGAGAAATAGAGTTTTGTGTTAGTTTTCTTACAAGCAGAACAACCATGTATATGATCCGAAGTTCATGAATAAAAGCTAATGAAGTTTTGAGTTCAATTCTTACATAAATTGGTTGATGCTTGCTAAGGGGACCCACTTAGTGAGTATCTATAGTTAGTTGTTTATTTTTTGTTATTTATCTATTAGAATTTCATTCCAGTAAGTTTCAACGCAAACTCAGCCTTATATTGTTCCTGCAACATAAGGAATCCATCCCTGTGTCTGTTCTTGCAGCATAAGGCTAGTTCATGGTTTGTTTCCCAGTAATGGTTGTCATGATTCCTGCTTTACTTAAGTTATGCTTAAGTTAATGAGACTTTTCCTTACGTTGTTGCATCAAAATTAGAATTCCTTTCAAGCATTTATTTCTAGTAAGTTGTGGCTAAAACCAGTTCTTAGTGCACATACAGTGTCGATCCATTTCAAGTATGTGTACCCTGGTTTGACAAAGTAAATGAATGACCATAAGAAAATGTTAGTCACCTACTAGAATGTCCAATTCTCAAGTTAGGTTTTGTCATGAATTTTATATCCTTTTGTGGGTGACAACCAAGAGCCATCAATAGAACTAGTGCTAGAAGGAGGTCCTTTGGGATAAGCTAGATCGAATTGGGTCCTTCTCCCCTTAGAGATTTCATAAAGCACTCAGGTCCACACTAGACAAGGGAGAGTTCGAACAGCTAAAGACCCCTACTAGGGCTAGAAGAGCCAACAAAGGGGAAGCATCATCTTTAGCCCCACCCATTCAACCCCTATCTCCTCCATCTCCATCCTTCCATCCATCCATCTCCATCTTCTCCTTCACTCCAAATAGCCTTTTCTCCATTCGCTTCCCACATCCATGGCATTGTCCTAGCAACTACCCCACCTCAACCACAAGTTGTATCAGCATAGCCATTACCACCCCCACCTTAACCACAAGTTGCAGCAACACAATGATTACCACCCCCACCTCCACCAATGGCTTGGTTGGGTAATAATCCATCACCATTATCCTTCAATGACTACCATGGCATGCCAAAGAATTTGGAAAACATTTGCTCAAATTTTCATCCAAATGATCCATAGTGAACAATAGAAGAACATATCAAGATCTTCCAAATTCTATTAAAGGACATGTAGATTGAACATGAGGACATGGTTTGTAGACTCTTCCCTTACTCCTTTGGGGATGAGGCATTCCATTAGTACATTTATTTACCTACAATCTCCAATACTTCTTGGGACCTCATGAAGAATACCTTTCTATAGAAGTTTAAAGTTTGAGTCAGCCCCACTAATTTATATCAAAAATTTATGTAAGTAAAGAGTGAAGTCAATGACCCTATCAGCTTATTCAACAAAAGATTTCATAGGGAATACATGAATCTACAACCGCCCTACATAGTTAATATTTCCTCAATGAGGGAAGTGTTTTATGTTGCTTTGGACAACCTCACATCCACCCTGGTCAAATGGATGCACCAACCACCAACAAGATTGGTGGATGCTTATGCTAAGGTAGTAAAAGAAAGTAAGGACTTGGGAACACATGTTGTTATCCCACTTCCTTCATTAGGACTAGTTTCCAACCTTGGACAAGTCCAAGGGCTTACTCATGCCTTGGCACATCAAACCCTATTATTGAACCCAGTTCCCCAATTACCAATGGTTTCCTACCCAAGGCCTCCATTGAATCAATATCCACCAATGTTGAGCTATCTATAGGCTCCAAATCAACAAGTGTCTACCCAACCATCCCAAGTTCTTTCTTACTTGTAGAACTCTGAAGCATCAGTTTCTCAACATTGTCAGCTCGCAAAACCACCCATTTTCCTTCAATATTCAGTCCCAACTCAAAATAATGCAAACAAATAGATTGACAAGTTAGCTAAAATGGTGAAGAATTTATCCAGCAAGGTTACTCATTTGAAGAATAAAAATAACCAACTTCAAGCATCTCAAAAGAGTATTCAAGAAAATTATCAAAGAAATATTTGGGATGTGGGACCATCTTCCAACCAGAATTATGAATGAGGCCAAACCACAAGACAAAATTTTGAAAGATGGTAGCCCCAAAGGCAAAATAGAACATCAAATACTAGACCTAAAAATGGAGGTGTTCCCACACCTCTCGATTAATCGGGTGGTATACACAAATCCACAAGCAAAGTCTACTTAGCTGAAGCCACCCTGTTTGGATGGTGCAAAATTCATAAGACCAATAGGCATTTTAAGCTTGATTGTCTGGATTTCTAGACTACTGTAGAAATATTTCAAGTAGAAGTTCAAAATGTTGTGGATGGTTCAACTTGCAGAGACATAGTCCCAATGGAACCATATGATTCCTCTATTTTGGTCATCAACCAAGCCTCTTTCTCACAAAGTGGTAATATATCACCCAAGAAGGAGGCTTCCGTGAAGGGAGGAAAAGAAAAAGAGGTAACTAATGAAGGATATTTATCTCAATTGTTTGATTCAGTAGATAACGGTCCTAAATATAAGGAAGAGCAATGTGAGGATGAAGTTCATATGTTCCACCAAAGAGAAACCTCTTATAGCCTAAGGAATAGGCAAGCTAGTGGTCCCTTTATCACCTCCATCCCTCCCAACAACTTCAGTACTTTGTGAAACCCTAATGCTAGGAATAACCCAACTTACCCCAAAGTGCCAACTTAGTATTTCAATAGAAATAGGTAGTCCAATTCAACTCAAGACTAGCCTACTAGTTCCACTCAAAGTAGTTCCTCTAAAGTGGATATTGAGAAAATGGGTGAATACGTGGCTGGGGAATTTAATAAAGTAAAGATAAGTTTGTCAGCTTTTGCATTACTAAGGATACCAACAGTTAGGAATGCCTTCTTTTGATCATTGAATGGGAAGCCCCATCAAAAACAATGCAAGAGGTAGCTGAAAATAAATTTTCATTTGACACCTCCAGTGATGAGCCCGAAATCAGAGAGATTGTAGGAAAGAAACCCGATCAACCACCCAACTAGCAACTCAACAAAAATCAGCAAGTATATAAACAACCAACTAAGGAGAAAAATTAAGTACAGACATGGGATAAAAGTAATAACAAGGACAAGGCTTAAGTAGTCCATGTTGAGTTCCCATGGGACTATTCCAAGGAAGATTGGAGACCCCTCCTTTCTTGTTAACAATCCATATATTTGGTAAAAGATTGAACAACTACTTGTTGGATTTAGGTAGCTCAACCAATGTCATGCCACTTATAGTGTGTCAAGCACTAGGAATAACCCCGACCCCATCCAAATGAAAGGTGACCCAACTTGATAAGACTAAGATAAGCATAGTAGGGAGTTGAAAAGAATCCCTGTGCAGGTCATAGTGTACCCAAGCGTACAATAGGTCATTGACATTTAGGTTGTTGATATACCTAACACCTATGGTATCATATTGGGTAGGGACTTCACTCAGGCTCTCAATGGTTATGCAGTGACTGACTACTCACACTTCTGGTTGTCATGGAAGGGACTACCTAATCAAATCTGCATTGACTATGAATCTAGGATGAAATTCATGATCACTGAGTATAACAATATGAATGATGTTTTGTTTGCAAAAATAGAGTTGGGTAATTATTTTCTAGTCACCTATCAAGATAAAGAAGAGGTTCTTATGTTATGTAGTTTCCCCATGAAATTGACTTTTCCTAACAACACAGAAGTGTTGGTTGATTCTAATGATGAGGAGTTCTAGGAGGATGGCCACCTTGGATTGTTCAATGGCTTCCAATAATTTATGTAGAAGTGTGTGTAGTATCAACTTAGTATAGGATCCAAAATGGATTTCAAGGAGCTCTTGTTACCTAGTTAGTGTAGGGTACATAATGCAGCTCATTTTTAGTTTGAGTGTTGCATGTGCCAAACATTGCTAGACCACATTAAAAGTCAAATTACTCCAAAGGATTCTATGGAAGAATAGAAAGATCAAAGCCAGCCCAAGTGCAAAAAACCACCCAAAATGTGTACAAATAGACAAAGAACCAAAGAAGGAAGAATGCTCAATCATCTCCAGAGGTAAAAGTCCCTCCAAGTTTTGGACGTTGTGTTTTGATGGATCCAAATCCAATCAAAGAGTGGGAGAAGGCTTCAATTTAATCAGCCCCACAATTAAGAAAAACTTTGCTACCCATAGACTACAATTTTATTGCACCAATAATGTAGCAGAATATGAAGCATTAGTTCATGGGTTATTCATGGCCTTAAGAAAGAAGGTTAAAATATTTTAAGTCTTTGGTGACTTTGAACTAGCAATCAAACAAGTTAGGAAATTATACTCATGCCATGACTGGAGATTAGTAAATTACACGCATAGGGTGTGGGATCTTATAGAATGGCTAGACGCATTCAACATCCAACTCATTCCCCATGGCAAGAATCAGATTGTCGATTCCTTATCCCAAGAATCCATTACCCTCCAGCCCTTATGTTTAACTTGCTTTAATAAATTCATTGTACAGTTCACTTATACCCTGTCAGTACCTAATAACGTCACCAAATTCCAACTGTTCACTGATGACAAGAACATTTTAGACTTCATCACCAATTCAAACATATTTTCCTCCCAAATCATAGATGAAGTAGAATGAGAGGAAGCCAAGAATGACATCGAAGAAGTGATCAATTTAAAAACCAACACAATACCTAGGGGTATGGTCCAAATGGAAAGGATATTTGACTTAGATCACATAAGAGACCAGGATCAACAAACTAAGAAAGATTCCATAGACAATCAGTGTGATGCTCAAAACATGGGTATTGCAGAGGATGTTAAGAATGTGTTCATTGCAAAGGTCCATACCCCAGAAGAGAGGAAAGGAATTTTTTGTGAATCACACACCTTTTGTGATGTGATTTCTTGGGGATATGAAGACCTCAAAACATATGATACATCAATTATTACTCATACCATTCCCCTCAAGCTAGGTGTGTGGCCCTTTAGATAGTGACAACGTACAATTAATGTGTTGTTGGAACCCATCATCTTTAAAGAGGTGTAGAAGTTGTTGTCCACCCGTATCATTTTCCCTATCAGGAATTCCACATGGGTGATAAACTTGGTTCCGATCAGAAATAGAAATGGAGAAGTCAGATTATGTGTAGATTCTAGGAACCTTAACAAATCTTCTAAAAAGGACAACTATCTGGTGCCTTCATTGGATGAAGTTCTAAAAATAGTTAATAGTTCTCAAATGATGTCATTTCTTGATGGCTACTCAGGATTCAACCAAGTGATGGTGCAATATGAATATAGACACAAGATAGAATTTACCATAAAATGGGGTACTTTCGCATATAGAAGGATGTTGTTTGCTTTAATTCATGTAGGTGCAACATTCCAATGTGCTATGGATATAGCCTTCAAGGATATCATTGAAAAATGAATCATCATCTACATCAATGATCTTATAGTGTTCTCAAAGAAAAGAGGAGACCATGTCTCAAACTTTTGCAAGGTGTTTCAGAAATGCAAAGAGTTCAACATCTTGCTAAACTCGAAGAAATGCATCTTTGGAGTTACTGAAGGAAAATTGTTGAGACACGTGTTTTATAAAAGGGAATCACTATAGATTTGTAATTCATTTAGGCCATTTTGAAAATCCATCCTCCGGGTAGTAAAAACAAAATGAAGTCCTTCTTTGGGAAAATCAACTTTGTTAGGAAATTCATCATAGGATTTGCAAAAATAGTTAAGTTGTTGAATGTCATGCGCAAGCAAGATGCCAAAGTAGAATGGACATCTAAAGACAAGAAATATTTTGATGAAATTAAGAGGGCTATTGTAAATGCACCTGTGCTAGTTGTAGACATGGAAAATGTACAAGTTCGTTTTGACACACTTGATCCTGATTACTAACAACATTTCCTCTTAAATCATATTCTCAGCATTTCATCATATTATATCTCTTAATTTAGTAAATCATTATTTATTGGATTAAGTCTTCTTCCTCTTGTAATTAAATTCATCAATTTAATTTAATTAACCTTACATCTTTGTTTAATTAAATAAATCATTTTATTTGATTAAATTCTCTAAAGTCCTCTTATTAAATTAAATAAATTAAACCTTATTTAGTTTAATGTAACATGTTTCCTCTAGATTAAATAAATCAAATCATTTATTTAATAAATTATTTCCTCTCAATTCTTGACTTAAATCAATTCATAAACTTAAGTCTAAATTGTCACATCACCTAATTCTTCACTAATTTAATCAAAACCATGATTAAGTTAATCCCTTTCATTAAAATTCTCTAGAGAATGCAACTTTCACAATAAATCAAAAACTTTTATTTATTAATTCATCTATTTTCCCTCACAAAGCATCAAAAGGGAGTATTCCCTCATTTGAATTCAAAAAGGCCAAGTGGACTTGGTCCTTCCAACAAGGCATTTAATATCTCTTCCATGTCCTTTGCATTGACCCAAGTGGTCATAACTCCATTTGACTTCTCATCCACCTTGTCATTTCAATATTTCAAAATTCAAATTTATGCATTTATCATGCACATTGGCCAAAATGTGCTCATTCCTCATCCAATCACATGTGGACAAGTGGCACAATGCCATTGGATTATCTTTTGTCTCACATTGCTCAAATCTCACTTTCTCTTCCAAATTGAAAGTTATAAATTGGAGACTTCTCTCCTCATTTCTCATCCACAACCTCCATGCAAAGTTACTCTCTTCACATTGAGAGCTAAGTTTTCCCATATCATTCAATCATTCACTATTTTCATAAATTGCAACAAGGTTATGCTCAAATCCCTTTGGGGATTTGACCATTTCTCAATCACATACCATTGCTACTTAGGAATTTGGAAAGGGCCAATTGCAACACTTAATTGGCATGAATTCCCCCATAAGATCATCATGCTATTAGCTTAATTAGGATTAAATCTCTTTTGTTTAGAGTTTATTGTGTTCTTCATTTCCTAATTTGGTTTGAATATATGGATGTTATGGGGAATCTCTCACTCTTGTGTACATGCATTTGATCTAACATACTAATGTGCTTTGTTGCTCTTGTGCATTTGCAGGTTTAGGGGTTCACATTTTGGCACTAGAAGGAGGGCTTGAAATCAAGAATTGATCACATTTTTTAAAAATTCCACGGTTTTTTGACTTTTTTCTTGTAGACATAGGAAACTCAACCCTGTGGCGCTATATCAAGCCACTTTCAGTACCGCGGCACCATACTAACTCGCGCTTGAATTCATAACTTCACCACGTATTCCGCCTACCTATCTTTTTTTCAAAATTCCTAACTCCGCTGCACTCACCCCCGCGGCATAATACTCCACTGCTTTCATCACCGCCGCTCTATATCTCACCGTGTTTCCTCCAAACTCCACCACTCCATCCTTCCCGCCTAAAAAATTCAAATTTTCAAACCCCGCTTCCAAACTTCGTCACTTGCCTCTATCACACCGCTTTTGTGCTCTCTGTTCCTGCAGAACGCCACTCAAAGTCAACCATGTGGTGCTATATAGTGCCGCTTTTTCCAAACTCCGCCGTGAGAAAACAATGAAGTTTAAAATTGAGATGTGTTTTTAAATTTAGGATTTTCTAATCTTTGATCTGATTTTCTATCTTTTTTGCTCTCTGGTTTTCTGTCATTTTGCAGGTTGGAGCAAAGGAAGAAGTTTATCATGATATCATGTTCACCAAACCCAAAGTGTTTTTAAACACTAAAGTGTTCTTCAACACTCTTTAAGAAATTTGTTAAAAAAATCTTTGGCCTTAGGACACTAAATTTACTTTGGGCTTAAAAAGAACAAGCAATTTTTTGTATTATGACACCATGCTCATTTTGTACAAAGTGTTCTTAAACACTAAAGTTTTCTTCAATACTCTTTAAGGAATTTGATAAGTTCATTTGATCTTAGGACACTAAATTTCTTTTGGGTTCTAAAATAAACAATAAAATTTCTTTTCAAAATTTGTCAAGGGGCTAAAAATAACCTTAGACAAACATACTAGATTTTGTTTAAAGGTTAACAATTGAAAAAGGCAATCTCACACTTCATTTGGTGCTTAAAAAGAACACATCATTGCTTTCAGGAAATTAAAATTGAACATGTGATTTTCATGCTTTATAATTTTTTTGCAAAATCATGTCATTTAAAAAGGCGTATGCGCTTCTCTCCCGCTTCATGGTGATCTTGAGAATCAAAATTCCTTTTAGTGACCCTAAGTTGCATAAAATATTGCCCCCACATTTCAATTTGGGCATTTTAAAATTGAACAAAAAATGTGAGTGTCAGCATGATATATTGCGGAGGTTCTCCCCTTTATTTTTCAACAAAGGTTGTGTGAATGACGGGATATGTTAGCTTAATTTTGTTTATCTTAGAGGGCATGCCTTGTGGGAAAAACTACTCACCCAAGGGAATGAACCAACCAGGAACACGCTAAAGCCAAGTGACTTCCAACCAGTATATAAGTGTGGATTCTTGAGGAAATTTCAAGAAACACGAGGATTATTTTGACGACATGGACATAAATGGACTCTCGCTGATGTTGGATAATCCCCCACAAACGAAATGCCCACGTTAGAACCCTTTGTTTAGAAAAAGGCCAAAACCTTGTCTATTTTGTTGGTGTAAAAGGTCATGTCCTTTGAAGCCACCCCACATTATACATGTGGTTTTGTTGTAGAAATGGATGGTATTCCATGGGAGATTCATGGGTACTAATGCTTGGCTAACTTGAGAAGTGTGTGCCATGGAGGGGAGCTAGTGTGGTCAAGCATTTAGCCATTCGCACAAGATATGCGTAGCTGGATTCGTCCAAGTGGGAACCCAACAAGATATTGCCTCATCATCCGAGGATTGTAAAAGTGCTTGGAAGAAAAGAATGCATTGCTTGGTTCTCGAAAACATTTGCAAAAAATGAACATTCACTAGACCTACAAATTTCAAACCCCTTTGAGGAGACAAATACATTTGATGAATTTGAGCACTCTTGCTTTCCCTAGGGATTCTATCCTTAGAGGTTTCTAAGTGTTTAGATTCTATCGTCATTTGTCTTCAATAAGGTTAAATATAGGGAAATTTTGCCCCATTTTCCTTGATTTCCACATAATGGACCTTGTGGGATAAGAGAGAGAACAAGACATTAGACATATAGTTTGAAACATAAGCAAGCAAGTGTCTTTGATAAAAAGAATTCATTAAGCCAAGATAAAGAGACAAATTGAACCACATATGTGTTGTTCCCAATGATTTCTTGAAAGATCAAGATTCCAAAACCAAAGTTCAAAAAGATACGTCTAAAAGCCCATGAACAATGCCTTGAGATGCTCCTTGAAGTAAGAGAAAGACTTGTGTACAACTTCTACAAAAAGGCTTCAAGGAATAATCCAACTTTGTATGAGTTCTACTATCGACAAAATCCTGAACTTTTTGAAAGGTTTGCTTTCCTCCCCTAGGAAGTCTAGCATGTTCTTCAACACCAAGGTCTTGTAAGAGGAGTTATGTCTAGGTTCAAGTCTAGGATCAAAGTCATCATCTTCATTCATCTCTCCATCAGTTAAATCTCATCCCATCAACAAACCTTCTTGGGAACTCTAGAAAAATCACTCATGCTAAACTAAGAGGGCTAAACCATAATCATCCTATTTTAGCTTAACACATCTAGCCAAAATAGTCAAAAATCTTGAATGAATTTACCTCTAGGATAACGCAACTTCCTAAGGTTCACTAGTTCACAATCACATTGGCTTAACACACCTATCCAATTCATTCACTTGTGCAACTTCCCCTAGGATAACGCATCTAGTCAAAATCATCACAATCAATCTAAGTCCTAACAGTTTAGCATACCCCTTCAAAATTTATTCAAAAGGTTTCATTCACTCATTTCATCCATTTATCCCATCATCATTAACTTCCCTAGTTCTTCTCTTTTGATCCTAAAAGGTTAGGATCAAATGATCCATATTTTTTATTGTTCAAACAAGATCTCAATACAAGAAGAACATGGAGAATATCAGCGAAATATCAACTTCCATGAACATGAGCCAGTTAACCTCCAAAATAAACCTTGCGGGATCAAGCTATCCCCCAGGTAACTCTCCTTTATCATCACAAAATCCTCAAGAGGAGATTCATCAAGAGGACATCACGAACGAAGACATGGGGATGACACAAGCCGAAATAATGAAAATGGTTCAAAATATAGAGAACCACAAAATTGTTAGTGCCATGTTCAAGTACTTAAACACGTTAGCGGAAGGAGGGATCTAGTTCCCTCCTGACCTTGACATAGGCACTAGCACAGGCATGCCTCTAATAAACGCATCCCCAACTTCAAATATCAATCAAGAAATACCTCACACCACCTTAGCCATCACACCAGCCTCACCAAATCTAAACAAGGGGAGTGCCATGTTTCAAGAGTTACAAAGGCATCACGTTGTGGCCAACAAAGAGGTGGTTGTCAACACCACACCAGATAATTTTGTTCTAGAAAATCCATTACACCCATACATCCCACTCACATTTCATAATCCCACTGGGTCACCCTCATTTCATGCTACACCTGCATATCAGTTAAACATACCAACTTCTCTACCAGAAGGAGAAGGTGATTTTTTTAGAATAAACGAAGTCAATGATCCTTTTTCTTTTTAGGGTAGGCTACCACCTCTACCTCCATTTCCGTTCACAACCACATCACCTCTCCGATTTGGTTTTCCTCCCCTAAACATTGATAGCTTCTCAAATCCGGGCAATATGAACATCGCATCAAATTCCCCCTTTTTTCCCATAGCATCACTCAAGGACCAAACATCTCAACCACCCCTCCAACAACCCAAATCCCAACCACCACCATAACCCTTTCACCTATCACAATGGTTGGCATCATTCCCATTCCACCACCAATCCCACCAAAAGCCAACAAAAAAAATTCATTCATCACTCTAATCCAAACCATTCAAAAGGCCAACCAACAAAGAGTACTCAAGAAAAAGTAGCATGCACAAGCTCAAGCTCAAGATCAAGCCCAAGAACAAGCTCAAGCACAAGCTCAAGCTCAAGCTCAAGCCCAAGCTCAAGCTCAAGTTCAAGCCAAGCTCGAGCTCGAGCTCAAGCCCAAGCCCTAGAAAAAGCTCAAGCACAAGCTCAAGCCCAAGTTCAAGCCCAACAACAAGCCAAAGCACAATACCAAGCACAATTGCAAGTGATCCATCTACAAGCATACCAACAAGCCATACAAGAATTTCAGGTGCAACAACAAGCCAAACAACAAGCTTTGTTGGCACAACATTAGCTCGATGAACAACAAGATTTTTTGGTGTAATAATAGCTAGACCAACAACAAGCCTTGTTAATACAACAACAACTTGACAAACAACAGGCCTCATGGGAACAACAACAAATGGACCAGCAACAAGCATTGTTGGAACAACAACAACAAGATCAACAACAAGCATTGTTGACACAAATCCAGGTGTATCATCAGGCTTTGAATGTGCAACAGAGCTTGCAGCAAACAGCCACTAGTACTCTTCCCCCCCATCAAACACCTTAAACACCTCAAAACACATTCATTCCACCTCTCGATCTGAGCAAAGATGTCATAACACAAATCAAACTACTTTCACAGCAAGTGTTGGACTTACAAGTAGGAAAAACCATGAGAACACCAAGCAACTTGTGCCCTTACCCTTTCGACAGAAGTCTCACCATGATACCATTCCCAAAGGGATTCAAGATCCCCAAATTTGACAAGTATAATGGAACAGGTAACCCTGAAAACCACATCAAGGATTTTCAGGTGCATTGCATGGAGGTTGCATATGATGACACATATCTAATGTGACTCTTCCCTCATAGTCTTACTAGTCCAGCCATGGAATGGTTTTCTCACCTACCCACGGGCATTAAAACATTCGAGGAAATCATAGAAGCTTTCCTTAAGAACTATGCTTTCAACATGGGTGCAAATGTTAGTTTGGAAGAGCTATCAGCACTAAAACAAGAAAAAGGAGAGCTATTCACATCATTCTTGCAAAGGTGGTGATCCAAGGCCAACCAAAGAAAATGGACCATGCCAAAAGAACAGCAAGTTTGCACCATCATAGCCAATCTAGATGAAAACTTAGCATTCTACCTGAAAATGCAATGCATCACTTCATATGATGAACTAATCCCAAAGGTGCTCAACATCGAAAGAGCCGTTACTGCATGAGGAGGCACATCAACATTCACTCCACCACAGGACAACCGCCCATCCAACAACTATAATGATAAACCTCAGACATGGTCGAGGAACAAAAATATCACAAACGACAGTGTGGTAGATGCTAAAGTGGTCATCAGTGCCCCTAAGCAGAATGTCCAAACCCACCATCAACCACAAAATCATAATCACAAAAATGTGTAGAATAATACGGTAGTGGCACAACAACCACCTTCCACCAATCAAATCAATAATGTGGGAAATCAAGGAGGACCAACTCCCCACAAAAAATACCCTCCCAGGCAGAAATTCATAGCTCTCAAAGAATCAATTGAGTCCATAATGAAAAAATTGGTCAAAGAAAACCTAAATAAAATCTCTAACTCTGAGTAGTACACGGAACCCATGACCAAGCCACTGTGGTACAATGAGAACCTCCTTTGCGACTTTCACAAAGTCAAAAGACATACCACCGCCAATTGCATGAGGTGAAAGAACATCATCCAAGAATTGAAAATATACACGAATCCGATGCTGGACCAAAACCAAGGGAACAATCAAGGAAATAATCAAGGGAACAATAAGGGCAAGAAAAAGTATGCTAGTGCTAATCTAGTGTATGAGGAGATAGTCACATGTGTCGATGAGATGGTCACTGTTATAAATGTCAAAGGAGCCCATAACAACTGTGGAGTCACCACATGTGGCAGAAAGGTTAGCATTGTCGAGGCACCAGCTAAGACCCCCATTGCTAATAAAAAATCCATCCCCTATGACTACAATTTCATTGACCAGCTAAAGAAAACCCTGCCCAAATCTCCATCATGGAACTATTGAAAATTTTCGCCGCCCATCGGAAGATCCTTGATGAAGAATTAGTTGTGTCCACTATTTCCACCACACTTGACACATATCAGTTTCAGGCTATGGTTGGAAATATCATCACCCCAAATCTCATTACATTCTCTAACCAATATTTCCCCCTGTAGCCATCTCATAACCGCGCACTCCACCTTCAAGTGCTCGTCCATAAAAATAAAGTCAAAAGAGTCTTGGTGGATGGAGGTACAAGCCTTAACATTTGTTCTCTAAAGCTTATAAACAAATTGGGATTCGTCGAGGATTCCATTAATAAGAACAAAAGCATCACAATAAGGGCGTATGATGATCAAGAAAGAGTGTCTCAAGGCACTATCAAAATCCCCATTCAAGTGGGACTGACAACCATGGAGACCGCCTGTCAAGTCCTCGACCTCGACCTACCTTATAATATCCTCCTTGGATGTCCATGGATCCATGGAATGAAGGTAGTGGCCTTGAATTATCACAAATGTATCAAGTTCTCACACCAGAATGAGGAAGTCACTATATATGGGGATCCTGAACCTTTTGCCTACTGCAAAAATAGGGAAGCCAAGTCTTATAAGATCCCTTAAGTACCAAAAAATGATGAAGGCCCATCTACTTCATATATTGACCCAGCCAACCTCACCACCACTTCTGTGACAGAGACACCCTCGCCATCCCAGATATATCTGAAATGAAAAACATGATCTAGGACAATGGATGCAACGACTATAGAATGAAAAGGAAAGCATTTGTTGTAGGAGAGTTACCACAATCTCCTAGGTTTCATGGGCAACCTCAGCTAGCTGAAACACCTATCCACACTATTAGGGAAAACCCTTCTAGATTATTCCATTGGGGGGATCTCAATCAAGAAAATGTGGATGAGGAGGACATCTCAAACACACTATACCAAGATGAAAGGCCCACCCCCACCCTACCCATGGATGAAACTAGCAGAGGACTGCAAATGATGTTTGGTATGGGCTATAACAGGAAGAAAAGCCTTGGAAGAAATAGTGATGGATGACTGGAGCCCATTATTGTAGAAAGAAGAATGCAGAAACTTGGCCTTGGGTATACTCATCCAGGTATAACCGTGCATGGCAGAGTTACTCCCAGAAGGGTAGTTAGGTCCTCTCCTCAGGTAACAAAAACTACCCCTAGACCACCTATATGCCTCGGTATCCCACTTGATAACTTTACATTTGACATCACCAATGTTTGTGCCAGTAGTGATGATGATGATACCATAGCCAACCTTCCCAAGCTCTTTGAGGATTCCACCCTATTAATGATTAGTACACCCGCAACTCATTGATCATGAGCAACGAGGACCGCCAATTCTAGACTCATTTGAAAATGATGAGGTGCTCTCAGAATTCATGGCACTAAGGGATACAGTTCCATGTGGGGATCACAAGGCAAGCTTCAACATCACATTGGACACCAAGGCATATTATGGGGAGACGATTGAGTCCTTCAATCACAAAAGAAAAATATCAAGAATAAGCTTGGAGTTATTGAGCAAAAACCACACTATGGCGCTATCTAAAGAAAAAATAGTAAAAATAAAGGATGCATCCAATGGTGAAAACCTCTCAGAGGCACCAGAGGATGAAGGATTCAATCTCCCCCCTACCGCAGTATATCAAGAGAAATCAGTGGTCTTAGTAGAGAAATGTAAACCTGTCAACTTGGGAACAGAAACAGAACCGCAAATAACATTCTATGCCCAAACAGTTCAAACAGAAGAGCAATAATTATTGGCTGTTTTGTTAAGAGAAAGAAAGAAAAACTTTTCATGGACCTATGCCGACATGCCAGGTCTGGATCCCGAAGTAGTAGTTCATCATTTGGTTGTTTACCCCGAAGTGAAACTAGTCAAACAAAAGTTAAGAAAGATGCACCCGCAAATAGCCTTGCTCGTCAAGATTGAGTTACAAAAATTTTTGGATGTTGGCTTAATACGCCCGATTGACCATCCAGAATGGGTATCCAGCCTTGTACCAGTCTCAAAACCCAAAGGGGTTATGTGCATCTATGCAGATTTCAGAGACCTAAACAAAGCATGTCTTAAGGATGATTTTCCACTACCCAATATTGACATGATAGTGGATATGATGGCCATACATGAGATGCTATCCCTGATGGATGGCTTCTCAGGGTACAATCAAATAATGATCACAAAGGAAGACCAGCACAAGACCGCCTTTACATGTCCTTGGGGCACCTACTACTGGAATGTGATGTTGTTTGGGTTGAAGAATGTAGGAGCTACATACCAAAGACCCATCACATTGATCTTCCATGACATGATCCACAAAAATGTCAAAAACTATGTGGACGACATATTGGCTAAATCAAAGAAGAGGCAGGATCACATAGCAACTCTAAGTGCAATCTTTGATAGACTAGATAAATACAAAGTCAGACTCAACCCAAAGAAATGTGTCTTTGGGGTACAATCAGAAAAGCTGCTAGCATACATACTTTCAATGAGAGGGATAGAAGTAGATCCCACAAAGGTAAAATAAATCCTTGAAATGGAAGTCCCAAGAGCACTAAAGAAAATCAGAGGATTACAAGGTAGACTCCAATCCATCCAAAGATTCATAGCACAACTAGCAGATAAGCAGATTGCCTATTCACATCTGCTCCACAAGGGAGTAGCATTCAAGTGGGATGACAAATGAAAACAAACATTTAACAAAATCAAAGAATATTTACTTACACCACCTGTGTTGATGCCACCGATCGTAGGGAAATCATTGATTCTATACATCTCAGCAATGACAAATGCCCTTGGTGCCCTGTTAGCCCAACATGATGAAAAGGGAGCTGAGTGGGCCATTTACTATATTAGCCGAACAATGGTGGGGCACAAGCTCAACTATACATCAATTGAAAAATCTTGCTTGGCAGTGGTGTTTGTAGCCCAGAAATTTAGACACTACATGCTAGCTCATCAAATTAAGCTGATTGCCAAGATAGACCCCCTCAAATATCTATTGTCAAAAGCATTGCTTACAGGAAGAAAGGCTAAATGGGTTATGATACTATCTAAACATGATATTGAGTATGTTGAGCGAAAGGTGATCAAGTGACAATTCATTACAGATCAGCTAGCAGAAGCTCCCCTCTACACAAATAACCCACTCGTATCAGAGTTTCTAGACGAGTCCCTTTTCAATCTTGGTGTAGCTGATCACTGGAAACTATACTTTGATGGCTCCCACACACAACATGGATTAGGAGCTAGCATGTTCTTTATCAACCCACAAGGAGATCGCATACCAAGATCCCACAAGTTAGCATTCCCCTATACAAACAATATTGCAGAATACGAGGCTTTAACCATAGGTCTCAAGATTGTAGCATAGTGGTGAATAATGGCAATAAAAGTTTATGGAGACTCACAACTTATCATTAACCAAGTTAACGATGAATACCAAACTAAGGATGATAAGCTCACACAATACAAGAATGTGGTAGAAGGACTCAAGGAATCTTTTATTGACATCACTTTTGAGCAGATACCGAGGGTAAACAATAGAGCAGTTGATGCAATGGCAACAATCAGATCCTTGCTAGACATCCCTCGCAATGTCTTGAAACACGAATTCCTCATAGAGAAACTTCTCGTGCCCACTTTCGAGGTACCAGAGTCAGAATACGTGTGTGAACTCATTGGTCCCAGTGGTCTTTGGTACCATGACATCTACACCTATCTCAGATTAGGAATCCTCCTAGCCGACATTACCCCGAACCTCAAATGAACCTTTGTTCAAAGGTCCTTATGATTTTTCATCCTAGGAGAAACCCTCTTCCGTAGAAGTATCGATGGAACCCTGCTACGTTGCTTAACACTTGAGGAGGCCTTGAATGCTTTAACTAAGGTATACAATGGCACGTGTGGTTCACACAAAAGTGGTATGACCTTGGCTAAGAAGTTGCTAAGAACCAAGTACTACTGGCCGACAATGGAGAGAGAGGCACATGACATTGTCAGAAGATGTCTACAGTGCGAGCAGTAAGGAGACCTCATTCATGCACCAACTCAAGAATTAAATCCCATCATTATACCTTGGCCCTTTCCATAATGGGGGCTCAATCTCATAGGTAAAATGTGACCCACCTCATCCAATGGCCATAAGTTCATTATCACCACCACTAAATATTTCACAAAGTGGGTCGAAGCAATTCCCATGACCTACATAACTGGAAAGTAGATATCCAAGTTCATCCTAAACTACCTCATTTTTCGATACAGTGTTCCCCAATCCATTATCTCGGATAATGGGACACCCTTCAAGAATCAGGATGTCCATCACTTGTGTGAAAATTTCAAAATCCAACATCGCTTTTCCACCCCATACTACCCACAAGGAAATGTCCAAGTAGAATCTACTAATAAAACCATTCTAAAGATCCTTAAGAAAATAGTCAATGACTCTGGTCATGACATGCATCTACAGCTAAATCCTACCTTATGGCCCTACTGCACTAGCATCCACATGCCAACAGGCACCACTCCATTCTCCCTAGTCTATGGATCAGAAGCCATCCTCCCTATTGAGATTGAGCTTCCCTCACTGAGGATATCATTGCAAAATGTCATCACAGATGAGGAATATAGGGTTACCAGACTGAATGAGCTGGAGTTACTAGATGAATGGCACATGGATGCCCTAAATCATCTACAAGTCTACCAGAATCGACTGAAATAGAGCTACAACAAAAAGGTCAGGCAACGCACCTTCCAAGTCGATGACCTGGTGTTAAAAGAGAACCAAAAGAATGTGCCAAACCCGGATAGCAAGGGGAAATTTGAGCCCAACTAGTTGGGACCTTTCATCATCACCGCAAGCTATAAATCAAGAGCATATAAATTTTCAACACCAGAAGGCGAACCTCTACAGGAGCCTCTGAATGACTCTCATCTCAAAAAGTTTTATGCCTAAGACCTTGCAATGTATAGAAACAAAAAATACAAAAAAAATCAAAAAAAGTCCTGAAAAAAGGTTACCTTGATGAAAACCTGGCAAACAGGCATCTTGGTGATAACAAAAAAATCAAAAAATCAAAAAATCAAAAATTGAAAAATAGTAAAGAAAAAAAATCATCCTCTAGTGAAAACCACTTTGGTGACGCTTGGGATAGGTACCTTGGTGAAAACCTAGTAATTAGGTATCAAGCGTAAATAAAGCACTCCCCATCCACCAAGATCTGCATGAATCACTCATCCATTCCATCACACTTTATGAATTCTCCATCCACCCATTTGTCCCCATCCATATCATAGCCTGAGCTGATGTCTATATCCTATTCCACCATAGAACTACTTGGCATATTCCTAAGATCAATTTGTCCTGCCTTTATAGAAATTGTTTATCGCACCACACTGGGGGCATGTTCTTTTATCGACATCAAATCAAATTCATGTATTTTCTTGAGATCTTCTCAAAACATCAGAAAATCAAAAAACATTCGGAAAAAATCATCAAAAATCCAAAAACATGTCGAAATACCAGAAAATATTCAAAAATTCATCATTGAGTCTTGTCAGTCTTTCACCTTGTCGAACTACGTCATCTCTGAGCTTGAATGTAGGGAAGGTTGATCTTTGATCATCCCTCAAGACAATTAGAGTCAGTCCTTAGGTGTCTATCACATTGGAAATCCATTTGCCCATCTAGTATGCATTTAAGTCAGTCATTTGAGCAATATAATGGCAATTTGTTTGTCCATCTTGTCATCAATTCAGTCCATCATCAGTCAAACTACGTGGTCTTTGTGTGTATAACGTAGGAAATTCTAACCTATGGATCAGCTCCCGAGACCCCTAGGATAGGTCTTTAAGTTAGTCTGTTCGTCATAAATCTTGAAAATGCCAAAAACATTGAAAAATCTCAAAAATACCCAAAACAACCTCAAAATATCTGAAAATCCAAAATGGTGCATCCATTTCATCTCACTTTCACCCGTGATTGTCATCACTCATAATAAAATCAGTCATCACCTTCACCCTTTGGTGAGTCGGTCAGAAGCAAGTTTAGCAGGTTCCAAAGCGAACACTCTAATCGTTAGGAGTCTCAAGTCTAGATTAGTAAGCAAGCAAGTTGGTCAATGCAGAATATCAATAGCTTATCATCCAATCAGTCTCGCCAAAACCCTGATCACAACATGTCCTAGGATGAAGTTTTCCTATGATGGACATAAGCATCAGGTACCCCTCATAGTAGTTTAGCCTTAGCTAGCGGTATGAAGAACATTAGCTTGTTTCTTTACTTTATTTTGGTCTTTATGACTTATCTTATGTTGCACTCATTTCAAGGACCTCTCGATGATGCCTAGATAAAATAGGTTTAGAGAGAAATAAATGGGGGTAATGATCATTATCTTTTTTATCTGTTATGTTTGTGGGATACTCTTGTAAAATAACTTGGTCATATATGTTTTATTTGGTTTGTAGAGAGGATGTTTTAGATATCTTGTTGACCACATAGGACAGCTTGTTTTTTTGTGTTTTGGTCCAAGATGTTTAAGATGTGTGAACTACATCCTGAATGAAGTATGTATGATAAGTGTGAACAAGAAAAATCCTATCTGATTGTCAAGTGAAATTCCATCAGACTAGGTACAACACCATCCTGGTCCTTTATACCTTGATGCATCATACCTATGTGTGTTATCAAACATAACACAATTGACCCTTTGAAAATCCCAAATTCCTAGCAATACAAATTAGGATCACCATTCTAACTAACACGTAAATTATGCAATTCTTCTATCTTCATCCCAAACTAACATGGTATCATGATAGTAATAAAAACATCGCCAATGCATACACTCTACATCTACATAATCATTAGCACATGGCATCATATCATTATCTTAAGTTATGAGGAATTTTTTCTTCTAAACATCTTAAGACAACATTACATCATACATAATCATTTGCATCCATTACTATCATTAACATGCATTACATCATTAAAACACAAAAAACATACAAAAATAAGTGCATCCATTAGATACATAAGCATAAGAATAGAAACATCTCATAACATCATACATTTACATATCATACATCTGCATATCATACATGTGCACCATACATGTCATAAAGGGCGAATCATCTCATATATATCATCAAAAAATATTGTTATGATACAAATTAGATCAAATGTACATTGAATACATGGTACAATAGGGCCAAAATACTATAGCCCATATATCAAAACTGGAACAAACTGTCTTGTGATCAAAGGGCTAGCCCTGCTGGCTACTGCCCTTCCCATCCTATCTCTCACCATGAGCCTCTGTCGGTCGCCTCCTTGTCTGTTGGAAGAAATCTGGCACTCTACTGGCTAATGGCACTACCTATTGGTAGTGTTTTCAATATTACTCAGCCTCTCTAATGGCCTGTCTATACTCTTGAATGTCAACTGATCAATCTCGAGATGTGGAGGTTGCGCTCTCTAACTATCTCCACCACCCTATCTCCTGATCCCTTTAGGATCGTGTGTTGATCTCTCTCAGCGGTGACTATAGTAACCTGCTTCCAACCCTGATCTCTCTCAGCTATGACCATAGTAACTTGCTGCCAAGCCTCATCTCGCTCTACTGTCAGAACCTGTACCTAACCCTGTAACTACTAAATCAGTGCATCATGGGGACCTGGCTATCCTCTTGGTTGTACTACTGGCTATACTACTGGCTACTGCTATGGGACTACTAGGGACTGCCCATCCTATCCTATTGCTGGCTGCACTGGTGGTACACTTCCTTGACCTCTGCCTGTTGACCTACCTCGCTAGTGCATCATGGGGACCTGGCTATCCTCTTGGCTATCTCGTTGGCTATCCTCTTGGTTATACTACTAGCTGTACTACTAGATGCTGCTATGGGACTACTGGGGACTACCCATCCTATCCTATTGTCGGCTGCACTGGTAGTACACCTCCTTGACCTCTGCCTGCTAACCTACCTCTAGGCCTGTGATGTGGAATTACTGCCCTAGGAACTATCAACCTCACTGGTGGTCTGAACCATGCCCTGTACACCGAAGTCACCCCTGCGTCTACTGGACCCTGATCATATGGCCACGGCCAAGCCACCAACTGAATGAATGAGGTCATTGCCTCATCTACCAGAATAAGCAGTCCCCATGCTATCTCCTTCACGCTACGCATGAAAAGTGTCATGTACTGAACATCGAGAATATCCTGCACCTCATTGAACTACCTGGCTACCCTATCAGGAAGTTATCTCTATATAATAGTGTGCTCCCAGCCCTGCATGAACTTGTCCTGGTGAGCATAGAAGAGTTGTTGAGCATCATCGTACCATGGCCCTATACCCATCCATGGCCTCTAGATAAACACTATCATCTCATCTAAAACCCGTCGCCAGTGGGCTATACCCTTTCTACCCATATGAGTGAAGTGAATCCTCGCCCCGTCGTACCACCATACAATGGGATCATCAATATCTATAATGATCAATTTCACAATTGGGTGAAGCACTAGAATTTACTCCCATGCCCAAATGTGTAGAAGAGCCAACCCAAACCTAAGGGCTCGACCATCCAAATATGCCACCTCGTGCAAATCGCGGTACAAAGAGGCCAATAGTACTGGTCCCCAGACATAGCACACTCGGCGAGCGCACATCTGTTGCCATACCAGTCCCTAACCTAGACTGAAATATCAGCCACACTGATCAGGAGCTACGAGACCAAAAATAATGGTGGCCACAATTAGGCTATAGGTAGGAGCTATACCCTAGTACCTCTCCAGATCTATCGGATCATCGCAAAGGATGAGCTCATCGATACCCAAAACACCAAAGCAGGCATCCCTACCCTCCTCCAAATCATATATCACTCACTCTCCATGCATGGGTCGTCACAAGATGCACCAAACATCCTCTAGAGTGATGGTATCCTCACCAATAAGAAGATTAAAAGATGATGTCTCGCTATTCCATCTCTTGGCCAAGGCATGCATCATACCCAGATGTGCCCAAATAGCAGGGATATGCGCAACATACCATAGACCAAGTATCCCAAGCTACTCCTTAAGGAATACATGCATACCCTATAGTCTCTTGAGTACTAGCCACTGGTGCTCCCTCGAATGAATGACCTTGTGTCTCTCCTGTGCAAGGAAAAGTGTCGCGTCAACTTCCCTAGAAAAAATCTGTTGTCTGTATCGCCTTTCGCTTTTGAAATAGAAAAAGTGACACTGTTTGCAAAAGCGGCAAAGTTTGTAATTTTCCAAATTGCGCTGCACAATAGACTTAGATAGCTAAATTTTACAAACTAGCCCGCATGGTGGACTTTGATAGAAAAAACAGACAAACTAGCCCGAATGCTGCTATTCGAGGAGGCGGCCAACTTTGAGGACCAAAAATCCCTAAAGCTAAACTAGCCTGCATGGCGCTCTATGCACAAAGAGGCCCTATATAAGACCGCGTGGCCCTGTTTGAAATTTTTTTGCAGTCATATATCATGCCGCGTTGCCTAAACCATACCTAAGCCCTAATAAATGCACAAATATCAAGAAAAGTAAACGTCGGATAGGGGTACATACCACTAGTCCTACAGTGACTGGTCACTGATATACTCATACCCACCCCGACACATGCAGAGGAAGTTGTTTTTGTGCCATTTTATCAAAGTCTTAGAGCTCTAGGTGTCAAATTTTTCAAGGTTTAAGATTGCAAATGTATTGAAAGTTACCCTTTGAGGTCTATTTAAGCCTAAAAATTAGGGTTTTTTGGACCTAATTTGACCTTCCAACTAGGGTTTTGGTCCCCCGATCCCATTTTCATCAAACTGAGAGTCATTTTGCATCCCTTCTAGCATTTTAATGCATTTTTCTAGCATTCTGAGGCATTTATGGCCTGTCGGGCACTTTATCCACCTTTTTTCGCGAGATCACCCAAAAAATCAAAATTTTCATCTGATCTCTCAAGGGGGCCATATCCAGCAATATCCTTCCCCTGGGGCGACAGTGGGGCATCTGAAAAAAATCAAGAAAATCTTGAACCTTTTATCACAACAGTTTATTCTTTGAATCAATGCAACAAGCACATTGCTTCAAAGAGGGGAAAAATGTAGACATGGAAAATGTACAAGTTCATTTTGGCACACTTGATCCTGATTACTAACAATATTTCCTCTTAAATCATGTTCTCAGCTTTTCATCATATTCTATCTCTTAATTTAGCAAATCATTATTTATTGGATTAATTATTCTTCCTCCTATAATTAAATTAATCAATTTAATTTAATTAACCTTACATCTTTATTTCATTATATTAAAATTTTTTATCTGATTAAATTCTCTAAAGTCCTCTTATTAAATTAAATAAATTAAACCTTATTTAGTTTAATCTAACATGTTTCCTCTAGATTAAATAAATCAAATCATTTCCTCTTAATTCTTGACTTAAATCAATTCATAAACTTAAGTCTAAATTGTCACATCACCTAATTCTTCACTAATTTAATCAAAACCATGATTAATTTAATCCCTTTCATTAAAATTCTCTAGAGAATGCAACTTGCACAATAAATCAAAAACTTTGATTTATTAATTCATCTATTTTCCCTCACAAAGCATCAAAAGGGAATATTCCCTCATTTGAATTCAAAAATGCCAAGTGGACTTGGTCCTTCCAACAAGGAATTTAAGATCTCTTACATGTGTTTTGCATTGACCCAAGTGGTCATAACTCCATTTGACTTCTCATCCACCTTGTCATTTCAATATTTCAAAATTCAAATTTATGCATTTATCATGCACATTGGCCAAAATGTGCTCATTCCTCATCCAATCACATGTGGACAAGTGGCACAATGCCATTGGATTGTCTTTTGTCCCACATTGCTCAAATCTCACTTTCTCTTCCAAATTGAAAGTTATAAGTTGGAGACTTCTCTCCTCATTTCTCATCCACAACCTTCATGCAAAGTTACCCTCTTCAGATTGAGAGCTAATTTTGCCCATATCATTCAATTATTCACTATTTTCATAAATTGCAACAAGGTTATGCTCAAATCCCTTTGGGGATTTGACCATTTCTCAATCACATACCATTGCTACATAGGAATTGGGAAAGGACCAATTGCAACACTTCATTGGCACCAATTCCCCCATAAGATCATCATGATATTAGCTTAATTAGGATTGAATCTCGTTTGTTTAGAGTTTATTATGTTCTTCATTTCCTAATTTGGTTTGAATAGATGGATGTTATGGGGAATCTCTCACTCTTGTGTACATGCATTTGATCTAACATACTAATGTGCTTTGTTGCTCTTGTGCATTTGTAGGTTTAGGGGTTCACACTAGTTATTCTAGAGTATTTGAAACCTTTCTATAACTACTATTTTTCTTTAGATCACTCATGTGCCAGCATGTTAACATAGAAAGATGATGAAGGAAATGAGCACCATATTTCCTTCATGATTTCTCCGCTAAAGGATGTTGAATTACATTACCATAACATTGATATAGAGGCTTACACCTTAGTTCTTGGAGTCAAGAAATTTAGGCACTACATCTTGAGGAACAAAGTGTTTTTCATTGTTCCAGATCTAGCCGTTAAGACCCTACTGATACAAAATGAGCTGGGAGAAAGAAGATAAAAATGACTCACACTATTGCAAGAGTATGACATGGAGATCTAGCCTATGAAGTTGGTCTGAGGAAAATCTCTCACACACATTGACGCGGACCAAGATAGGAGGGTTTGGTGAGGGACTGTCCAACCTTGCAGCTTAAACAAGTAACACTTAGATCTTATAGATTTGAAATGAAAGCTAACAAATAATCAACATAAAGATAACATATATGCAAGAACACATGACACAAGAATTATCCTAGGAAAACCCTCAAAGGGAAAAACCCAGCCTTCAAAATTCACTCTTGATTGTATTATGACATCAAAATACATTACATATGCCACTCGAGCTTTATAGATGCTAGGCCACAACTCAGGAATTAAAAACAATTCATATAATGACAATATTTCATCTATTCTTCCTTTTTCTTCAATATTTCTCTGCTCTGCTAATCTTACCGGATCAAAACACCTCATCACCATGCTTCATGACTATTTTTCTTCACACTTCATCTCTACCTTCAAAATATTAAAACATTTTTCCTACACAGAACTTCACATATCTCACACATATACCTTCTTGCTTCCATTTTTCCATTATTAATCTCCTAAAAAAAATCATTCTGATATATCTGCATCCAAGGATTACATCAACTACATGTCGGCCCATCAATATATAAAATGTGTACAAACTATCGGCCCAAATCCATAAGAAATTATCAATGTGCATCAACCAAGGTTGGGCCAAACATAGTAGGGACCCAATACAACATGCCTCAAACATGAAACATCTTAAAAAATTAGCCTCAAAGATCCGCAACACATTACAATCATCTTGTTGGCCAAGAATAGGAAAACATGAACTCCCAAAGGGAAAATCATAAATCGTGAGCACAACAAACAATGAAAACCAAAAAAATACCTAGATCATGATCTAGAAACATCCACGAATCACCACTGAAGATCCACAACAACTCAGATTACTAGAATCACATCATCTTCATTCAGGAACACCAACTAAAGTATCCGAACAAATTTTAGAACATGTAAACTCATAACTTGATCAAATCTTCATGCAAACTTCTGAAACTTCTAGTGGATAACCTAGACATTCTCGAAAACAAACCCTTTAATCTGCAACTCGTTATACTCAATATACTAAGCTATCCATCATATTGAACTTCACTGCATTACTGATAACCTCTCTAACTAAATGTTCTTTGAATCTATCGAATACCCCTACATCAGACTCTCAAGGCTATTTGAAAAGTGATCCTCTTCACTTTGGGCTAAGTTATGTCAAAATCAATGGTGTCTCCTTGAATTAGTTTGGTGATATGTTCACAGGTACTTGCAACTGCCTCATGGTCGGTGGTCTGTTCAAGTCCACCTTACAAAACTACCTCAAGTGTAATTTGGATTCGGCGATCTACCTACAAGCCTCGCACTACCTCACTAGTCAGCGATCTGAGCAAGCCCACCCAACAAGTTGCCTCAAGTCCTTCATTTTCTTCTTCAATCAAATAAAATTTAACACATACTTACATCCTCCAGAACAATCATATGACTTCCTTGACTCATCAATATCATTTCCAAATTTACTCTGCAACACTTTTTGATCTCTACATTTCCTTTACACACCTCAAAATTTTATATATTGTTCCTATACTATTCTCTATCTCTTCAAAATAGACTCCCCCTTTCTGATTATGATTCACACTAGTTCACTGCTTTCAAAACTCTCCTCAAGATCATTGCTTCTTCTTTTGGTTCCCCTTCCTCTAGATAAACTAATTTTGTATCAACAGAGTTCATCTGCATAAACTATCTTTGCATCCTTTACTGTTGCTCTTTCATTAGCTTCTCTAGTATTAGGTTCTTGATGACATTTAGTGCTTGATTCTTTCTTCCTACAAACCTGAAAATAGGTTCCTTCTCCAACAAATCATTTTTCACTCCTTTGGTACCCTTCATTGTGATAAGTATTATGAATCCTATCACTTTTTCCTCTATAGTTTGCATAACTTTCCTTGTTCTGATCTGTTTAAGGTCTTATTTCCCTACATCTTGATCCTTCCTTTCCCTCAACATATGAATGCTTCAATCTATAAAAATTTCTGAACTTATGAGCAACATACTTCCATTTTGATCCATCAATCCATCCATAATTCATTTGTATACAATTTATCCTAGGCTTTCTCCCTCTCATTTTATTCCAACACATCCTCTTAGAATGATTCCTTAATCCACAAAACTTACAAGGGTGTAAACCCCAACACAATTTCTTTTCATGTCCATGCCTATTACAATGTGAATAATACATACTTTTTCTTCCCTGGTCTTAATTTTTTGAACTTGTAACAACATCCTTACCTTTGTCATGTCATACGCCTTCACTTCTTGCTCTCCTTACTGATACAATAGGTTTTTTCATTCCTTGTTGATGCTTTCCCAATCCTTTTCCTCCATATCCTATTCTCTACATGATTTTGAAACCAATACCATCTCCAACAATTATAGGCTTAGTTACATTGTTATCTTGAACTTCACCTTCTGCAACATCACACAAATCATTAGTATCACAAGAAACATCACAAATTTCAGGCTTAGATCTCAGATTCTCATTCTCCTTCTAGAATTCTATAAGTGATTGCTCCAAATGATTAACATGTTCCTTGAAGCTAGATATTTCCTTCTGTAAATTGTTCTCCTTGTTCAGCTCTTTCAAACTTTCCTCTATATCTTTGCTCTTCCTATCCAACTCCTTAAATAACATGAATCCTTCTTCAAACTTATCCAGTTCTTCTTCACATGCATCATAATTGTTTTTTCCTAGTTCTTTCATCCTCTCCATCAATTTTGAATTACACTTCCTGAGTTAGCACAATTCTTCCTCCAAGGTATACCTTTCACATATCAAGTTCTATTTTTCCTTTTTTATTATTTTCCCAATCTTCCCCATCTTGGAACTGATTCACAACTAGCTCTTCAACCTAATCTACCACCAGTTCTGAAATAGATTTTCAACCAACCAACAGATTCACAACCTACTCACAAATTCGCAACGTGCTCTGATGAATTCACAACTAGATCTTCAACCAATTGATGTAGAGCAAGGTAGGAGGTTCCGGTGAGGGATTGTCCAACCTTGTAGCTTAAACAACTAACACTCAAATCTTATAGATATGCAATGAAAGCTAAAATATAATTAAAATAAAGATAACATATATGCAAGAACACATGACATAGGAATTATCCTGGGAAAGCCCTCAAAGCGAAAAAACCAACCTTCAAAATTCACTCCTTATTGTATTATGACCTCAAAATAAATTACATATGCCACTCAGCCTTTCTAGATGCTAGGATGCACCCTAGTAATTACAAACAATTCATATAATGACAATCTTTCATTGATTCTTCCTTTTGCTTCAATATTTCTCTGCTTTGTTGATCTTACCGGATCAGAACACCTCATCACTGTGCTTCATGACTATAGTTCCTCAAACTTCATCTCTACCTTCAAAAGATTAGAACATTGTTCGCACACAAAACCTCACACATCTTGCACATATGCCTTCCTACTTCTATTTTCCCATTATCAATCTCCTCAAAACAACCAGTCTAATATATTTGCATCCAAGGATAACATCAACTACATGTCGCCCAACAAAATATAAAAAGTGTACAAACTATTAGTCCAAATCCATAAGAAATTATCAATGCGCATCAACCAAGATCATCCCAAACATAGTAGGGACCCAAAAAAACATACCTCAAACATGAAACAGCTTAAACAATTAGCCTCAAATATCCACAACATGTTACAATCACCTTGTCAGCCAAGAATAGGAAAACATGAACTCCCAGAAGGAAAATCACCAATTGCGAGCACAACAAACAATGTGAACCAACAACATAGCTAAATCACGATCTAGAAACATCCATGAATCACCACTAAAGATCCACAGCAACACAAATTACTAGAATAGCATCATATTCCTTCAAGAACACCGACTAGAGCAACTGGACAACTGTTAGAACACAAAAAATCATAACTTGATCAAATCTTCATGCGAACCTCTGAAACTTCTGGTGGATAAACTAGACATGCTAAAAAAAAACCCTTTAATCCACAACTCCTTATCCTAAGCATACTAAGCTAGCCATCATGTTGAACTTCATTGCATCACTGAAAACCTTTGTAACTGAATGTTCTTTGAATCTTCTGGATGCCCTTGCATCACACATGATGGTCAAGACTGAACCAAAGCTCATTGTTCAGTAGAATCATTTAGAGGATGTATCCTTGGATGAGTGGTACGATGACATAGTGTATTACCTGTTGAACAATAAATTCCCATCATAGTTGCAAGGAGTTAAAAAATGAGCTATGAGGCTCAAAAGTAACAGTTACATGCTAAAGTGATCCATGTTATACAAAAGAAATCATAATGGAATTTACCTTTGATGCCTAGGAAAAGTAGAAGCAGCTCAAGTGCTAAAAGAATTCCATTATAAGTTTGGAATGGGACATGGGTATGACTCTTCGATAGCACATCAAATCCTATGGGTAGGGTACTATTGGTGGATATTATTAAAATATGCTCATAATCACATCCAATCGTGTCACATCTACCAGACCACTGCCACTAGGGAAATGTTTATTATTGTCCTATTGTAGCTAGCTGTTGAGGTAAGGCCTTTTGATCAGTGGGGACTTGAATTCATTGTTCTGGTAAACCCATCATCCTCTACATGCCATAGGTACATTCTAACCACAACTGATTATTATACTAGATGGACAAAAGTGATTTCTTGTAGGTAATGTACAACTGAAGTAGTTAATTTTTTGCAAAGTTTCATTATAAATCATTTTGGCTATCCATTTTCCTTACTTTGCGATAATGGTCTTGAATTTGCTTCCCTTAAGTTTGATAGTTGGCCATTTGATTATGGGATTGTGCTTAAATTTTCATCCAACTATTATCCCTAAGGGAACATTCTAGCTAAATCCACAAACAAGAACCTTTTGACCATCATACGTAAGCTACTTGACAAGAACCCAAAGGACTTGCATACCCAGCTGTATTTTTCTCTATGGGCAGATTGTACCCAACATAAAGCAGCCTTAGGAAATTCACCATTTTGCCTTGTTTATGGCCTAAAGCTTGTATTTCCAGTTCACCCCAAGATCCCTACATTACAATTCATCAATACCTATTATGAGGAGGGAGAATGTCATGAGGGTCACTTAGATGAGTTGCTCCATTTAGATGAAATCTATAACGAAGCAATAGAAAAAAATTCCAAACGTCAAGGTGTAGTCAAGAGATGGTTTGATCATAGAGCCAAGGTTAGGGACTTTAGGATTTTTGATTTAGTCCTGTGCTAGGACAAGTCCCATGAAAAGAAAGGGGGACATGAAAAATTCAACAAACTCTGGCTTGGCCCCTTTTAGATTTTTAAAATTTTAGGAGATAATGCCTTTTCCTCAAAAATTTAACTGGAGAGAATGTCTCATTTCCCATCAATGGGAAGTAATTCAAGAATTATCTCCTTGTCTAAGATATCTAAGCTCACCCCTTGTATATAGTTGCATATAGCTAGGGTATGTTATTTTCTTTTTCTTTTTCTTTTTTTCCTTTCACTTGCTTTCCCGACCTTCCTTTTGTTGAGGGTGTTGTTTGATCTTGATGCAGTGGTTGTTCTAGACCTTTTCAAAAGGCTCACTTTTTTTCATGTTCCTTTTTGTTCCATGAATAATTCTTCATGAGTTACTAAGAGTTTATGTTTTCCTCCATGAACTAAATTTCCTCACTTAAACTCTGACTTGATCTAGAATGGAACCCTTATTTGAATCCCTTCACATCTATATCAAATCACACATAAAACACACTTTAAATACTCTTGATGAACTCTATGATAGTCACCATGAAACCTTGGCAAGTGAAAAAATATTAAGTTTCCTCTAGTGACAACTGTGATCTCCAAACACGCGATAAGCTTCATTTCTTATATAGTTGAGAAAAATAATATCAAAAGGAAAATATGAAAAGAAATTTTGAAAAAAATGGCAACTATGTGGGTGTGCGAACAACTCTATCGAGACAATGGAGACCTAGTTGGCAATAGAGAAATGTTCATGGGGATTGCTACGACAACTCAATCAAGGCTATGTACGCCTGACTAGCAGTGAATCAATGTCCAAGTTACTTTTGGGGTTAGATTACCTATGTAGATTACTTTGGCTAATTGGTTACTATCCTTTGTGGTTTCTGAAGGAGAGGAACAAACTCACTGCACACACTTCTAAGATGTTTTTTGGTTTGATTCAACTAAGGATTACATTCTCCTTTAATCTTTTTTAGTTCATTTGAGGAAAATTTCTTCTAGTCTATGATACTAGATATTCTCAGTTCTGAATGAATCCTTACCCTTGGAACACTCGGGAGTGTTCTCCCAATGGAGTCACCACTTGTTGTGCCTATAGCACACATGCCTTGTTTGGATCAGGGACTCCCTCTACTTTTTTTTCCTTTTTATAGGTCATTTTTATTTTTCCCCATATTGTGTGGCCCTATTTCCAAGCCTAAATTGGTCACATGCCTCAAATCTTGCTAAAATACCTTCACCAAATTCACCTATCCAAATTTTACTGAGTTCCTTAATTTTGTGGAATTTAGTATGTGAGCTTATGCCCTTCCTTATTTGTTGCATCCGTCACCCTCAACAGACCTGCAATTGCAAGCCTCCCTTAGTTATTTTTCATCTATGCTTCACCATCACTTACATCCTTTGGGCCATGTCCACCTACATGATGGGTTTCACCCTCACCGTCACCATCTGGGTCTTTATTGAACGCCATCGCTAGCATGATATTGTGCAACTACACCTACCCCGTTCATCCTCATACATGCACTTAATGCATAAATTAATGGTGGTTGGTCCATATAAATCCTTCATCTCGATCCTCATTTTCACCCAGCTAAATTTAAATTTGAAGGAAAAGGAGGAGTTGTCACGCGAACAAAATAATTTGAGCTATGACATAAATTTCTTTTCCTTTTCCTGTGTTCCCTAGGTGTGTATTTTAGTGCTTGGCCCCTTTATGCTTTGCGATTGATGAATTCATTATGCATTATTACATAGGGTTTTCAATCATTGAGAGCCTGTGAACCAGATTTAAATGACACTTGTAAGCACTAGGTTTTCAAACCCTAGGATGCCTCCCATGGATTCTTCCAATTGATAGCATCTAGCACCTCAGCCTCACATTTAAACATTGATAAAATAAGGGCCATGCTCATCATAGAAAAAAGCATTCATGGATCCCCATGTTGAGGTTCATTCCTCTACAATCATGAACAACGACAGAATCCCTAGCGCAGTCCACCTTGCTAACCCTGCGGGCTTCACTTTCACCATCACCTATTAAGAACTAGAGTAAAAATGTCTAAGTGCATGATGTCGTCCAAAGATCCCCATGCGGGACTCTTCCTATGGGCTGCTCCCACTTTTTTTTGTCTTGTAGCGGTGAAGCCTTGGTGTCGTTCCACCAGACAAGTACCTTAAGCATTCTTACTCAAGAATTTTTTTTGGATACACTGTCAAGATTCTAAGTCGAAACCTTCTGGTAGGCCTATATATATGGTCTATTGTTTGTGTGAGGTAATAATCTTCTTTCCTCTGCTATAGGTAAAATACCCACACCTCTCTGCCTTGCTGGCCCCACATGCTAAGTTTCCTTGAGGAAAATCCTTAGGACTGCCAACACAAACTTGGGGATGAGTGACCCTTGTCGGTCTAACTTTATGGACTACCAACCATGAGGGGTTGTCGCCCTATTATCATTCCTCAATGACAAATCTCAACTACTTGTCTGTCACTTAGACTTAGAACCCACCAAGGTCATCCATACAAAATATGCACAAGTAACAAACTAATCAGAATGACTCGTTGGTGGGTCTGCTCATGTGGGATGCCACTATCAGGGCAACATCCTCACAAAACCATTCTTTAGCGATGAAACTCTAATAGTTCTCTGCTACCAATCTTTCACTCGCCCTCTCCCCGTAACTCCTAAAAGGATCAAAATTTGGACCAAATCGACCAAGTGCAACCCCATTAGTTAAGGCAAGGTGTCTTGCAGGCTCTGTCATGCGAGACTCTGCATGTAGGAAGATGTTTACCCTTGGCCAATTTTTTAACTATGAGAACCTAAAGCCAACCTGACATGTGGCTCTCGCAATGCTTGACTCCATAATTCGCAAGTCCCAACTTACAAAATTTAAAACAAACCCAGCTAACAAACAACCATGCGAGTTCCATAATGTGGAACTCCACATGCAAGACATCATTCACCTTTAGCCACTCTTTAGCAAAAAAATCTTAAGGTATTTTCTACCCACGACACACGGATTCCTCACATCCACATAAACCAAAAGGGATCGATTCAATTAAAGAAAACCACTGAAGGTGCTTCCATCTAAATATTTCACACATGTCAAATGACCTTGCCTAATATTTATCTTACAATCATGTCATGCATGAATTCATCATCAGAATGTTGTTTGTGGGTTTCCCTCTTCCCTACGTCATTCTTTACGACATTCACTACCATAGATTTTGTAGGGCGGACTTCTATGCCCCTAGACTCGCATTCCTATAAATGGTCCAAACGACCTTCAAATAGTAAACTATGATGGATTTTAAGATATTTTGAGAGTATATGGATACTAAATATGGATCAATCATCATGATTTGACTAACATTTATCTCCTTAATTTTTCAATGCACTTACTACACTCTTTTTGTGCAAGATTTATGGAACCTGCTAAGGGTCCATCAGAAAAACCAATGGAGAAAGGGGAAGGAAGAGAAAGAATGGATAAAGTACCAATTGCATGGAGTAGAATGCACTTCTAAGATCACGTCCAACTAGGACACAATCTTTGACATCGTAATCAGGCATGTAAACATAGATGAATTCAAGTAGAGAGTAATGATCAACCCCACTATAGAGGAGGCCCTGAGAATAAAATAAAGTGGTCTTGCAAACGTGGTTGTCTTTCCACTAGCCCTGATTGCTCTAGAGTTGGTAATAGCTTGTCAGGAGTGCTATCACCCTCATTACAAAAAAATAATTTCCAAAGATGCAAGGGTAATGGTAAACTTATCCACTAAATCTATCGGCAAGACATTTGGTATCCTGACCTTTGAAGAGATGGAGGAAGTTGAAAAGGAATTGGCCCAAAAAAATATGAAAGCATGGTCCTATTTGATGTAAGAGAACAATAAATCAATCATGGCCAAAGGATAAGAGGGGTAGCACCAATAAGGTGCCTCAAACATTGTATAGGAGTGATTTCTTGGAATACTATCATGATCTGGTTACATTCTTGAGCAGAGTAATGGGCCTACCTACTATAAAATTCTTTGAAGAATGGATGTTTTACTTTGTGGAAGAAATCCTCTGAGGCAATGCCAAGTTCCACTAGGCAAAGATGATAAGCAACAACTTACACAATTAGTTCATGGTGGTGAAGAAGACTTCATAATTCTACATGACCTCATATTTGGTCTACCTCGTAGTACTCAAATTCCCATACAAAGGGTTATTCTATGCTAGAGCATTGGGAACCAAGAAGGGACAATTGAAGGTATAAGACTGCTACCCCCAATTATAATATAGGAATTTCAAGAAGGACTAAATAAGGGTGAATGATTCCTTCATTAGGAATATTATCAAAACCTTGGGAGGAGACTATGAACAAAGGGTGTCACATAATACCAAGCAACTCATAAAGGTTTTTGGATATATGCTCATCTAATTCCCAAAATTCACATACATCAAAGAAGAGGGGTTCTCGGGAAGACCCTACCATCTTTTGCGCTACCCGAATGATAGAATCATTTTGTTGGAGCTTGCTCTGAAGCTATATACTACCCACACCTTGTTGAATAAAAAACACTAATTTGGGGTCCCATATCCCCTTACATTTAAATAGGGAATGTACTCTTGCCTTGTTGCCCAATGTGTTGAGCACTCTGAGAAGGAATTGGTAGAGTATAATTTGGATTTGTATACAAATAGGGAAAACATGGATCAACATGGAAAGATGAAGAAACAAGTTGGGAGACAATACACCCACCAACCTCACTTTGAATTTTTTTGGGAAAACTATGACGATGACAAGGAGGTTTGGATACGACATTATATGAAGATGACAACCCAATTTGTGAAGTCCATTAATTTTTTCCCCGTGCCAGATTATATAGTTGAGGATGAAAATATTATGGATGAAAGATACAATGCCTTGGTCAATGTCCCATTTCCAATCATTTACTGGGCTAAGGAAGAGGTTGCCAACCTAGACACTATTACCCACCCTATTGAATAGAGAACAAAATTGTGGGTTGATGGACAAATAACTCAATTGAAATAAAAAGGTGAGGATTTAACATATGAGGAGCTTGAAGATGAGCTTGAGAGTGAAACAAATAGTGGTGTTGTTATGGTTTCATCAGGTGAAGCTCTGAAGTCCCCTCCTATCACTAGATCCAAAAAGAGGAAGGATGTACATGAACGGAAGCCCAAGGATAAGGTATATGCCAAGAAGGAAACATAAGGGAAACTATCAAAGAAGGTGAAAATAATGGGAACTTTTGTTCTCAAAATACCTACCATCCTCGAGGAGGAGCACCAACATGAAGAGGAAGAGGAGTCTGAGTGGCCTCTCTCACCACCACCTACCACCACTACTCTCCTATCAAACACTGCCATTGCTACTGTCACCACACCATCCCCTTCCACACCCAACTCTTTTCCCATCTCATCTCTGCCGATTGTGGAAATCTTATTCCACCTCACCTCCAACTCACTAACTGATCCCATGGTGGTATTACACTCTTCCTCTTCCACCACTTCCCCACTATCATCCTCCTTGCTCCCACCTCCACTACCTACCCTTTCAACTTTTCCACCTTCATTGTCAACAACTACCATGGCACCTCCCACTTTGTCACATGCCTACACAACGTATATGAAAAATGTGCCAATTGAACTCTCTGAGGTAATCCTCAACCCCAATGTCCAAGCATTAATGGCTCATCTTGTTGCCACTTTGCCTCTCCCTCCACCACCTATTGAACCCCCAAGGATGGAGGTGACAGTGAAAATCTTAGAATAAATAGAGAAGCTCAATATGAAGCAAACCAGGGCTACCCTAGGAGATGTTCTTGAAGAATAAGAGGACTTTGATAAGGATGATTATTTTGAGCATCCTGATGGTAGATTGAATATAACCATAAATGAGGTCACCTCAAATGAGGAATCACAACAAACCTTTAAGGATGAAGGCATGGATAGGATTGATGAGCATTATGAAGTTGAAACATCTGATCAGGAGCAAGACGAAGAGGTGAACCTCAAGGAGCATCGCTCTAAGTAAGGGAAGATTTATATAGACATCGATGTGGAGATAATTAATGAATTTCTATAGACTGGCCAAGATGAAGGCTTGAAAGATGAAGAAGTGCTTCTAGGAGACGAAGAAATGAAAGAAAAAGAAGAATAAATCGTGAAAGGAAACGATGTTGAGTCTATGAACAATGTTGATATTGATCTTGGAGCTACTAAAGGGATGGCATTGCAAGAAGAGAATATTGTTGGAGAAAATGTGGTATCCACTGAGCCTGACAAAAAAGAGACTCTAATACAAGAAAAGGAGCTAGATGAGGAAAGAAGGAATGATGAAGAAGCTCCTAAGCATGATAAAGAGGGGCCTTTCCTGAGGAAAAAGAAGAGAAAGGTGATCATGAATCACCAAAACATCAAACAAAAGTCCTCGCATGGTTGGTGCAACAATTAAAGAATAAGGCTTTGGTACTTATTGATCCCAAGGCTCGGTTGGAGACCATACTAGCTAGGGAAGAGGTAAGCACCTAAAAAGAATATAAGCCCAAGATTAGGTCTTATATCACCATTGATGCTACAAGGTATAAAATACTATAAGTAGCCACTATTGTTGTGGATAAAGATGCAAGAACTATTCAGGGTTAGGACTACCAGATATCGACCATTATCCTAGGCCTGGAATGTTGTGAGTAGAATATTGATGAATTTCAAGGGTCTGTCTCCTCCATTTTGCAACAAATGAAAAAAGACCAATCCAAAAATGAAGAGTTGAAGGCACAAGTAGCTGAACTTACTACTTACATCCAATAGTGACTTCGACAAAAGAAGAGTTGAAGGCACAAGTAGTTGAACTTACTACTTACATCCTACAGTGACTTCAACAAAAGAAGAGGCTCTGACAGAATCACTGACACCCACCTTGCTCTCAAAGGAGGAGGTAAATAAAATGGAGATAATGAAGAACTTGACCAATTCTACCTCAGGCTGGCTCAATTGGGTAATCTACAATGGTGATACATGCATACATCATGCAACTAGAATGCACAATGACTTTCAAACCCTACAAAAAGTGGTGGAGGACATAATGAACACCTAGAAGGAGTCTCCTAAGTTGTATAGGATCACCTATCCAAAGTTCGAGAGCATCCTAAAGCTCTTTTAGGAAACTTGGGAAAAGGAGTTGGTGTTGCCTAAGGAATATCATTGGCTAGTTGAGACCTCGCAGCTAAATCTTGAACACAGGAAGAAGATTTTGTAAAAAGCCTTGCGAGAATTAGAAATTAATTATGAATGCATTGTAGAACATTGGACGGATAGTGGAGATCATTTGAAGATGATGACAGGTTATGATATGCCCGCCTTGGAGCTAGATCCGAAGAAGATTGGGCCTCTATTTCACAAGAAAATGGAATGGGGGGCTGGTGACACTCTATCACTAGATTTTATGGATTTTTTTGTAAGGAACTTCACCGAATCAGATCAGATTATCAAAGCTATGTCGATGTGCATGAAACACTGAGATCAAATTACTAAAAGATTCAAAAGAGTAGCCTTTCAAATCTATAAATCTGAACTCTCAGAGGAAAAAATGGTTGCTAGATGTAATAAAAAGGGAAGCTAGAAAGCCCATTATAGTAGATGAATATTTGAAAAAAATAGCTTAAAAGGTTGGAGGTAGCTAAAACAAAAAATAGACTAGGAGACAAAATAGGGAAAAATACAAAAGTTATTTTTATATTGTAATATATTGGGGGGTAGATGAAATCCTATACTAGAATGAATATCAGCCACTCATTGTAAATGAATCTTGTCCATTCATTCTTCTTTTTGAAAATTATAAATAGGGGTATCCTCTCATTTTAAAAGAGAGAGATGAGTTGTTATAAAGACATGATGCTGAAAAATATATGATAAAATCATTGAGTTAATGGTTTCTTGTGTATTTTTATCCGTGTGTGCATGATTCTATCTCCAAGTAGTTAATTTCATCTTTGGTGTTCCAAGTTTAAGTTCATTTTTAGTTAGTAGTTCATGTTGTGCTTTGATGGTGGATGTATGCTATAGTGTTTCATGCATTTCTAGCCCACACTTTTGGTTGTTTTTTGATGATAAATTGTTTTGTAAAGTTAATATAGGATTATTTATCTTTTTGCACTTATGTTCAATTGTTTATTCATGTTTAATAGGTGAATACACAATTTGAAAATTTTCAATGAACCCTTGAAGATTGCACTAGTTTCATGAGACTATGGGGTATCCCTAGTTAGGTTGAACTTGGTTTTTGGAAGTTTGTCCACTATAGCATCCTCCATTATTACTAGTCATCATAGTTGTAGATTTAGTAAACTTTTGACCCTTCTTCCCTTTTGAAATTTTTTAAAATCTAAAGTTAAAGACAAGTTCCAACATCATTGTAAAGCCAAATCTGATGAACATAAGGAGTTTTAGTTTGTTGTTCTAAACTTGTAGCTACCGTTCATCATTTCCATAATTTATAAAACTCCATTTGTAGACCCAAGACATCCATTCATAGCGAACCATAAAGGACCTTTGTGGTTACCAAAAAAAAATCCAACCAACTAAGTTGTTTTTACGAGTCATGACTTGACACCCGAGAGACCTTGGGGTGATTTTTTGAAACTCGGTTGTATATTTTCTCCTTTCAAGAGAGAAATCACACTTGTTTGTTGTCTTTGTTGAGAAGTGAAAAAACACCCATCAACAAACATTTCTAGTAGAAATTGTGTTGAATATTCAAGATACTAAGAGGGGGGTGAATCGGTATCTTCTCCAATTCATTGAAAAAACAACTTCAATTACTTTAATGTGTGTACCAAAGAAGAGCAAGAGCAAAGCATGAATTCATACAACACATAAAAACTATCTAAATTTTACTTGGAAAACCCAATGAGGGAAAAACCATGATGAGGATTAGCTCACAATATATAGTTGTTCCAATACTAGACACGAAAGAGGCTGAGTGCCAAGTAAAAAATATCACTGCTTACAACGACTCACTGTCCAAAAAGGGAAGCTCACTGCCTACAAAAGATTACAATTTTTTTTGGCTTACATCTAGAATATGAACTGATGAAGTTATACCACAAGTGCAGATTCAGTTCCTTTGAATCTCAAAGTATTCACATGCCAACAAACTAATCTTTGCTCATATTTTCATTCACATTCTGCTCACACTTCACATATGTATCCAACCTTTTTTTAAATCTACAAACCATCTTTCATATATATCTGATATATCCATGCACATCAATTAGGTCGGCCTAATTAGATGCATCAGATATTTATCAAAAAGATAACTATCAACTCATACAAAAATTCTACAAAAGTACATCAACCATGTGGCATGATACTACATGTTGATTGGGATGAAAGATAGGTCACTTATATATCTGCAATACATGTTAAACCACTAACTGATTATTAGGTCGGCCATGGATAGACCTAATAACAAAATGAAATACCATATCGATGCCAACTCACCATATGAACATACGAGCATACAAAAATACATACATACATACTTCCAATACTCATAAGCCTTTTCCCAAAACCACAACCGACAATGATCACCGGAGGGGAAATGCGGACCAAAACACTGGAGGATGTAAACCTATTCTTCATACCGGTTCAAACTACCAGACCAATCTGATACCTTAATGAATATGGTGACATTAATGAAACCATAAAAGACTTATCTTCTCCATTCTTCCAACAATATCCCCCTTTGTCATTGATGGCAACATGTGCCAAAATGACATATCCAAGTTTCTCCCCAACATTTTTTCTCCAAATCTCTCCCCCTTTGACATTAATGGAAAAGGGTGACCAAAAGGATGTAAACGAATGTACATGGTTGTTGGAAGTTTGTCACATATTTTCATTGATGTCACCATGTTGGTCTGGTACCATGTACTAGTGTACAAATCATTCTTATCCTATTTGGTATTTGATCTAGTATCTCTAGTGTGTTGGTCTACATATTTCCTGTGGTTATTAATATTATCTATGGTTTTGGTAAAAGGATTATAATGCTTGGAAGCGTGTATATATGTATTCTTATATATTCATATGATTGGGTGATGCATTGGCATCAGGTTTTGAGATTGCATTTTGGTATTAAGATTAATCTTGGCTGACTTGATGTTGCATGACACGAGTGAATTACTCTTGATAAGAAGCCGACAATTTATCATCTTGAAAATATAATTTTCATCAATTATGCTGACGTAATCAATGCATGTGGATATATCACATATATATACAAGATGGTTAGAAGATGAGAAGGTGATGAAGGATAAGTAGCATGTGTGTGTGTAGTGAATGTGAATGTGAAGAGAATAAGAAGTGTGTGTATGAGAGAAGTGTCTGAACAGTGATTGAAGATTAGGTTATGCGAGCAAATACTCTGAGCATCAACGGAACTGAACCTGCACATGTGGTGTAACTCATCAGTTCAACTCTAGCAGTTAGCTATTTTTGTTAACTTATTTTTGTAAGTAGTGAGTCTCCATTTTGGACAGTAAGTCATAATAAGTAGTGAGCTTTTGTATCTGGTAGTGAGACCCTTTATTATCGGTATTGATATAAATTTATATACTGTGAGTTAATCCTCACCATGGTTTTTCCCTCATTGGGTTTTCCATGTAAAATATGGTGTTCATGTGTTGTGGAACTTGATGTTTGACTATTGCTTTAACTTGTTATGTGCTACCATAAAGTTCTTAGTATTTGTTCAATTAGTTTGTGTGGATACTGATTCACCCCCCCTCTTAGTATCCGATTTATTCAACAATTGGTATCAGAGCTCTGGTTCCTCAGTGAAAAATCTGGACAACTTGAGGAGATCCTATAGATTGAACAAAATTCCAAAGCTCCAGTGCTTCCAAAAAAAAACTTCTAAAAACTTCTAGACATTCAAAACTTTCAAAACTCCCTCTTTGATCATCAATTCAAATTTTCTTCTCACCTTGTTTAATTTCCCTTTTAACTTTTCTTTTCTCTCCTCCTTTTGTTTCCACAATAGAAAAACAACAGAAATTTGAACATTTACAATTCAAGTAAAAATAACACTCTTCACCTGAAACACCTTCTTGTATCTTTCTTTGATAATTGGAAAGATCTTCTTCTAGGAAAATACAACAAAATCCATTCTTATGCACATGCTTTCTAGAAAATCCAATAATGTGAAATAGGATGACCATTTTGTGAAAGAGCGTTGACTTTCACAATCTTCTACATAATTAAGTATTCTGAAAGGATGGTCTAACCGGCCATCAACAATCTCCTTAACAAGCCAAAAGGTTTTCACCACATCTTCTCTTTGTCTTTGAATAGTGATAAACTATGCTTGCAATTCACCAACTCTCATTCTTTGCTTCCTTTATTTGTCTTCAAAGATATCAAAATTATTTCCAATGTTGTTCATTTCAGATTCAATTTCTTCAATCTTCTAAAATTGTCAACCGTAGCAGGCCACCGGAGACAATACTTGTATATATCTGGCATTTCTTTGACGTATTTCTTTGTCTCATTAATATGTTCAATTAACCTATTCTTAGCTTTAGTACATCTCTTCTCAACCATGGATTATAATTTACGTCCTTCTGAACCTTCTAGTAACATTCTTTCTTCAACAACTTCAACTAAATTATATGGAAAAAAAATCAGAAACACTTGAAACATCAATAAACTTTCTAAGTAGATACTCAATTAGAGAATCATCGATCTTGAGTCTGTCCAACGTAGAGGATGTATTCCACATTTCACCGATCTTATTCATCTTACCTTTAACTAAAATTGTCTGGATGTCATCTGGAACAGAAGATTCAAATCTAGGCTAGGACTATTCTTCATTTTCCTTCTCTTTCGGAATGATAATGATTTCTTTTGTGATAATTTTTCTCTTCTTAGATTCTGGAGGGGAATGAATAATGACTAATTCCAATTACTTTGTTCCAAAGGATGAAACTTCCTCAAATTGATTACACACAATCATACTGAAGCATGTATCTTTCTGCAAAGATAAGAAAAAGGATTTACAAGCACTCGCATTATCCTCCATGCCTTCCATATATCTGTAGATTTATTTTCCAACAAGAATCCTAGATTCCTACTCAACATTTTCCTTTCCCGATAGCAAGTCCAAAAAGTAGAATACCAGACATGTAAGTAAAGACCCAAAATAGAAAGGGTATCCCTCTACCAATTACATTCATACATTCTTAGTAAAAATTTCCAAAATCAAGCCACACAGATCAAATTGCTTATTCTCCTTTACCATTTTGTGCGCCAAATACATGGTAATAGCTGAAGTGGAACTATCACGATTTCTTAAATAAATTTTGTAGGAGACACCATACACAACATACCTTATGGTGTGGTTGACAATAGTATTTATCAACAAGGCTCGAGGGTCTTTTTTGATTCCTATCAGCTCCTCCACTTCTTTGTATTTTATAGTTTTCTTTCTAGGGAGGTCTCCAATACTGCATAACCTGGTGATATCTTCAATAGCTTCCTTCGTAATAGGGTAGGATTTACCCAACAAAATTTTGCCATCCTTAAATTTAATCAAAATAAACAAGATGAATTCTCTATCAGTAAGGAAAGGGAATTCTCCCCATAAATCCAAGCCTAGGTTTTATATTCTGCAAATATTTCAACTCTAACCATAATTCCATTTTCTTTATCTTTCGATGATCAAATTCTTCCAGTTCAACTCCTTTGAGCCTCAGTGGGATATTTCCACTCAATCCTTTGTTAATCAATTCCATCGAAGCACTTCTTCAAATTCAACAAAAAATTCTTCTTTTACCTTCCTTTGTAGCTACGAGAGAAAAAATTTCATCACTTGTTCTTGATCATTTACAAAGATCTCTCAAGGTCACTCTAAAATTATTCCAAGTTGCTATTTGAGTTCTTCAAGTGCTTAGGTGATAAAAAATAACTTGTAAATTTTTCTTTATACACCATCATTTTTCCCTAATTTGTATTAATTAAAATAAGCTTCAAAAAGTTGATAAAAACCCCCTTCCACTACACTAAGAAACCCTAATTCACTTTGAAAAAGGAAATGCTTGTACTTTTTCATTTGGTTTCTTTTGCATAACCTCTATCCATCAACGGGTTCAGACAAATTTTTGTTAAGGCTACTCCTAAGACCATGCTAGGTCTAATTCTCAGAGGAATCATCTGCATAGAATGAGGGCATAGATGAATCTTTCGTCTTTGGTTCTTCTTTCTTTCTTCCATATCTTTCTCATTTCTTGCTTATTCTCATCTTTATCAATCTTTTTCAAAGGTTCATCTTCCTTTACTGGAGCAGACTACTTTCCCTTTTTCACTTCTACACACTTTTGAAATATGTCTCTATTTTTTGCAATTGTAGCAAACAACATTTCTCTGGTTTGTTTGAATTCCATTAACCATTGATCTACACTGATTTACTTTATGCCCACACTTATTGCAAGTATAGTGTTGTGCCTAAAGCACACACTCCCCATTCCGAATGGGGACCCTCTCTTTCCTTTTGGCTTGTTGGGTCCTTTTTGCTTTGCCTCATTTTGTGTGCCCTATTTTAAAGGCCTTGGTGGTCAACATGTTCTCAAAAGTCTCATTTTAGGGTTGACCTAATTTTGACCCTTTGAAAAATGCTTAGTCTTAAGCCCTTTCGGGTTTTCTCTATTAGTTATCTTTCCTAACATCCATGGGACCCTCGGGCCCGAACCCTTGGGTTTCCCTTTGTGGGTTTCTCTTTCGAATCCATTGTTACATGTGGCCAATGGCTGGCATCTGTCTGGCCTTCAGACCCCGGTGCTCCAATAGCCGTTTGAATCACTTGTTTAAACTTGGCAGCTGCACCCATGCCTTTCCAACCTCCATACCTCGACCCTCAGATCTCCATCTCCAAAATTCGCTCTACATTTCGCCATTTCTAGTGGCCATCTTCCGACGTCTTTCTGGACTTTAGACCATGGATTCCTCTTCGTCATTTGGATTGCCTTGGCATATTTTCCAGTGGTTGTGCCCCAACATCTTTTCAGACCTTGGGCCTCGGTTCTCTCGCTGTCGTCTCAAAATTTGAATTTACCTACTCCAACCACCACCATCCCGAGCATTTACGGGGGTATTAATTACACTCAATGGCTATTTAAACAAGTTTCAACCTATCATTTTCTATATCAGGAATAACCGAAAAGGGCACTACAACCCTAACATTCTCTGCCTCCACACCCGAGCTCTAGAATTCGGCATTCTTCTTCTTTGGGGACTCAAGGTAGGTTTGTTGTTCACCTGCCTTTCCCCTTTTCCCTCAAAGTCATGGGTCAAATTAAGTGAAAGTTTAAAATGAACCTTAAAATCTAGTAGAATACTGCCTAAACACAAGAACCTACAAGTTAAGAAATTAAAAAATAAATCAATGGGGGCTAAATTTTAAAACCGGAACCTGACCTCTTCATCCTTGTTCTTTGGAGCAGGCGAGCACATCTTTTGGCCCTGAACCTCTCTGTGGCCACTGCAAAAACTTGAAAAAATTAACATGCATCCCAGTCAAACTCACATCATGTCTTGGCCTTCGGATTTCCCTTCCTGGATTTCTGTTGCGTCTCCCCTATTCCAAATGGCTTTCCTCCAACATCTTCATGGACCTCGGACCCCGGAATTGCACAGTCCACTTCAACTATTAGCAAAGTCAAACTGTGAGGTTGCCTCTAGACCCCAGCCCTCCAACTTTCATCTTCGGGACGTCGTCTCCACTCCCCTATTCCAAATAGCCACTGTGGGACAGCCTCCCAACTCTTGAGCCTGAGTCACTCTTCCGCTCTGCATGGCTTAAACAAAATTGAAATGTCCAAACCTCTTTCAAACTCCGACCTCCAGATTTCCTTCTCCAAAATTTTGTCTTATCTTCATTGTCTCGAATCAATGAACTTGCTTGCTTTCCAAACATTGGACCTCGAACCCCCATTCACCCCAAAGTTCTGACAAACCAATAAACCCGTTCCGGGCCTAAGCCTCCGGACTTCCATCCGTGCTTTGTCATTTTACATGGCCATCCTCAAACGTCTTTCTGAACCCTACATACTAGCTTGCGGAGTCCCCTTCCTGGGATGTCACTTGCCCTACGCTATTACAAACAACGTTTTTGCAACTAAGGCACGAATGACAAAATGATGATTTAAACGGCCTCCAAATTCAAAATGGACTTCGACCCAATTGCTAAAAGTTCACCTTCTTTCACATGAAACCTTTGTTAGACAAATCCAAGATTGAGAAAGGTCATTGGGAGCACCTTGCCTTGTTTTCCTTTCCAAATACCATTCTGACAGGGGAAATCTAGCTCTTGAGGCCCAGATCACCCGTTTGCCTTCCAATTTTATTATTAGGTGTTGGATCAAATATTGATTTGTAGGGGTTTCCTCAAGGCTACCTCCTCACGTTTAATTTTGCTAACTCTCATCTCTTTGTGCAGGATTTATGGAATCTGGTGTAGAAGCTTCAAGGGCTGCCAGGGACACAAGGATAAGAACCGTCAAGGCCCCTCGAGGCAAGGAAGAAAAATATCATATGAAATACTAGTTTCAGGAGGCATTGTTGCATTCCAAAATCATAACCGGTTGGAAGGACATCACAGATACCAATATCAGACATGTCGATATTGATGATTTTACGCAAAGAGTTTGATTGGAACCAAAGACTGATAATGCAAAAATAATCAAAAGTAGCAGGCTAGCAAAGGCTATAGGTTTCCTTCCCACCTTAATCGCCCCCGAGCTGGTAATGGCATGTCGGGAGGCATATCAACTTGAGACAAGAACCATCATGGACAGGGATTGTAAAATCTTGGATGATATGTCTGCTCTCAGGATAACAAGAACCTTTCACATACCCATCTTCGAGAGGATGGAGACCCCAACTATTAAAGAGTGCAAAGCATTATGGGATGGGGATCCATTAAAATGAAAAAATTTGATCAACCAGTACTAGTTGAAGGACACACGAGGCAACATTGCCAAAGTCCCTCAAGAGCTCTATCGCAGTGAATTCTTTGAGGACTACCATGATATGGTTACCTTACTAAGCAGAGTCATGGGCCTCCCTACTGCGGCCTTCTTCTAGGAGTGGATGCTATATTTTCTTGAACAAGTTCTCAATGGGGATGAAACAACTTTCTATTGGGGGGAGATAATCAACAATTGCTTCCATGAGCAGTTTGCCAGTGTGAAGAATACATCCAAGTTCTATATAATGTCCTACCTAGTGTACTCACTTGCAGACCGATGGTACTACAATGGGTTGTCTATGATGCCTAACGAGGCATCAGGGATAGAGCTAAAACCGTATGACAAGTACCCTCAGCTATAGTACAGGAATTTCAAGAGGGACTATTGCAGGGTTAACGACTTTTTATTGCATACATCATCTAGCTGCGTGGAGCTGATTTTGAGAGAAGACTCTCTCACAGTGCTAGGGCCCTTCTCAAGCACTGTGCCTTCCTTTTCATCCAGTTTCCCAAGTTCACTTACATCCGCACCCAGGGTTTCTCTAAATGGCCAAACAAGCTACCCTAGTATCCCAATGATCGGATTATACTGTTAGAATTATCTTGGCAGCTGCACCACATATACAACATACTAAGTAGCAAGCATCTAGCGAAACCATCCTATCCCCTTACAACTTTTTAGGGAATGTATGAGCTTCATACCTCCCAGTGCGAGGGCAATTCAGAAAAGGAACTGGTCGACTACCACTTTCGGCCATATATAGCTCAGTCACGGATTTACCCATACGGCCTCATCAGGAAAGCACTTGGCCTAGAGTATGCCCACCTCCACCATGTCGAGGATTTTTTGTCTAATTGCAAAGATGACCTTGAAGTGTGGATATGACATTATATGTGTATGATTTCCTACTTCATGAAGAAGGTAAACCTATGTCCGGTCCCAGATCAGATCGAAGAAGAGGAGAGCACAGTGATTGACTTGAGGTACAGTGCCATTGAAAATATTCCATTTCCTTTAATTAATTAGAACAAGTAGGAGGTTGATGACCTCGACATTCTTACCAAGCCCATTGAGGATTGAACAAAGGCATGGATCAATGGGAAGGTCACTCGTTTGAAGAAACGAGGAGTTGCCTTGACATTCCAGGGGCTCAAAAGTGAGGCCAATAGTTCTGGTGAAGGGGAGCCTGCTACTACAACTAGAGAAACATCCAAATCTCCTTTGTCTATTCATTCTAAGAAGAGAAAGGAGGTTGATGAGTAGCAACTTAACCCAAAGGTGTATGCCAGAAAGGCCTCAAAGAGCGATCCTCCTAAGAAGCATAGAAGAACGGGCAATGTTATTGAGATGTTAGTAATACTCAAAGATCCACTCCATGAGCGAGAAGAGATAGAGGTTGACCCACCAAGATCCTTGCCTATCCCATCTATTGTTGTAACCACTACTCCTATTGCTACCATCCCACCCATTTCATGTGCAATGGTTGCTTCCTCTCCACCCACGGTGGACATTTTTGTTCACCTCTCCTCCATTTCTCCAATCACACAAGTCATGTCAATGGATTCATCCTTTTCCACAACCCCGACAATATCATCATCCTCCATGTCTCCTTCCTTCCTGACTTCCACCTCTACTGCTACAATGCCTACCTTAGCTCTCCCAAAATCCTCTGTCAAGTATATGCAAACTGTACCATCTAAACTTTTGGGAATGCTTGCAAATCCAATGGTGCAAGCCGCAATCACCTAGGAAATGGTTAACACCCCAGCTCTCCCTCCTCCTATGGAGCCACCTAGAATGGACCCTACGATGCAAATCTTTGAAGAGCTAGAATGATAGCAGATGGAATCAATGAAAGGGCTATAAGATGAAGAATTTAAGTATCATCAACACCCAATATATGAACACTAGGTGATTGATGAGGTGGCTTATGAATCATCTACCGAAGACAGTGAGGGTCTAGGCATAAACATAATCCAAGAAATAGTTGATCCAAATCTTGATGTTGAATGGGCCAAGCAACTAAATGTGATAGAAGACAAGGAGGCTGATGGATAGCCTATGGCTGAGGGGAAGGTTGTTGCTTTGGAGACTAAGGGTAGTGGGTCCCCTACCAAAATACAAGATCAAACACTCAAGTGCAATGATGATACATCCTTCCATGAAAAGGAACAAGAAGATAAGTCTGAGGAGCATAAGGATGAATTAGAGGAAGAAGAAAAGGATGCTAAAGGGGAGGACCACCCTGATAAAACCCTACCCACCAAACCTCTTGTCAAACACATAACACTCATGCAAGATTCTGACGACGAGAAGGAAGATATAAGAATTCTGCAAGAGGCTCTCAATGACAAAGCCACTGTACTTAGGGTGGAGGATAGTGGGGATCAACCTGAATCAGCTCAAAAATAAAGCTCTCACACAAAAGGATCCAAAAGAAAGACCAGAGGCAATACTGGCTACAACTCAAATAGGTACTAGGAAAGAGAAGAAGCCTAGAATCAGGTCAAACATAATGATGGATGCCTTTGGATCCAGGGTTGTGCAAATAGCTATGCCAGTGGTGGGAGAACAAGGAGTAAGCTATGATATCTCCACCATTGACTTAGGAGTGGTCACCAAGGAGCAGAAGGTTGACCACCTCCAGGAATCAGTCACCATAGTGCTGCACCTTATCTAGTAGGATAAGGTTTCAAAGGAAGAGCTCAAGGCATAGGTGGTTGATCTGATGGCCTACATTCAACAATGATCATCTTTGAATGAACAACCTACCACATCATTAGCCTCACCGCAGTTATTATCCCAAGAACAAATCAATAAGTTGGAAAGAAGGAGGAACTTGGATAGGACTATGAAAAATTGGTTCTGGTAGGCCTTAGAAATTGGGAATACGAGCATCAATTTGGCTTTCCAAACAAAAAACAAGTTCTTAGAAGTGAAAATGTCTCTTGAAGGCATGAGGTGAATCTGCGAGAAGTTCCCAAAGAATTATAAGGTTTCCTACCCAAAAATCGAGGCTACCCTCGTGTTGCCAAGTGAGGTTTGGGAAAAGGATATTGCCCTCAAGGATGATGACCATTGGTTGGTTGATGTATGGAAACGGGACTTCAGTCATCGAAGGGAGAGGCAGCAGTAGATCCTAGAATGAGTAATCTCAGATATTGGAAGGGCCAAGGAGGATTATTTTTGATACCTCAAGTTGATGATAGGGTACGAGGTGCCTATTGTCAAGATCAATCCGAAAACCATAAAGCTTCACTTTCGAAAGAAAATTGAAGATGGGATGTCAGTTGAAGTTACTGCATATTTTATGAGCTTCATTGCCCAGGCTTTCACCTAGTCTGAGCTTTTCAAGGACTATGCTACCAAGTACGATGAAGACTAGGAAAATCTTGTCAACAATTCCAAGGAATGGAGCTACTAGATACTGAGGTGCGACATCATCGAGGTAGACAAGTTCCGATCGGTGGTTATGAAATTCATTGAATATGTAGCTTTACAAAAGCAGGAAGGCAACCCTATTGATGATGAAGAATCCCTAAAGGAGTAGTTGTGGCAAAGAGCAATCAGAAAAAAAAAAGAAAAAATGCTACAGTGCCACCACTAGAAGACAAAACAGGGATAGGACAAATGTTGTTTTATAATTGTAAAATATTTGGGGGTAGGTGAAACCCTGTTGTAAAATGAATCTTGGCCACACAATAGAATTGAATCTTGGCCACTCATTTTTCTTTTTGAAAACTATAAATAGGGATCTCCTCCTCTCATTTAAAGAGAGTTGATTTGTTGTAAAGGCATGTTGCAGAAATTACAATAGAAATACATTGACTTTGGTGCATTTTTTGGTTTCTCCCATGTTACATGATTCTTCTCCATTAAGTTAAGATTTTAGTTTGGTTAACCTTTCTATTTAGTTTCAATTTAGTTTTCCTTGGTAGATTTAGCAATGTTGTCTTTGGTTGTGAAGATTCCTCTTGTGTGTATGCTTTCCTTTTCCATACTTTTGGTCATTTGTTGTTGGTAGATGACTATGCAAAATTAGTCTGGACTTTGATTTATAGCTGCCCTTTTAACTTTTATCTTTATTCACATTTACATGGATAATGAATGTTGAAATTTTTGCAGTCCTTAGAAGATATCATAGATTTCATAGCATTGTGACATTTCTGGTTAAGTGAAATTCTATTTTAAGGAAATTGTCCACAACAAAAACCTCCATTATCATTGTTCATCGGTAGTTATAGGTCTAGGAACTCTTCCTTTCCCTTGTCCTTTCTTCTTCTTTTTTTTAAGAAATAACCTATGCTAATGTTCATTGCACATTGTAAGGACAAATTTGATGATAAAATGGAGTTCAAGACTATTGTTTGAACCTAGAGAAAAAGTGTAGTAATTTCCCATCTAAAGATCTATGTTCACAGATCAGATTCTCCTACAACTTTATCCATGTAAAACCGTGTTATGATTCCATCAAATGACATCATAAATCAACTGATCTATCCCAAGCACTGTCATGACCTGACATCCGAGAGACCTTGGGATAGTGTTATACAATTTGATTGTGGAAGATTGTCTTTCAAGAGAGGTAATCCACTTACGCATTGCCTATTTTGAGAAGTGCATAAAAACACCATCAATAGAACTAGTGCTAGAGGGAGGGCCTGAAGGAGACAAAGCTAGATTGAATTGGGTCTTTCTCCCTTGAGAGATTTCACTGAATCTTGAGGTCTACACCAAAAAAAGGGGAATTTCAGGAATTAAAGCCCCCTACCCAAGCTAAAAGAGCTAAAAAAAGGGAGGCATCCATCTCCAATTCACTTGACCAACTCACGTCCCTTTCACCTTTTCCCTCTCCTTTATCGTTGGCAGTATTGTCTTCCACTCATCTGCTCCAAATAACCTTCCAAGCTGTCACTTTTTCTAGGCTAAATGCTACCTTTCAACCAAACACAGCCTCAAACCTGGGTGTTGTTTCATTAGCCATTGTTGTCCCTTTATAGCCACTAGTTTGTATGGCATAGTCACCTCCACCACCTCCTCCCATGGCATAGTTGGGTAATAACCCATCCCCTTTGGCCTTCAACTTCTATCATGATATGCCAAAGAAACTTGAAAGCTTATGCATGAAATTCAATGCGCGAGACCCACAAAGGACTATGGAGGAACATGTAAGGATCTTTGAAATTGCTCTAAAGACCGTGTAGATTATATATGAAGATGTGGCTTGCAAGCTCTTTCCCTACTCTCTCAGAGAGGAGGTATTCTACAGATACGTCAATTTTCCCGTCAGAACAATCAATACCTTGACAATTCTAAAGGATGCTTTCCTACAAAAGTTCAAGACCTCGATTAGCCCTATGGATTCGTATAGGAATTTCATGTTGGTCGAAAGGGAGATCAATGAACCAATCAACTCTTTTAATGATCACTTCCACAGAGCATACACTCGGTTGCAAGCCCTATATGTTTTCAATGACATTGTTGTTCTTCTTGTTTATTATGCAGCACTAGATAACCTCACTTCTACTCTGGTGAAAAGAATGCAGCTGTTGCCTGCTTGATTAGTGGATGCATATGCAAAGGCCATTATTGCTAGCATAGATTTGGGACAAAGCATTTCTGGTCCACTTCCTTCTTTAGGTAAAACTACACATCCGGCACAAATTCATGGGATTACTCAAGCCTTACAGCATCAAAACCCCTATTGAATCTGGTATCGCAGCTACCCATTGTCCCGCACCCTGGGAAATAGATGAATCAGGAACCTTCGATTCCCCACTACTTGTTACCTCAACAAAAACATACACATTCTTGGTTTTCCCAGATGTTGGCATACCTCCAAGCATCCGAATTTGCACCCTCTCATCAAAATCAGCCAGTTGCGCAACCCGTGTTCCTTAAGAATTCATCTTTGCAACCAAACAATGTCGAAAAAGACCAGATTGATGAGCTCATAGAGATGATCAAGAAGATGTCCATAGAGATGACACACTTGAGGAATCAGAATAACCAACTACAAGCATCACAGAAAAGCATCCAGGCTAACCTTAACCATGACAACCAAGATCATCATGAAATTCAGGATAGTCGGGATGCCAACACCTCATCCAAGCAGAATTATGATCGAAATCATAATTTGAGCCAAATATTTGACATAAGGTCTTTCCAAAGGTAGAATCGGACATGGAATACGAGGCCCAACAATGGTGGTGTCCCCATGCCCCTTGACCAGCCCAGTAGAAATGAGAACTTTACAAGCAGAGTTTACTTGGTTGAGGCTGCCTTATGAAGGGAAAACAAGGGTGGGTCTAATGACACAATAGTGTGGAATACATTCCCTTAACACTAATACAATAGGGGAGAGAAGCAAAAACTAGTTCTTATAGCTTCTAAAACTACTTGAGATAAAAGCAACCAACATAAAGTAGAAAACAAAATTAAGCATTCATAGTTGACAGAAGATATACGTGGGAAAACCTTTACAAGTGAAAAACCCACTACAGCAAGCAATACAATTTTTGTATTATAGTAAACATGTTACATACAAACACTTCAATCTTCTCTGATCAGCTCACAATAGCTATTAAGTTATCTAACTCACTGTTACAATACTTACTTCCAAGTATACTATGAATAATACCTAACTATTGGACTTGCATTCTTTTTTGGTTGACATATACAATATTGTACTCGACTAAGAAAGTCATACATTGCATTCAATGTCATCAACCAATCACCAACCATCAGGTTCATGAATCTATCATCCAATCACGCAACCGATCTGCCCATGTTGATTTCCCTACATCGAGCCACCCAGGCATTAACTGTCATTACCCAAATCGGGTCATGTCCACCACCCTGAGTCTACTTGCAATAACTATTGTTACTTCTTTGGCATTTAGCCAATTATCACTCTGACACTGAATCACATGTCTGCATCTCATTCATCTATCACTTTTTTCATCGATTCCAACTCAGTCAAAACTAGCCTTGAGCTCATCCGAGTTCTCCAAGACTCTACCGCTCCACCGCCAAGCTCGTTCGACCTGTCCGCCATATGGCGGTGAGCTCGTCCGAGCTCACCTTGACCATACTCACTCTACCACCGAGCTCTCTGAGACTCATCATGGTGTGGTGGTGACCGCCTACCAGACCACTAGTAGTCTCACCATAGCCACTGCGGTGAGGAAGGTCACCACCCATGGTGGTATGGTAACCGCCATCTAGGCTGCTAGCGGTCTTATAGCTTCCACCTTGGTGAGAAAACTCACCGCTCACGGTGGTGCGGTAAATGCTAGCTAGGCTGCTAGTGGTCTTACCATGGCCACCACGGTGAGCAACCTCACTACTCATGGTGGTGCGATAACTGCTAGCCAGGCCATTGGTGGTCTTATCATGGCCACCGTGGTGAGCAAGCTCATTGCACATGGTGGTGTAGTAATCACCAACTAGGATATTGGTGGTCTTACCACGACCACCATGGTCAGACCCTTCACCATCTGCAGTGCAGTGGTAAATGGCAAAGGAGGCCATCTACCACACCATCGTGGTGAGAGAACTCACCATGCGTGGTAAGGAGGTAGCTGCCAAGCCGATACCGCAATACCACCAGGGATAGAAGCAACCACCACAGTAAAGCGGTTAAGGGCTAACAAGAGCCAGGTGCAGTATGGCGGTAAAGCAAGAAACACCAATTTTTTGCCAAGTTCGAGTAATACATAGGTTCAAGTTGGTAATTAAGGCATCGTTTCTCAACAAGCTCCCACTTGATGAATATTCCCAACTTCCTCTTGACTTCAAAAAATCACTTTCTATCATAGGCCCCAAGGTCCATTGAATCTACACACCATTTGAACTTGTATGTGCTGATGAGCTTTGTCAAAGCATTTGCAACATTCCTCAAAGTGTCGAACTTTTCAAGATAGACTCTTTCATCTTCCACCATGTCTCTCACGAAGTGAAACTACATATCAATGTCCTTCATCTTGGAATGGTAGGTCAAGTTATTTTCCAAATAAATGGCACTCTAACTGTCATAGTAAATAGTGATCTGCCCTGCATTAAAACCAATGTCTTAACACAAAAAGCCTCAGCCAAACTACCTCTTTGCAGGCATGAGTTGCAACCATGTACTTTGCTTCTATTGTGGATAAAGCAACTACAACTTGTCGCTTGCTCATCCAACTAATTGCTCCACCATTAAGGATGAATGTATATCCACTAGTGGATTGCCTGCTCTCAATTTCCCATGCCCAATCACAATCCACATATCCTTGAACGTTGAGTGCTCTCTATGATGCAACCAAGTTACCATGGTAACATAGAGCATAGTTTGAAGTCCCCTTCAAATACCTAAAAACTCTCTTCACAGCATCCCAATGTGATCTTCCCAGATTTTCCATAAATTGGCTTAGAACTCCCACTGCTTGGGCAATGTTTGGTCTGGTGCAGATCATTGCATACATCAAACTACCAATAGCACTTGCATACAACATACTAGTCATGTCTTCCATCTTAGTAGCAGATTTTGGATAGTTTTCAATAGATAGCTTCATTCCCTGCATGATTGGAACAATTAGCTTCTTGCAGTCATTCATACCAAATCTCTCCAGAATTGTATTGACATACTTACTCTGACTAGCCCAAATATTTCTACTTGTTCTATCTCTGGTTATCTCCATTCCTAGAATATACCTAGCTGCACCAAGATCTTTCATTTCAATCTTTGCAGACAACTGAGATTTAAGATCAGAAATATTTGTCTTGCTATTTCCTATGAATAACATATCATCCACGTATAGGGTAATAACAAGCACATGATCATTCTTAGATTTATGATAAACACAATGATCAGATTTTGATCTTACAAATCCCATAGACAATACAATGTGTCAAATTTTTGGTACCACATTCTAGGAGATTGCTTCAAACCATACAGAGATTTATTTAACTTACATACCAGATTTTGTTTACCTTTGACAATGAAATGCTCAGGCTAGGAAAAATAAATCTCTTCTTCCATCTCACCATGGAAAAATATTGTCTTCACATACATATGCTCAATTGCAAAGTCATACACAACTGCCAATGACAACAAAAATCTGATGGATGTCAGCTTTGCTACAGGGGAAAAAAATCTCTCCATAATCAATTCCCTCAATCTAGGAAAAACCCTTTGCAACCAGTCATGCCTTATACTTCTCAACACTTCCATCAAAACCTATCTTCTTTTTTAATACCCACTTATAGCCAACATACTTTCGCCGTTTATGCAGTGGTACCAAATCCCAAGTTTTATTCTTCTTCAATGAATCCATTTCTTCATTCATAGCTTCCAACCAAGAATTCGAATTAGTCATATTGATTGCTTCTTTTACAGTCCTAGGCTCATCAGTTCTAGTAATTAAAGCATAGGCATAATTCAAATCTAACATTGAGAAACCATACCTTTTAGGTTGTCATTTTTCTCATGTTTACCTTCTTACAGGCTGAGGTTGTGGTTCTTCATCATCAAAACTCTCAGAGCTACTTGAACTCTCCTCAGTCTCAAGTACACCATGCAACTCTTCCCTTTCTGTAGTTTGGAGAATCTTAACTACATCCTTCTTCTTGTCTCTCTGATTTGTCTCAATTTGTTGATCACTTACTGAAGGTTTCATCTCACAAAATATCATGCTTTTGCTATATAAAACCTTCTTAGTAACAAGGTTCCAAAGCTTGTATCCCCTCACACCAACTCCATAGCCGATGAGAATACATTTGATAGCCTTGTTATCCAATTTTGATCTCTTTTCATTAGGCACATAAACATATGCCTCACAGCCAAAGACACGGACATGCCTCAGAGAGAGCTTCTTACCAAACCATGCTTCCAAAGGCGTCTTGTCAATAAGAGAAGAGCAAGGATATCTATTTACAAGAGAACATGTCGTAGCCATAGCCTCAGCCCATTACTTCTGCTCTAGACCAACATTGCTCAGCATATTCCTTGCCTTTTCCATCAACATCTTGTTCAACCTTTTAGCAACTCCATTCTTTTATGAAGTGTAAGGTGTTGTCTTATGTCTTTTAATTCCATGATCAGTGCAATACCTTTCAAAATCTGCAGAACAAAACTCGCCACCATTGTCTATCCTCAAACAATTTATTTTCCTTCCAGTTTGATTATCTACCAAAGATTTAAATTCTTTAAACCGAATGAACACTTCTAATTTACTTTTAAGGAAGTATACAAATTCCCTTCTTGAATAGTCATTGTGAACCCCTAAACATGCAAATGCACAAGAACAACAAACAAGGTTAAATTGTTAGCTCAAAATGCATACAAGCATGAGAGATTCCCCATGAAATCCATCTACTTAAACCAAAATTAGGAAATGAAGAACAAAACTTAAATAAATGAGAGTTAATCCTAATTAAGCCAATAGATTTAAGATCCCATGGGGGAATTGGTGCCAATTGAATGTTTGGCCCTTTCCCAATTCCTAAGTTACAATGTTGAGTGATTGAGCAATGGTCAAATCTCCCAAAGAGATTTGAGCATAACCTTGTTACAAATCTTAAAGGTGATGAATGGTTGACTAATAATGGGAAAAATTAGCTCTCAATGTGAAGAGAGTAACTTTGCATGCAATTTTTGGATGAGAAATGAGGAGAGAAGCCTCCAATTTATAACTTTCAATTTGGAAGAGAAAGTGAGATTTGAGCAATGTGGGACTAACTATCAATCCAATGGTTGAATGCCACATATCATGATGTGAATGGTTAGTGGTTGTGCACATTTTGGCCAAAGTGCCAATAAATGCATTTATTTTGAATTTCAATTTGTGAAATGACTTGTTGAAGAAGGAAGGGAAATGAAGTTAATGTCACTTAGCTCAAGGCCAAGGACATGTAAGAGGCCTTAAATGCCTTGTTGGAAGGACCAAGTCCACTTGGAATTTTTGAATCCAAATTGAGGGAATATTCCCTTTTGATGTCATGTGAGGAAAAATAGAGAATTAAATAAATCAAAGTAATTGATTTATTATGCAACTTGCATTCTCTAGAGGATTTTAGTGAGAGAGATTAACTTAATCAAAGTTTTGATTAATTTAATGAAGAATTAGATGATTTGACAATTTTGACTCAAATAGATGAATTATTTCAAATCGGAATTGAGAGGAAATGATTTATTAGATAAATGATTTGATTTATTTAACCAAGAAGGAATATGTTATATTAAATCAAACAAGGTTTAATTTGTTTAATTTAATAAGAGCACTTTAGAGATTTTAATCAAATAAAATGATTTATTCAATTAAGCAAGGATGTAAGATTAATTAAATTAAATTGATTAATTTAATCACTGAAAGAGGAAGACTTAATCAAATAAATAATCGTTTATAAAATTAAGAGACAAAATATGATGAAATGTTGAGAATGTGATTCCAGAGGAAATGATGTTTGTAATCATGATCAAGTGTGCCAGATCAAAATGTACATTTTCCATGTCCACAATCATCAATAAAAGAAATATAATATCTAGACTTCGATAACAAAGGAACATTAACTGGACCAAACATATTAGAATGAACATAATCTAGTATACCAAAATATTTATGAGGACTAGAATAAAAAGAAATGCAGTGTTGTTTTCCATAGATACAATGTTCGCAAAAATTGAAGTGAAGGTTGCAATCATCAAGCCCTTCTACAAGATTTTTATTCTTCAATTTTTTAAACCTTTCACTCCTATGTGACCAATTCTATGATGCCACAACATAGTCTTCTCAACTAGGAGTTTTACCTCCAAAGCATTTGCAGATAGAGAAGTGTCTTCATCTTTCTCTATAGGGACTGATTTGCTTGACTTTGCAGAGGCACTGTTACATTAAATAAGACATGCATCCAGCTTATATAGAGTGCCGGTACAAACACCCTTAGCTAGCACCATTGCACCTCTAGCCATTTTACATCCTCTACTTGAGAAATAAACTTCTACACCAACATCATTTAAATTACTAATAGAAAGAGTATTTCAAGCCAGACCTAGTATATGTAGCACGCCACCAATACCTTTGACTCTTCTATCAAGAAACTGAATTCTGACTCTTCCTCTACTAACAATCTCCAGCATTGAATCACTTGCCAAGTACACCTTTCCACCATCATAATCCTTGTATTTAGAGAACCATTCTCTATTGCATGTCATGTGAAAGGATGCACCTGATTCAACCAGCCAGACATCATTTGATGCCTGAGTTGTCAAGGTTGTTGCAATGAAGGCATCTGCATCACTTTGAGAAGATTCATTGTTAGAAAAATTATTCTTCTTCTTCTCCTTGGAGTCCTTCCATATATGACCCGGTTTCCCACAGTTCTATCATTTCACCTTGAAATTTTTACCTGGAGACTTTGATCTCCCTACAAATTTGGATCTAGACTTCTTATCTTTCTTCTTGCCTTTCTCCTTTGGACTACCTCGAATAGCAAGACCCTCTTTGGCCATCTCTAAAGAATTCCTTCACATTTATTTAGATAGAAGCGAAGTAACCATGTCATCCATCTTGAATACAGTGGTTTTTCTTCCAATGGCCATCACAAGATGATCCCAACTATCAGGTAACGAACACAACAGGGGCATGCAATGATCCTCCTCCTCAGTCTTTACACCTACAAACTCCAGCTAAGTAACAATCATGTTAAACGAGTTTAGATGGTTTGCAACAGATCCACCTTCTTCCATCTTCAAGGAGTACAACTTCTTCCTCAGGGATAACTTATTTACCAGAGACTTTCCCTGATAAATATCACCAAGATTCTTTCATAATAAAGCTGCAAACTTCTCCTCATGGATGTTCAGGAGTACAAAATCTGCTAGACTTAGTCTTATCAGACCTCTTTCTTTTCTATTAACAATGCAACACTCCCACTGAAATAGTATTAGCACAAAAAACTAAGCTTTCTCTCAAGGATAATACAATGGGCCAGACTTTGATACCCCTTAAAGGGAAAATAGGGGTGAATCTAATGACCCAACAGTGCAGAATACATTCCCTTAACACTAATGCAGTAGGGGAGAGAAGAAAAAACTAGTTCTTATAGCTTCTAAAACTACTTGAGATAAATACAAACAGTATAAAATAGAAAACAAAATTAAGCATTCATAGTTGACACAAGATATACATGGGAAAACCTTTACAGTTAAAAAACCCACCACACCAAGCAAGACAGTTTTTTTATTACAGTAAAAAGGTTACATACAAAAGCTTCAATCTTCTCTAATCAGCTCACAACAACTATTAAGTTATCTAACTCATTGTTACAATGCTTACTTCCAAGTATACCATGAATAATACCTAACTATTAGACTTGCATTCTTTTTTGGTTGACATATACAATATTTTACTCGACTAAGAAAGTCATAAATTGCATTCAATGTCATCAACCAATCACTAACCGTCAAGTTCATGAATCTATGATCCAGTCATGCAACCGATCTGCTCATGTGAATTTCCCTGCATCAAGCCACCTAGGCATTAACTATCGTTACCCAAATTGGGTCATATCTGCCACCCTGAGTCTACCTGCAATAACTACTATTACTTCTTTGGCCTTTAGCCAATTATCTCTTTGACACTGAACCACATGTCTGCATCCCATTCATCTATCACTTTTGTCACTGAGTCCAAATCGATCAAAACTAGCCCCGAGCTCATCCAATTTCTCCAAGACTCTACTGCTCCACTGCCGAGCTCATTCAACCTTGTCTGCACTATGGTGGTGAGCTCGTCTGAGCTCACCTCGACCATACCCGCTCTACCGCTGAGCTCTCTAAGACTCATTGCGATGTAGCGGTGACCACCTGCTGGACCACTGGTGGTCTCACCATGGTGTGCAAGCTCACCACCCGCAATGGTACGGTAACCACCAACCAGGCTGTTGGTGGTCTTACCATGACCACCACACTAAGCAAGCTCATTGCCTACGGTGGTGCGATAACTGCCAGCCAGGCCACTGGTGGTCTTACCATAGCCACTGTGGTTAGCAAGCTCACCACCCATGGTGGTGTGGTAGCCACCAGCCAGGCTATTGGCGGTCTTACCATGGCCACAGTGCAACGATAAATGGAAAATTAGGTTGCAAGCCACCTACCACACTACTATGGTGAGAGAACTCACTGTATATGGTATGGTGGTAGCCGCCAAGATGACATCGCGATACTGCCAGGGATAGAAGGAACCGCTATGGTAAAGCAGTTAAGGGCTAACAGGAGCCAAGCACGATATGGGGATAAAGCCAAAAACACCAATTTTTTGTCAAGTCTGAGTAACACAAAGGTTCAAGCTGGTAATTGAGGCATCATTTCTCAACACCTTATCTAGTTGGTGTTGCATACACAAAACAAGTAGGCACTTTGAACTGGATTGTTCAGAATTCAAGACTACTACTGATAAGTTCCAAGTGGACGTCCAAAATGTTGTGGATAACTCAGGGTGTAGAGACATCGTCCTATCTAACCCTTATGACTCTTCAGTGTTGGTAGTGAACCAAGGTCCTTTCCCAAAGGTGAAGTGCAACACACTGAAGCAAGAGGGCCCCACCACAAACAACAATGACAAGGTGGAATAGGTAAGCTCTGAAAGCCCTTTGGCCTATCTTTTTGATTCAGTAGATAATGGTCCCAAAGAGGATGAATTCCACATGTTTAATCAAAGAACTACCCCTTATAACCTAAGAAACAGGCAGGTCAGTGGCCATGTTGGAGGTCCTTTTACAACCTCCACTCTGCCTAACAATTTCAGAACTCCTTCTGACCCAAAGGCCAAAAATAATCTGGGATTTCCCCATGTACCAATGCAGTAGTTCAACAAGAACAAGTAGCAAAACTACAACCAGACCCAGCCTACCGGCTCCTCCAAAAATACACCCTATGATCGGGAGGTTGAGCAGATGGGGGAGTATATTGCTGAAGAATTTAAAAAGGTGAAGCTGAGTGTGTCCACCTTTGAGCTACTCAAGGTGTCATCCATGAGAAATGTCTTTTCAGAATGATAAACAAGACACCATCGGTCGGATCTGCTCAAGAAGTTCCTGCCAAGAGTGTCTCCTTCGAAGAGTTGCAAAGTGAGCCCGTCATCCGACAGGTCTTCAACACGAAGGCTGATTTTCTAGTAAATTAGCAAGTAGGCAAGCAATCCTCCAAGGAGGTAGATTAGACACTGGCCCCAAGCGGGGGCCATGACAAAGACAAGGATCAGGTCATTCAAGTGGATGTTTTAGGAGGACTTTTTCTGGGTAGATTCGAAACTCTCCCTTTCCTGACCACCATCTGCGTGTTTGGGAAGAACCTCCACAATTTCCTGCTAGATTAAGAAGCGTCTGCTAATGTCATGCCCTTGAGATTGTGCAAGACACTTGGAATAGTGCCAAACCCTTCTCAGAGTAAGGTAACACAACTTGGAAAAATTGAGATCAATATAGTGGGAGAAATTAATAGAATACCTATGCAAATTGTTGTTGATCCCCAGATCCAATAGACCATAGATATTCAGGTGGCTGATATCCTAGATACGCATGGTATAATCCTAGGAAGGGATTTCATAAGGGTGTTGAATGGATACGCTATGACTGACTATTCACACATGTGGTTTCCATGGAAAGGAATGTCGAATCAGATTCAAATTGATTAAGAGCCATGTATGAAATTCATGATCACATAATTCAACAACACGAATGAGGTATTGTTTGCTGAAATAGACTTGGGGAACTATTCCCTAGTATCGTACCTAAATGAACAAGAATACCTTGAAGAAGAGGGAATAAGTGAGGACTTCCTCATACTATGTAGTCCACCTGCAAACCTGGCCAATGCCTCTCAGAGCACCGAAGTCTTGATAGAATTACACGACAAAAAACTACGAGAAGAGGATACTCTTGGACTGTTCGACAATTTTCAAGACTTCATGTAAAATATGCACAAGATCAGCTCAGTCTGGGAGATAGACTAAATTTTCAGGAGCTCCTCTTGCCTAGTTGGTGAACGGTGCATAATGATGCACATTCAGAATTTGAATGTTGTTTATGTCAAGCAACAATTGAACACGTTAAAAAACAAATCACTCTGAAGGTGGAAACTGGATCAGCATAGCCAAAACAAATGCCTCCACCCCCTAGTTCTGCTCAGAGGGTTGTTGCAAATAGGCCCTCATCAAATTCAGAGGTTGGGCCAGTTGGTGCTACATTCATGGACCCTCCTAGATTCTGGACGTTGCGCTTTGATGGATCCAAATCCAAGCATGGGGCTGGGGCTAGATTTGAGTTAATCAATCCTAGAGGTAATTCCTACTTTGCTTCCAATAGACTTTAGATTTATTGCACTAACAACATGGCAAAGTATGAGTCCTTAGTCTTGGGTCTCTTAATGGCATTAAGAAAAGGTGTCAAAATTCTCCAAGTGTTCTGCAATTCAGAGTTGGTCATTAAGCAAGTCAAGAAGTTTTATTCCTGTAATGATCAAAGGCTCACCAACTACAAGCACTAGGTATGGGACCTACTATAGGGATTGGATGCATTTAATATCCAATTGATCCCATTTTCTCAAAATCTTACCACCAATACCTTGGTGCAAGTAGCAAGCACGCTACAACCGTTGTCCATGTTGGGCCTCAAAAGATGCACTATGGAACTTACCTTTTTTCCATCTGTGCCCAACAACATGGCCAACTTCCATGTATTCAATGATGAAAAATACATCTTGGATTTTATCACTAGTTCAGATGTGTTCGCTACTTAGATAATAGACCAGGTTGAACCTCAAGAGGCTAACCTAGATATAGAAGGGGTCATTAAGCTGAAAACCAACACCATCCCAAGGGGGATGTTCCAACTTGAAAGGATCTTTGACTTGGATCAGATTAGAGATCTAGACCAATAGGCTAAGAAGGACACCATCAGTGGCCAGTGCAACATCTACAACCTCAGAACGACTGGGAATGCAAAGAACATATTTATTGGTAAGGTGTGCACGCCATAGGAAAAGGGAGATATAGTGGATGCTTTGTGAAATTACCATGATGTCATCGCCTGGAGCTATGAGGACCACAAAACATATGACACCTTGATTATCACCCATACTAGCCCTGTTGGGCCAAAGGTGAAGCCATTTCGACAACAAAAATACCCCGTTAATGCCTTGTTAGAACCAATCATATATAAGGAAGTACAAAAATCGTTGTCTGCTAGGATTATCTTCCTGATCAGGCACTCCACATGGGTGGCCAACTTGGTCCTAGTAAGAAAAAAGAATGGGGTGATCGGATTGTACGTCGACTTTCACAACTTGAATAGAGGCTTAGAGAAGGACAACTATCATGTACCTTCATTGGATGAAGTGTTGCATATAGTAAATGGTTCCCAAATGATGTCCTTCCTAGATGGATACTCTGGGTATAACCAGGTTATGGTATAGTATGAAGATCGACATAAAATGACATTCACCACCAAATGGGAAACCTTCACGTATAGACGAATTTCATTTGGACTAATCAAGGTTGGGGCTACCTTCCAGCGCGCCATGGACATCGCGTTTAAGGACCTGATTAGAAAATGCATAATCATCTACATGGATGATTTAACAGTATTTTAAAAATAGTGGGGTACCCACATTGCTGACCTATGCAAAGTCTTTCAAAGATGTCGAGAATTCGGGGTTTCCCTTAATCCGAAGAAGTGTATCTTTGGGGTTACTGAAGGGAAGTTGCTTGGGCATGTCCTTTCAGAGAGGGGAATTTCCATTGACCACAAGTGAATCCAATCAATCATGAAGATCCAGCTACCTGGTAGAAAAAAGGAATTAAAATCTTTTTTTGGAAAGATTAACTTTGTCTGCAAGTTCATCATGGGCTTCGCTAAAATAGTCAAACCACTTAATGCCATCCTAAAGCAAGATGCCAAGGTCGGGTGGACCCCAGAAGAAAAATAGGATTTCAAAGAAATTAAGAAAGCAATTGCTAATGCACCTATGCTAGTCAGTCCCAACTATCTGAAGCCTTTCTACATATATTCATTCATGTCAGATCATTCATGCACCAACATCTTGATGAAGAAGGATGATGAGGGTTGTGAGCATCTAATCAACTTCATGAGCACCCCTCTAAAGGATGTTGAGCTACTCTATCATAAATTTGAAAAACAAGCTTACGCCCTTGTTAAAGGGGTAAAGAAGCTTAGCTACTACATCTTGCACAACAAAGTGTTTGCCATAGTTCCTGGCCCAGTAGTGAAAATGTTGCTTATGCAGAATGAGTTAGGAGAATAAAGGGCCAGATGGATTACACTACTATAGGAGTATGACATGGAGATCCAGATAATGAGGTTGGTGAGAGGACAATATTTAACCCATACAATTGCTAAGGTGGCCACTAATGTAGGTCCTGAGCTCACGGTGCACCAATATCAGCTAAAGGATATCTCTCGAGGAGAATGGTACGTGGACATCGGGTATTATTTATTGAACCGCAAATGTCCACCCTATTTGTAGGGGGTTCAAAGGAGAGCCCTCAGATTGAAAAGCAGTAGTTACATGTTACAAGGTACCATACTATACAAAAGGAATCACGAAGGTATCTACCTAAGATGCCTAAGTAAGGAAGAAGTTGAACGAGTCCTCCAGGAATTCCATTACAAGTTTGGAACTAGTCATGGTTCTATTCTATCAAATGCACATCAAATACTGAGGGCTCGGTACTATTGGCCTACAATTTTCAAAGAATCTCATAACCATGTCCATACTTGCCACATATGCTAGACAGCGGCCACCCAAGAAAAGAATGTTGTTATCCTGCTGTAGCCTATTTTGGAGGTAAGGTCATTCATGCAGTGCGGTCTCGATTTCATCTGTCTGATAAGCCCTCCATCATTTGTAGGACATAGGTACATTCTGACCACTTTTGATTATTGTACTAGGTTGACATAAGCAATCATTTGTAGGCAATACACAACTGAAGTATTTATTAATTTTCTGGAAGGTTTCATTTTGAATCGCTTTGGTTGTCCTTATGCATTGGTATGTGATGATGGTCTTGCATTTGCTTCGTTGAAATTCGCAAGGTGGGCATTTGATTATGGAATCACCCTAAAGTTTTCCAATTACTATCCTCAAGGAAATGGTCTTGTTGAGTCAACCAACAAGAACTTAATCACCGTGACGAGAAGTTACTAAATAGGAATCCTAAAGACTGGCATACCTAGCTCTGTTTTTCCCTTTGGGCATATTGCACCCATCACAAGGCTGCCCTAGGGGATTCTCCGTACCACCTAGTTTATGGCTTGGAGCCCATCTTTCCCATACATTTGAAGATCCCTACCCTCTAGTTCATCAATGATTTTTATGAAGGAGGAGATCGCAGAGAAGCTCACCTCGTCGAGCTGCTACACCTAGAATAATTACGAGACCGTGCAATAGAAAATTTCACCAAACATCAGGGTGTGGTCAAAAGGTGGTTTGACCACCAAGCCAAAATTAAGGCCTTTTGTATTTCTTATCTAGTCCTATATTAGGACAAGGCCCACGAAAAGAAAGGGGGACATAACAAGTTTGACAAGCTTTGGCTTGGCCTCTTTTAGATTGTTGAAATCCCTAGAGATAATGCCTTTTTATCAAGACCCTCACTAGTGAGGATGTCCCATTGCCTATCAATGGGAAGCACCTTAAGAATTAATTCCAAGCTTGAGCTCTTTCAAAGCTATTTTGTAAATACCTATACATAGGTTAGGGTAGGTTGCCTTGCTTTGATTTCTTGTTTCATTATATTTTTCTCATTTCCTGGTAGTTTTGTTTTGACCTTGGGAGAGCCTCCTTATTCTACTGTGGTGGCCATGCTTGGCTTGAAAAATGGATTCCCCTACTGCCCGCTCTTGTTTGTTCTACAGATAAGCCTTCATTCCCTATTACTAATTTCTGAAATCCCCTAAGCCGTGGTTTCCCCTGTTGAACTCTAAACTAATCTAGGATGTTGTCCCACTTGAATTTCCTATGTCTATCATGGAACACATATAAATGCATTTTAAAGTTTCTGAAGGATCATAGGGTGATTACTAAGAAGGTTGGATGAGTGAAAAATCTAATGTCTTCTCTAGTGACCACTGTAATTCCTAAGCCCATAGTGAGCTTTAATGCTTACACGGTTGAGCAAAAGAAAGAAAAGGAAAAGTACTACATAGAAAATATCAAATGAAAGAACAAGAAAAGTGAAATTAAGAAACCGTATGGGTGTGCGAATATCTCTACCGGGGCTATGGATGACTGGCTAGCAGTAGAACTATGTTCATGGGGTCACAATGACAACTTTGTCAGAGCTATGGACGCTTGACAGGTAGTGGAGCAATGTCTAAGTTACTTTTGGGGTCAAGGGAACTATGTAGCTTGTCCTTCCAGATTAGTAGTCACTCGTACCATCTCTGAGGAAAGGAAATGAACTCACCATGCACACACCTCCATGACGATGTCATGACGCCATTCAATCTCACCTTCCTTAACTTGCCTTAGTTCAACTTTGGAAATCGGCTCTCATGTGCAAGACCAGAGATCATGGGTTCTGAATGAATATTTATCTTTAGAACACCGAGAGCATTCTCCTAGTGGATTCACCATTTGTTGTGCTCAAAGCACACATGCCCCATTCCAAATAAGGACCCTCTCTTTCCTTTTGGCTTGTTGGATCCTTTTTGCTTTGCCTTGTTTTGTGTGCCCTATTTTGAAGTCCTTGGTGGTCAACACATTCTCAAAAGTCTCATTTTAGGGTTGACCCAATTTTTCCCCTTTGAAAAATGCTTAGGCTTAAGCCCTTTTGAGTTTTCTCTGGCAGTTGGCTTCCCTGACGTCCATGGAACCCTCTAAGCCCAAACCCTTAGATTTCCCTTTGTGGGTTTCTCTTTCGGCTCCGCCATTACATGTGTTCAACGGCTGGTGTCTGCCCGGCCTTCAGACCCCAGTGCTCCGATAGCCATTTGAGTCACTGGTTTAAACTTGGCAGTTGCACCCACGCATTTCCTACCTTCAGGACCCGACCCTCGGATTTCCGTCTCTAGAATTTTGTTTACGTTTTGTCGTTTCCAATAGCCATCTTCTAACGTCTTTCCAGAATTTGGACCCCAGAGTCCTCTTCATAGTTTGGATTGCCTTGGAAGATTTTCCAGCGGCTATGCCTCGATGTCTTTCCAAACCTCGAGCCCTAGTTCTCCCGCTGCCGTCCAGAAATTTGAATTTACCTACTCCAACTGCAACCATACCGAGCATTTATTGGGGAATTAATTACACTAAAGGGATATTTAAATAAGTTTCAACCTATCATTTTCCATGTCAGGAATAACCAAAAATGGCATTGCGACCCCAACATTCTCTACCTCTACACCTGAGCTCATGCTTCATCATTCCTCATGAATTATGCATTCTATTTCTTTGGGAACTCGAAGTAGGTTCGTTGTTCACCCACCTTTCCCCTTTTCCCTCAAATTCATGGGTCAAATTAAGTGAAATTTTAAAATCAACCTTAAAATCTAGTAGGATGGTGCCTGAACACAAGAACCCACAAGTTAAGAAATTGAAAAATCAATCAATGGGGGCTAAATTTCAAAACCAGAACCTGACCTCTCCGTCATTGTTCTTCGAAGAAGGAAAGCACATCTTTTGGGCTTGGACCTCTCTATGGCCACTGCAAAAACTTGAAAAAATTAACATGTGGCCTGGCCAAACTCATGTCTTCTCCCGACCTTTGAATTTCCCTTCCCAGATTTCTATTGCATCTCTGCCATTCCAAATGTCTTCCCGGACCTCGGACCCTAAAATTGCAAAGTCCGCTTCAACTCTTAGAAAATTCAAACTCTGAGGTTCCCTCTGGACCCCAGCCCTTGGACTTCCATCTTTGGGATGTCATCTTCGCTCCATCATTCCAAATGCCTGTCGCGGGACAGCCTCCCAGCTCCCGGGCCAGGCTCGCCCTTCTGCTCTGCATGGCTTAAAAAAAATTGAAATGTCCAAACCTCTTTCAGACTCCGGCCTCCACATTTCTATCTCCAGAATTTTGTCTTATCTCTACTGTCCTGAATGGTTGAACTTTCCCTCCTTCTCGAACAATAGACCCCGAACCCCCATTCGCCTCGATGTTCTGACAAACCGATAAACCTGTTCCGGGCCTGAGCCTCCGGACTTCCATTTATGCTTCATCGGTTTACATGACCATCCTCAAAAAACTTTCAACCCCTGCGTCCTGGATCTCGAAGTCCCCTTCCTAGGATGTCCCTTCCCCTGTGTTGTTCCAAACATCTTTTCTGTAGCTAAGGCCCGAATGAGTAAATGATGACTTAAACTACCTCCAAATTCAAAATGTACTTCGACCCACTTGCTAAAAGTTTACCTTCTTTCACATGAAACCTTTTTTACACAAATCCAAGATCGGGAGAGGTCATTAGAAGCACCTTGCCTTGTTTTCCTTTCCAAATAGCATTTTGATAGGGGAAATTCAGCTCTTGAGGCCCGGATCACCCATTTGCCTTCCAATTTTATTATTAGGTGTTGGATCTACTATTGATTTGCAAGGGTTTCCTCAAGGATGCCTCCTCTTGTTTAATTTTGCTAACTCCCATCTCTCTTTGTAGGATTTATGGAATTTAGTGTAGAAGCTTATGGGGAAGCCAAGGCCCTTGAAGGCAAGGAAGACAAAGATCAGATGAAATACAAGTTTCAGGGGGTGTCATTGCATTCCAAAATCATAACCAGTTGGAAGGACGTCATAGATACCAATATCAGACATGTCCATATTGATGATTTTACGTGAAGAGTCTTATTGGAACCAAAGAATGACAATGTAAAACTAATCAGAAGCAGTAGGTTGGCCAAGGCTACAGGTTTCCCACCCACCTTAATCACCCCCGAGCTGGTAATGGCATGTCGAGAGGCATATCAACTTGAGACAAGAATCATCATGGACAGGGATGGTAATATCTTCGCCGGTATGTCTTCTCTCAGGATAACAAGAACCTTTCAAATACCCATCTTCAAGAGCATGGAGACCCCAACTATCCAAGAGTTGAAAGCGTTATGGGATGGGGATCCATTAAAATGGAAAAAGATAATCAACTAGTACTGGTTTAATGAAAGACGGGGCAGTGCCACCAAAGTCCCTCAAGAGCTCTACCGTAGCAACTTTTTTGAGGACTATCATGATATGGTTACATTAGTAAGCAGAGTAATGGGCTTTGCTACTACAGCCTTCTTCCAGGAGTAGATGCTATATTTTTTTGAACAAGTTCTCTTTGGGGATGAAACAACATTCTATTGGAGGGAGATAATCAACAATTGCTTCCATGAGTAGTTTTCCAATGTGAAGAAGACATCCAAGTTCTATATGATGTCCTACCTAGTGTACTCACTTGTAGACCGGTGGTACTACAATGGGTTGTCTGTGATGCCTAACGAGGTGCCAGGGAGAGAGATGAAACTGTATGACAAGTACCCTTAGCTACAGTACAAGAATTTCAAGAGGGACTATTGTAGGGTTAATGACACTTTTATTGTGTACATCATCCAGCTATTTGAGAGAAGAGTATCTCACAGTGCTAGGGCCCTTCTCAAGCACTATGCCTTCCTTTTCATATAGTTTCCCAAATTCACTTACATCCACACCCAAGGTTTCTTCGAACGGCCAAAAAAGCTGCCCCAGTATCCTAATGACTGGATTATACTATTAGAATTATCTTGGCAGCTATGTCACATACACAACATACTAAGCAACAAGATTTTGGCAGGACCATCCTATCCCCTTGCACTTGGCCAGGGAATGTATGAGCTTCATACCTCCTAGTGCATGGGAAATTCAAGAAAGAAACTGGTCGAGTACCACTTCCGCCAATATACAGCTCGATCATGGATGGACCCATATGGCCTCATCAGGAAAGCACTTGGACAAGAGTATGCCCACCTCCACCATGTCGAGGATTTATGGGCTAATTGCAAAGATGAACTTGAAGTACGGATATGGAATTATATGCATATGACCACTTGCTTCATGAAGAACATAAATTTGTGTCTAGTCCCAGATTAGCTCGAAGAAGAGGAGAGCACAGTGATCGACCTGAGGTACATTTCCATTGCAAATCTTCCATTTCCTTTAATTGATTGGAACAAGTAGGAGTTCGATGACTTCAAAATTCTTACCAAACCCATTGAGGCTCAAATGATGGCATGGATCAATGGGAAGCTCGCTCATTTGAAGAAATGGGGAATCGCCTTGACATTCAAGGAGATCGAAAGTGAGCCCAACAATTCTGGTGGAGGGGTAGCTGCTACTACAACTGGAGAAACATCCAAGTCTCCTCTATATGTCTAGTCTAAGAAGAGAAAGGAGGTTGATGAGCAGCAACTTAACCCAAAGGTGTATGCCAGAAAGGCCTCAGAGAGCGAGCCTCCTAAGAATCATAGAAGAACGGGCAGTGTTACTGAGATTTCGGTAATACCCAAAGATCCACTTCATGAGGAAGAAGAGATAGAGGCTGAACCGCCAAGATCCTCACCTATCCCATCTACTACTATAATTGTTGCTCCTATTGCTACCATCCCACCCATTTCACTTGCAATGGTTGCTTTGTCTCTGCCCACGGTGGACATTGTTGCTCACCTCACTTCCATTTATCCAATCGCACAAGTCATCTCGGTGGATTCATCCTCTGCCACTACCTCACCAATATCATCATCGTCCATGTCTCCTTGCTTCTCGGCTTTCACCTCTATTGCTGCAATTATTGCCTTAGCTCTCTCAGAATCCTTTGTCAAGTATATGCAAAACGCACCATCTAAACTTTCTAGAATGCTTGCAAATCCAATGGTGCAAGCCACAATCACCTAGGCAATGGTTAACACCCCAGCTCTCCCTCCTCCTATGGAGCCACATAGAATGGAGGCTACGATGCAAATCTCTGAAGAGCCAGAACACAAGGAGGTTGATGGATAGCCTATGGCTAAGGGGAAGGTTGCTTCTTTGGAGACTGAGGGTAGTGGGTCCCCTACCGAAAGACAAGATCAAACACTCGAGCACGATGATGAGACATCCTTCCATGAAACAGAACAAGAAGATAAGCCCAAGGAGCATGAGCATTACTCAAAGGAAGAAGAAAAGGATGCTAAAGGGGAGGACCACCTTGATAAACCCCTACCCACCAAATCTCCTATCAAAATCATAACGCTCATGCAATATTCTGACAAGGAGAAGGAAGATATAAGAATTCAGTAGGAGGCTCTCAACAAGAAAGCCATTGTACTTAGGGTGGGGGATAGCGGGGATCAAAATGAATCACCCAAGGAAGGGCCCCAAATGCTTGACTGGCTAGAGAATCATCTCAAAAAGAAAGTTCCCACACAGAAGGATCTAAAAGCAAGACTGGAGGCAATACTAGCTAGAGCTCAAATAGGTACCAAGAAAGAGAAGAAGCCTAGAATCAGGTCAAAGATAATGAGGGATGCCTCTGGACCCAAGGTTGTGCAAATAGCTATGAAAATGGTGGGAGAACAAGGAGTAAGCTACAATGTCTCCACCATTGACTTAGGAGTGGCCACCAGGGAGCAAAAGGTTGACCACCTTCAGGAATTAGTTGTCATCATGGTGCACCTTGTCCACCAGGATAAGGTTTCAAAGGAAGAGATCAAGGCACAGGTGGCTGATCTGATGACCTACATTCAACAATAGTCATCTTCAGATGAATAGCCTACCACATCATCAGCCCTATCATAGTTGTTGTCCCAGGAAAAAATCAAAAAGTTGGAAAGAAGGAGGAACTTGGATAAGACTATAGAAAACTAGTTCTGACAAGTCTTAGACATTGGGAATAAGGGCATCAATTTGGTTGTTTGAACAACAAAAAAAATCCTAGAAGTGCAAACGTCTCTTGAAGGCACGAGGTGACTCTGTGAGGTGTTCCCAAAGAAGTACAAGGCTTCCTACACAAAAATTGAGATTATACTCATGTTTTCAAGTGAGGTCTAGGAAAAGGATCTTTCCTTCAAGGATGATGACCATTGGTTAGTGTATGTGTGGAAGTGGGAATTCAATCACCGAAGGGAGAGGCTGGAGCAGATCCTAGAATGAGTAATCTCAGATATTGGATGGGCCAAGGAGGCCAAGGAGGATTTTTTTCGATACCTCAAGTCGACGATAAGGTATGAGGTGCCTATTGTCAAGATCAATCCGGAGACCATAAAGCTTCACTTCTGAAATAAAATGGAAGATGGGATGTCGGTTGAAGTTACCACATATTTATGATCTTCATTGCCTGGGCTTTCACCCAGTCTAATCTTTTTAAGGACCATGCTACCAAGTACGATGAAGACTGGGACAAGCTTGTCAACAATTCCAAGGAATGTAGCTACCAAATACTGAGGTGCGACATCATCGAGGTAGACAAGTTTCAGTTGGTAGTTATGAAATTCATTGAATATGCAGCATTAAAGAAGCAGGAAGGAAACCCTATTGTTGATGAAGAATCCCTAAAGGAGTAGTTGTGGCAAAGAGTAATCAGAAAAAAGACAAAATTCTACAGTACCACCACTAAAAGACAAAACAAGGATAGGACAAATATTATTCTATAATTGTAAAATATTTCAAGGTAGGTGATACCTTCCTATAAAGTGAATCTTGGCCACACAATAGAATTGAATCTTGGCCACTGATTTTGATTTTTGAAAACTATAAATAGGGATCTCCTCCTCTCATTTAAAGAGAGTTGATTTTTTGTAAAGGCATGCTTCAGAAATTGCAATAGAAATACATTGACTTTGGTGCATTTTTGGGTTTCTCCCATTTTACATGATTCTTCTCCAGTAAGTTAAGATTTTAGTTTGGTTAACCTTGTTGTTTTAGTTTTAGTTTAGGTTTCCTTGGTAGATTTAGAAATGTTTTCTTTGTTTGTGAAGATTCCTACTGTGTGTACGCTTTCCTTGTCCATACATTTGGTCATTTTCTGCTAGTAGATGACTGTGCAAAGTTAGTCTAGACTCTGATTTTATAGCTTCCGTTTTAAATTTTATCTTAATTCATATTTACATGGCGAATGAATGATGAAATATTTGCAGTCCTTAGAAGATAGCATAGATTTCATGGCATTGTGACATTTCTGGTTAAGTGAAATTCTATTTTAAGGAAACTGTCCATAACAGAAACCTCCATTATCATTGTTCATCGGTAGTTGCAGGTCTAGGAACTCTTCCTCTCCCTTGCACTTTTTTCCTTTTTTTTTAAAGAAATAACCTATGCTAACGTTCATTGAACATTTTAAAGACAAATTCGATGATAAAATGGAGTTCAAGATTGTTGTTTGAACCTACAGCAAAAGTGCAATAATTTCCCATCCGAAGAACTGTATTCGCAGATCTGGTTCTCCTACAACTTTATCCATGTAAGACCGCCTTGTGATTCCAAAAAATCATATCATAAATCAATTGATATATCCCAAGCACCATCATGACTTGACATCCGAGAGACCTTGGGATAGTGTTGTGTAATTTGATTGTGGAAGATTGTCTTTCAACAGAGGTAATGCACTTGTGTGTTTCCTATGTTGAGAAGCGCATTAAAACACCATCAACATATAGTAGTAGCCATCAAAATATTGATTCATTCTACCTCCATTAAACCAATTCTATTGGATGTTGTGATTGTGTTGCTGATATGTGGTTGTCATTCATGTCAACACTATTAGCATTGATGTTTTGAAGGTTGTATATGTCAAGGATATTGATAAAATTACAATAAACATGTTGAAGGTTGTCTATGAAGCTGTGAAGTTAAGTGTGGTGAAAATTCAGTATGGTGTTATTCAGAAGTTGTGCTTTAAAGGGTTTGTTTTTAAGCCTATCTAGTTTATACTCTAGAAGTTTCAGAGGTGTGCATCAAGATTTGTGCAAGTTTTGAGTTTATGTGTTGCTAGAGTTATTCTATTACTATAGCTGATGTTTCTGGAAGAAGAGAATGTAATTTTGGTAATTCTAGTTGTTGTGTATGCTCGTGTGATATTCGTTGATGTTTCTAGATCATGATTTATCCTTGTTGCATGTCTGTATTGATTGGAGTGATCATGATCAAATATTTTTCCTCTATATGTTCGATTTTTTATGTTCTTGGCCGACATGATGGTTGTAGTTTGTTACCGATCCTCATGGATTAATATTTTAATGTTTGGCATGTTCGAGGAAGTTGTTTTAGGTCTTGATTATGTTGTGACCGACTTCAGTTGGTGTGCATTGAGATTTTTTCATGAATTGAGCCGATCGTTTGTAATTCATCTATTCTTATATTTTTGGTTGATAGAGTTGTTGATGTAATTCCATGTAGTGGATATATAAGAGCGATTTTTTTCTTCATTTGAGACATGTGAGTATGAAGTGTGTATGTGAAATTTGAAAATAAATATCAGATCATTTGATTGTAGAGAAGAGTGAAAAATTTTGAGCGAAGTGTGAAGGAGTGTTTTTGTGCCTAGCTGGAATTGTCATCAATGTTTTGAAGAAGCTAATTTCTCAGTTCAACCTCTTCATATGGATTTAATCTGAAAGTTTGATGTAAGACATTGAGTCTTCTTTGAGTAGTGAGCTCTAGGTAGTGTTCCTGAATGCATGTGCATTCCTTATTCATTTTTCATTATAATTTTAATAGGGTATAACTTGTGGATTAACCTCCACTGTGGTTTTTCCCCTAACAGGGTTTCCATGCAAAAATCTTCATGTTATGTGTGCTTCTGATGTGTTGTTGATTCAAGATTTCATTGTTATTTATCATATCTGAGATTAAAGGTTAATAAGGTTAAATAAGTGTTTAATTATGTGACAACTGATTCACCCCCCCTCTTTTTTGTTTATTCTTGTTTTTCCAACAACTAGTATCAGAGAAGGTTCCTCTAAAGAATTTTAATAGCTTGAGGTGATCCGAGATGGTACCATACAAGAAGGATAGTCCTAGATTCGATGGAAAAAACTACTATCTATGGAAGGAAAGAATGGAGTGTCATTTTAAGTGCATTGGTGATCCCTTCTGGAAGATTACAAAGAACAAATATATTATTCCTTAGAATGGTCCCTCTACTCCTGATGAGATCAAAGAAGCTGAAATGAATATGAGGGCTATAAAAGCATTGTTGAGTGCTCTAACAAATTTAGAGATGACAAATGTAATGGGTCTCAGAACAACATATGAGATCTAGAAGAAGCTAGAAACATTGTATGAAGGAGGTGCACATGTGAAATTTGCTAAGCTACAAAGTCTAAAAGGCAACTGGGAAAACATGAAAATGAGTGAAGATGAAAACATTATTTCTTTCATATAAAAATTAAATTAACTAGTGATGGGTATAAGATGTGTTGGTGAAATCTTGGATGAAGAAGATATTATGGCTAAAGTGCTCAGATCATTGCCTACTTCTTACAAAACAAAAGCTCATGCTATTGAGGAACTCAGGATAGTAAAAAATGTGACAAGGGACATGTGACTGGTAAACTTATTGCCTTTGAATTGAGTGAATTTGGTGATTCTACTCCTAAGATAGAATCTGCATTTAAGGCTACTATATTCAAAATAAACCAACAGAGATATGATCTAGGAGAAATTTCTAGAAAGACATTCAACTATGAAAATGAGATGAAATAGATTGAAGATGAAGAAAGAGAGATAGAAGAGCTGGAAGCATTGATTGTGAAAAAAGAAGCAAGAGGACAAGGTAAGTATAAAGGAAATTTTCCTATTAAATATTTCTCTTGCAATAAGAAAGATCATTTTGCATCAAAGTGTCCTAAAAGAGTTCCTAGGTTCAAACCTGATAAGCCTAGATTTCAAAAGAAATGTTATTATGCTAAAGAAGGTGTTACTGATTAAGAATCTGATAAAGAAAATGGAAATGAAGATGGATGGGTATTCATTGCTATCAAGTAAAATGGTACAGTGTCCATTGAATCTATTAGTGATAAGAATATTGAGAAAGCTCTTGCAGCCAAAATTGAAGAAAAGGATGAATGGTTGATTGACAGTGGATGCTCACATCATATGATTGGTTAAAAATGAAATATTCTAAGCTTGGAGAAATATGACGGTGGTGTTGTAAGATTTGTTAGAGAGGCACTATTTCTCTTGGTGGTAAACATAATACTAATGATGTCCTTTATGTTGAAGGATTGAAGCATAATCTATTGAGTGTTGGATAGATGGTAGAAAAGGGATACAATCTTTAGTTCAAATATGGTAAGTGCAGGATACTGGGAAGTTCCAGAAATGTAATTGCTTCAGGTACAAATACAATAGATAATATTTTTCACCTAAGTGTTGCTAGTGAAAGTTGTTTATTTTTTCTCAAGTTGATGTAAGTTGGTTATGGCATAGGAGGTTCTGTCATGTGAATTATTGATAAGATTGTCAAAGTAAGCTCCACTCAAGAAGTTAGAGATCTTCCTAAGTTATTGAAGCCTACTAATACCATATGCAAGGAATGTCAAATGGCAAAGTAGATTATAATTTCTTTTCAAAGAAAACAACATCATTCTAATGAAATACCGGAGCTGGTGCATATTGATCTATGTGGTCCCTCCATAATCATAAGTCTACAAGGAGAAAGGTAATTTATGTTGCTTATTGATGATTACTCTAGGATGATATGGCTTGCTTTCTTGAGAGAAAAACATGAAGCATTAAAAAAGTTCAAAAAATTCAAAGCTATGGCCGAGAATGAGATAGGTTTGAAGATTAAATTCTTAAGGTCAATTAGAGGTAGTGAATTCACTTCCCAGGAGTTCAATTCTTTCTATGAAGAGCATGGAATCAAAAGAAAATTATCTTCTCCCTAGACCCTTCAACAGAACAAATTTTTTGAGAGAAATAACATAAAAATTCTAGATGTTGCTAGAACTATGATGTTGGAAGTTAATGTACCTCATATCTATTGGAGAGAATTTGTAAGCATTGTTCTATATACTATCAACCAGGTAAATGTCAATTGTAATTCTAGTAAGACTCCTTTTGAGTTGTGGTTTGGTTATAAGCCTACTGTTAAATATTTCAAAATCTTTGGAAGTAGATGTTATATCTAGAGAGATGAAGATATTGGCAAGTTTGATGCTAGGAGTGATGAAGGAATCTTTTTGGGTTACTCTACTAAGAGTAGGGCCTATCGGTGCTATAATAGAATATTAAGGAAAATGGTTGAAAATGTAAATGTCAGAGTTGATGAAGACACTGCTAGATCATCCAGATACTATGGATATGATTCAGATGACCAACATGATAGTAATAATAATGGAAATAATTATTAGACATAGAATCAAGTTCAAATTGTTCTGGTGAATCAAGAGAATCAAGAAGGAGAAGCCAGTGGAAGTGAAAAAGAAAGAACTGAAGAACCAAAAGTTTGAGAGAATCCTAAATTTTTGAGGTATGTAAAGCTATATCATTCGGAAGATCAAATTATAGGAGATAAGAACAAAGGTGTGCAGACTAGAAGAAGAATTGCAAAAGAGTATTGTCTAATTTCCAAGATTGAGCCCAACAATGTCAATGAAGAATGTAAAGATGAATATTGGATGGAAGCAATGAAGGAAGAACTGATGCAGATAGAGAAAAATAATAAATGGATTCTTCTACCTAGACCTCGGGATAAAAATATGATTGGAACCAAATGGGTCTTTTGGAATAAGCTGAATGAACAAGGTGAAGTGGTCAGGAATAAAGCAAGATTGGTATGTAGAGGGTACTCACAAATGGAAGGTATTGATTTTGAAAAAACCTTTGCCCCTATTGCTAGAATTGAAGCTGTAAGATTATTTCTTGCCTATGTTGCCTTTAAAAAATAAAAATTCTATCAAATGGATGTAAACTCAGTATTTCTAAATGGTGAGATAGAAGAAAAAGTATATGTTGAGCAACCAGATGGATTTCAACTGACTGATAGGGAATATATGGTTTAATAATTGAAGAAACCAATGTATGTACTCAAAAAATCCCCTAGAGCCTAGTATGCTAGACTAGATAAATGCTTGTTGAAGCTTGGATTCAATAAAGATACTGCTAATAGTAATTTGTATTTCAAGATGGATCGGGATAAAGAGTTGATTATTGAAGTCTGTTGATGACATCATTTTTGAAGGTGATTGGTTGTTGCCCATAAAAGGTTATAAAAGTCACAAAAAATCCTAAGCTAGGAATTGGACATTCCACTAGGTGACTAACATCTTCTCATGGTCATTCATTTACTTGTCAAACCAGGGAACGTATACTTGAAATGGAGCAGCACTGTATGTGCACTAAGAACCAGTTTTAGCCACAACCTACTTAGAAATAAATGCTTGAAAGGAATTCTAACTCTGAAGCAGGAACGTAAGGAAAAGTCTTATTAACTCAAGTATCTCTTAACTAAAGAATGGATCATAATAACCATTACTAGGAAACAAACCATGAACTAACCTTATGCTACAGGAACAGACCTAGGGATGGATTCCTTATGTTGTAGGAACAATATAAGACTGAGTTTGCATTAAAACTTACTGGAATGAAATTCTAACAGATAAACAATAGGAAGTAAATAGCTAACTACAAATACTCACTAAGTGGGCCCCCTTAGCAAGCATCAACCAATTTAAACAAGAGTTGAACTCAAAACTTCATCAGCTTTTTATTCATGAACTCGAAATCATATACATGGTTGTTCTCCTTGTAAGAAAACTTAACACAAAGATCTGCTTTTCATTATAAAAGTAATCTCAATAAACTCTATTCTATCTCTACTCTCTATTCTAGTCTCTTCTTAATCATCTCGTTCACTCGCGCAGGAGGAAAATTTATTTAAAGAGAAATAGCTAACTAACTAACTAACTAATAGAGAAAGATGCAGATATAAATGCCTCCTGAGGTTGAGGAACAGACTTCATAAATGCAAGTTTATCTACTCAATAGTTTCAGAGGGAATCTAGAACTCCACTCTTCCTAGATTGATTCTCAATTCGGTTTCTTCCCACTAACCTAGACAAAGAATCCATGCTTGAAATGACTCCTACGATGGAGCACTGAAAATGGATTTTTTCGCAAGGCCGTGTTTTGTTGTGTATTGACCCGTTCATACCAGCTTTAACAACCTGTAGAACACCTGGCAACAGAGGAAAAAATGAAGGCATGCACACATAATAGCACGATACTCATCATTAATCACACGCATCAAATTCATCTTACTTATCCAAAAACTACATATATCGTATCAATCAATTAAGAGGTCAAAACAGGGTAATGAACATAGACATACTAAGATATTTAGGCTGCAGGAATATAGGAATGTTTTCCATAGAATACTACCCATTAACATGAAAATTTTATAACCACAGAGTTTAAAACATTCGTAAAAAGGGCTTTTAAAACTATAACATGATATCCAAATTATAAATATATTTTGGGCTCATCATTTTCCCCCTACTTTAGCTAATGTTGTTCCTCCAACATTAATCTTCCTAGTTGTGTCCCTGAAATCTATAGGAGTGACATGGCCTTGTAGTGCAGTCTGAAACCTATAGTAGAAACCCTTGCAATGCTGCCATCTTTCCTATCTGTGAGCTTCTGTGTCTTCATTAATATATGTGGCTAGATAAGGATATAGTGGCCACATCAAAGCAGGAGGTCTAAATGTGAGTGGCAACCATAATTCAAATCTTTCCTAAAGACCCAACTACATATATCTCTCTGATCTCCTAACGACTGCTCTTAAGTTCAAGGTACTATGGGGCTCAAACTTTCTTAGACCAACTATTAGTTTTTCCCACCTTGTTTTATTTTTGGAAGCTGAAAGCTTCCAGAACGAATATGGTTGTCCTTTAAACTTGTCATAATCTTGTTTCCTAAGATCAAATATCCTTATAATTGCTACAAGATCATAAAATCTATATGCAATAGAAAACCAGGTCCTCAGAAATGTTTGAGGGTCTGAGCTTTCTGATCTAAGAGGAATAGGTTCTTTCCACTTAGCTTCCTCATAATCCTCAAATTGTTTACCATAATTAATTTCATTGGCCACCCAGGACATAAGTGATCTCAAATGAATGTCACCTATGAAAAGAAGTGGATTCCACTCAGTTTCACAAGGGATTAATAAACCATGTAAATAAAATTCACACAGAGAATTCCTTAGCCAATTAGGTGCTATTTGGTAGGAATCATAGAATTCTTTAACAGTATTAGGAATAGGGTCTAGTTTTTTAGAAATCCTCATTAACTGGAACCACAAAAACTACTCTTTGAGGCACATTGCATACACTCTGGGTGGTGGCCTACATTCCTTGATTTTCCTTTCCACATTCATCATTTCATTCATCTTTTCTTTCACCTTCTAGATTTCCTATCTTTGATTTTCAATCTCTTTCTTTAATTTCTTCTTCTCTTCCTCCCACAAACTTTGTTGCATTTGAGTTTTAACCAGATGGTGGAAACTCAAGGTCTGAAGTGTCACAGGACTCCAGGTTATCTTAAGGTATTCTAAGTATTCAATTAGCAACATTCTCTTATATACAACCAATGTATGGCATGTTTCAAAGGGAAATGGTATTGCATTGGATATCTCAGGCTACTCAAATTACTCATGTTCTTGTTGCTAGTCAGGAGGGGACTATGTTTCCTCTGAAATTATTTCACCTGCATTAGCCAAGTCATCAATATTAGGCATTCCCCCTTCATTATTACAACCTTGTTGTACTTCCCCAATTTCCTCTGTCTTAGTTTGAATCTCGTCAGAAATAACAGAGGGGCTAAGTGGAAAATTCTTAGATATACTCTGAGAATTCTCATGAATGAGCTCCTCGAATTCCTCTAAAATGACTATTATTTCAGGTCGGGCAGAGGTTGGGGTAGTTTTACTTCTTTTTCTTACTGAAGCTCTTCTAAGTAATGTAGCTAATGAAGGAGGTTATTTTGCATCTTTTCTCTTCCCAAGTTGCTTGAGGGTTTGAGACTCAGTAGGAGAGGATGATAAAACTATGCTGACATCAAGTGTTGCTATAGGAAAAAATTGGGTAGCTGATTTTTGCTTCTTCGTTTGAGGGTTTTCTTCTGGGGTATGCCTAGCGCTAGATGGTTCTCCTACTTTTGTTTTCCCTTTCTTTTTCCTTGATGCAGAACTAGTTTTAACTTGGGTAGAGGGCTCAGTTATAGTGGCTCCAAGACTAGGTGTTGTAGGAGAAGCAGGTGATTCTTGCTCAGCTTCTCTACTTGAAGACTCTACTCTCTTTCTCTTTTTCTTGGGTTGTGCAGGCAGTGTTCTAGGAGGTTTTGGAGGTTGCAGTCCTTTCTGAGCAAAAAATTCTTTCCAAGAAAGGGGTGATACATCCCTCAGGGAATGCTTAGTCAGCAGTTTAATAAGGGCATGATGGGAGATGGAATTGTCTTTAACCTTCTAGGTTTCATGGGTGTTATGCTCATAAAGTTCTAACAAGAAATTTGGAATGTTGATAGCTAACCCATGCCTCATATGACTCAATAATTTAAAGTGATAGGAATGCAAATAGGAAAAGCATCCTTCACAAGTTAAATACCTGATTATAAAGGAGGCGTATTTTGAATATGGATAAGGCAGTGAAACCCTTTTACATCCTTGCTTTGAAACTTCTAAGGGTCCATCAGTTGGCAATGTGAATTCTGCCGTGGTAGAGAGGACATCCCTTCCTGAAGGAAAATTTTCTCTAGCTGCAGGAAGCCCGGTTATCTCAGCAATCCATTCCTTAGTAATGGCTACTGTTAAACCCCATACTATAGCCTCTCCCTCGGTTAGAGTTCTCAAAAATTCACTAGCAGCTTCCTCATCAAAGGAATCAATACTCAAAAAATAATTCAGCCATCCACACATACTGAATGCCTGAACTATTTGAGGGTCTTGTGTTAAGGCCCCATGAGCTGTTGGTTCATGTCATACTAGTTGACCACTCATATTCACAACCGTTTCTGCTAAAACACCTGAATCTCAACCTCTTCTGAATATTTGAAAAACACTTTTTTCTGCTCTGCTTCTTTCTTTTCGGCTTCTTTACCTTTTTACATTACCAAGAATGATATAAAATACAATTGCATGCAATTATTTTTAGGAACTACTTAATTATGTAGTTAACTTGCTGATCAGGGAAAAACACGCATTCATTTGGTGGCAAGTATGATAAAAATTGTCTTTAATAGACGTGGCAATGGCAAAAGGAAAAAATTTGAAACATATTATCCCCGCCCCCTACTTAAGATTTGGCATGTGTCCACACATGTGCGAAAGGATAGGTGAGGAACTGGTAGTAATGACTGATAGACATATTGTAATAAATGAATAACTAAAATAAATGAATGATGTGACTAATAGAAAGAATATCGCGTACCTTTTAATTAATGCTCGTGGATGTTGGGAGATATCACAGCACAACTAGAAATGACTGCTTAAAAAGAAACCATAAATGAAGGTGGTACGATAGGTGGATGACATGGATGGGTGACATAGAAAAAAAAAATGGAATGAGTGAATGATGGTGATGGAGAAAGTGGCTTTCATAAAATGAAAACCTTTATTATGGACGTACAACATAATTTATAGAGATGTTGCAGGAAGAAGACCGAAGCCTTTTACTGCATGAAGATCACTAGCCACAAGGGAATCAAACTACTTCATAAATTCTTCTTTGGAAGCCAACTTATGGTACAACTGAAGATGGTGTCCATTAACCAGTAGCTTGAAGCGGATAGGATCTATCGTGGCCAACTGAACTCAACCATTATCAAATACATTTTCTATTTCATATGGACCAAGCCATCTTCTTGTAAGTTTACCTTGATTTTCTCTATACCTAGAGTCATAGAGTAGCGCCCAATCTCCGGTAGAGAATTGATATGTTTTGATATGGTGATCATGCCATTTCTTCCTTTGTTGTTGTACTGCTTCAGTATGCTGTAGGGTAGCTTTCCACATCTCATCTAATGCATTCAACTAGACGAGGCATTCCTTTTGAGCTTCAAAAAGATCAATCTTTAACTGAAGAGCAGTCCTTAAGGTCTTATGTTCAAACTCAATGGGCAACATGGCAGTGTTTCCATAAAGTAACTCAAAAGGGGTAAACCCTGTAATTATTTTCCATTTTGTTCTATAGGCCTAGACTGCTTCTGGGAGATGACTGCTCCAATATTTCTTGCGTCACTATACTATTTTTGTAAGGATGGCCTCCAATTCTTTGTTAGTAACCTCTACTTCACCACTGGCTTGAGGGTGATAGGGGCTTGACTTTCTGTGCCTAATTTTATAATCATTCATCAACGCAGTGATTAATGTTGATGTAAACTGAGCTCCTTGATCAGTAACAAGTTCCCTTGGAACTCCAAATCTAGTAAAAATTTGCTCATACAGGAATTAAGCAACTTTATTGTCATGGGCATGTGTCATTGCCTTCACTTCCACTCATTTGGTTACATAATTAGTGCAAACCAAAATGTATGACTTCTCATTGGATGGAGGATCAATAGGCCCCACAAAATCCATACCCCACTTGTCAAAGGGGGTGACTACCACTTAAGGGTGCAGAGGCATTTCATCAGACTTTGTTGGTCACCCCATTCATTGACATCTATCACATTTTCTAGTATAAGCTACAGCATCCTTATGTAGGGTGGGCCAATAGTACCCTGTGTTAAGCACTTTCATGGATGTTCTCTTAGATGCAAAGTGCCCACCACATGGTTCATCATGACAAGCATGCAAAATTCCATAGGTCTCATCTTCCCTAACACACCTTCTCATGACTTGATCTGGTCTTTTATAGAATAAATAGTCTGCTATCCAGGAAAAGTTAAAACTCTTCTCAATCAATAGCTTTCTATCCTTTGGTGAGAAGTGATCTGGTATCTTGTTAGCTACTAAGTAATTCACAATATCTGCATACCATGGAGTTCTAGCAGTGATAGAAAATAGATGTTCATAAAAAAAGCTATGATCAATTACCTCAGGGGTGGTAGGTGTAGTTGTTTGAAGTCTTGATAAGAAATCAGCTACCATATTAGCCCAACTTGGCTTATCAATAACTGTCATATCAAATTCCTGCAACAACAAGAGCCATCTTGCTAACTTGCCAGATATGGCAGACTTATTCATGAGGTATCTTATTGCTGCATGGTCTGTATGAACAAATATTTGGTAACCAGTGACATAATGCTGAAACTTATTCAGGGCATACACAACTGCTAGTAATTCTTTCTCTATAATAGTATAGTTTAACCCTGGGCCTTGAAGGTTTTTGCTAATGAAATATATGGCATGCTTTATGGAATTCTCTTTCTGACCTAAAACTGCCCCTATGGCATAATTAGAAGCATCTGTGTGTATATAAAAGGGAAAACTCCACTTAGGTCCTTGAAGAACAGGTTCCTGAGTAAGTAATTTCTTAAGCTGCAGGAAATATTTTCCACAAGCCTCAGTCCAGTGAAATTCTAAATCCTTAGTCAATAAGGCATACAATTGACTGGCTATTTTGCTGAAATCTTTGATGAATCTTCTATAATATCCAGCATGTCCTAAGAAGCTTCGAACATCTTTGTGTTTCATAGGTGCTGGCAAGGTCAGAATAACTTCAATTTTTGCAGGATCAACTTGAATTCTAGCCCGAGAGATATGATGGCCTAAAACAATGCGTTCTTGCATCATCATGAAACACTTCTCACTATTCAAAGACAAACTATGCTCCTTACATATTTTCAATACGTTCTCTAAATTTGCTAATGCTTCTTCATAAGTAACTCCATAAGTGGTGAATTCATCCATGTAAATCTCCATAGAATCATTAGAAATGTCAGCAAAAATACTAATTATTGCTCTTTGAAATGTGGCGAGAGCATTACATAGGCCAAAAGGTAGGACAGAGTAAGGAAAAGTTCCCCATGGACAGGTAAAAGTTGGTTTGTCTTGATCAACAGGGGCAATTTTAATTTGATTGTACCCACTATATCCATCCAAGAAGGAGAAATACATTTTACCAGGCAAGGAGTCCAACATTTGATTGACAAATGGTAGTGGAAAGTGATCCTTTTTAGCTGCAGTATTCAGCTCCCTATAGTCTACACAAACTCTCTATTTTCCATTTTTTTTAGGAACAATTACTAGCGGAGACAGCCATTAACTGTCTGAAATAGGGTAGATGAAACCAACACCAAGCAATTTTTGGAGCTCATTTTTAACTATTTCCTTGAGTGTTGGGTTTATCCTTCTTTGAGGCTACCTAACAGGTGAACAATCTTCCTTAATGTAGATCCTACGAGTATAGAGCTGAGGATCTATTCCCTTCATATCCCCATAGTCCCATACAAAAGCGTTGTGCTGATCTTGCAGCATTGTGACCAAGGAAGTTTGTTGAGCTTGAGGCAGCTTATTATTGATATTCAGATAGTGGCCTGGGGACAACTCAATTTGGTTGGTTAGATCATTGATGGAGTCTACTAAAAAAGGTGGTGTCTATATTTCTTGAGGAAGCAAATGTTGATAAACTATAGGGATTTTAAATGGCAGGCTCTCAGGGCTCAATTGATGCAGGAAAGATTATTGAGGACAATTATTGGGTACAGATGGGCTACTCATATCAGAATTGGACTACAAAATTTGGAAAAGCAGGTCATCCTCACTCTGAAGTTGGGAAAACGGATTAGTTTGCAGCATCATCAACTAGGGAAATGAGTTGGCATCTTCAATTTCCTCTCCTGAGTCTGGCCAAATTGGTTTAGACAAGTCTAACTAAGGCTGGGCAGGTAGGTATAGAGCCAATTTCTTTGTTGACTGAACATCAGAGATTGTCATGTCTCCAAAATGACATCCTATAAAGGCATCAATTGTGGCTAACCATGGTCTACCTAGGATGATAGGATATCCCCCCAAAGTTTCCTTAGTGGAAAATATGGTGAAATCTGTGGGTTATTCCCATGACTCAAGATTGACAATTATATCTTCCACCAGGTTGTCAGGTGTTACAGTGGAACTATCAGCAAGCTGTAGGATGGTGGGTGTAGACCTAATGGTTAGGATATTCAAATACTCCATAGTATGCTTGGTCATTACATTGATGGTTGCACCTAGGTCAATCAAAACATTCTTTACCAACTGACCATTAATATTTATTTGTACCACAGGACTTCCAAGGTCAGCATATTTTGCAATAACTACCTTTCCCAACATAATATCTACCAATTTTCCAAGAACATGGATAGTTTGGGGATCCTTTTTCTTTCTTCCAGGTTTCTTCAAACATGCCTCCTTAATGGCTCTTCCATAAATTGGGACTTTTTTTATGGCTTGAAAGAGGGGAATTTGGATATGTACATTCTTTAGCTGATCCAAAATATCAAAGGTAGGCTCTTCCATGGACTTGGGTGTAGTGTCTTGCAATCTCTGAGGAAAAGGAGTTTTGGCTTGATGTTGCAGGACAGTCTCCTTAGAAGCAGTATCTAACATAGGTATCTTGGCTGCAGGATCAGTAGGTTTTTCAGAGATAGAGTTTGGAATCTCAGTAATTACTAGAGGCTACGGAGCAGGGAGTGTGGTGCCAGACCTTAGATGGATATCATTGATATGCAAAGCATAAGTTGGATAATGATTAGCTTCTGCAAAATACATAGGTTGTTGTTGTTGCTGCTTATTATTAGGATTTGGAAATGGCTGAGCAGGCATAAGCGTTTGTTTTGGAGGGCCAGTATTTGCAGGAGATGCTGTAGGAGGTTGTGGCTGTTGTGGCTGCAGCAATCCAGAGGATTGGCTCTGCCATTTTTGAGAGCTTCTCCATTGAGGATTCTGTTGCCAGTTAACTTGGGGTGGTGTCCATTGTCCGTGTGGTTGCGGCCAACCTCCTTGAGGAGATTTCCATTGTGGACTTTGATAGCTAGGCCATTGTGATTGAGAGTTATTCCAAGGTGGTGAGGGGCCATATGTAGGTTGCCATTGGTTATTATAATTAGAGTAAGGATTGCCAAAAGTCAAATGGTCTTGAGGCATACCTTGTCTTTAAGCCCATGGGTGCCTTTGTACAACATAGAATTCTTGGTTGTCATCACCCTCAACTGGGCTAAATTCAGTGGCTAATTGCTTAGCCTCCATATTAGCCACCATCTTACATCTGCAGTCACGCTTCTTCTATCGGCAATGTAGATAGAACTCGACCAAGATTGCTCCAGTTGCCTCATGTTTCTTCCACGCTTGAATAGTATCCAACTATGTAGTCATATTATTGATGATATCCTTCTTGAAATCAGATAGCAAATTTGAAATCTCCATCCGTGAAACTCCATTAGTAGAGGATTTTCCCATTGTAGCCTGATGACCTCATCCCTTTTTGACATTTTCCCGAGAGTAGTTGTGACATATGGATTTAATATCATCCCAAGGAACTTGGGTTATATCTCCTCCTCCCATCAGATCTAGAGCATCAGTACAAGAATCATTGATTCCTCTAAGAAAAATTAATTTCTAAGATTCTTCATTGAGAGTATGGTCTGAATTCTTCTTCAGGGAAAACAAGAGCCTTGAGATATAATCTTCCAGGCTTTCATCCTCCTTCTGCTGAATTCGAAATATATCATCGCCTTTACTACCACTCTTACAATATTCTTTGTATTTTCCAAAAAACTTTGTTTGCATGACTGCCCAACTATCGACAACATCTCTTCCCAAAATCATAAACCACCTAAGAGCTCCCTCCTTCAAGGTAGTAGGAAACAACTTTAGCTTGTGAGAATCTAAAGTGTAATCATAGCTGTGACAGAGGATGTCAAATTAAAACAAGAAAGTATCTGGGTCCTCTATAACTAGCCCATATAACTTGGGAAGTAATGAAGAAGGAATATTTTTGAGGTTAGCATTATCTTGTTGGTCGATGATAGGGAATTCAAAAGAAGGAGGTAGGTTAGGTGGATTTTGTGCCATATTTTCCTAATAGAGTATCAGAGTAAATGGATTTTCTTGAGGTTCCTCATCAGATAGGACAAATGGAAATTCAGCAAGTAGGTCTTTAGCAACAGCAAATGGATTGATATCTTGGTCACCCCCTTCCTCAAATAGATTGTAAGTTGGCTCAAAATCATTGTCGGTGAATGGAGGGTTTGGTAGGAATCTTTCTAGAGCGTCTCTTTTTCTATGCATGTAACGAACTTAACTAAAATGAAAGATTTCTAAAATTATTGAATACGAAAACTACTGCTAAAAATGGTTAGGACAGGTTCTCAGCTTGACACCATCCTCGGCAACAGCACCAAAAATGGTTGTCACCCACAAAAGGATATAAAAGTCATGGAAAATCCTAACCTGGCAATTAGACATTCCAATAGGTGACTAACATCTTCTCATGGTCATTCATTTACTTGTCAAACTAGGGAATGTATACTTGAAATTGAGCAGCACTGTATGTGCACTAAGAACCGGTTTTAACCACAACCTACTTAGAAATAAATGCTTGAAAGGAACTCTAAATCTGATGCAAGAACGTAAGGAAGTCTTATTAACTCAAGAATCTCTTAACAAAAGAAGGAATCGTAATAACCATTACTGGGAAACAAACCATGAACTGGCCTTATGCTATAGGAACAGACACAAGGATGGATTCCTTATGCTACAAGAACAATATAAGACTGATTTTGCATTAAAACTTACTGGAATGAAATTATAACAGATAAACAACAGGAAGTAAACAGCTAACTACAGATACTTACTAAGTGGGCCCCCTTAGCAAGCATCAACCAATTTAAACAAGAGTTGAACTCAAAACTTCATCAGCTTTTTATTCATGAACTCGAAATCATATACATGGTTGTTCTACTTGTAAGAAAACTTAACACAAAGCTCTACTTTTCATTATAACAGTAATCTCGATACACTCTGTTTTATCTCTACTCTCTAGTCTAGTCTCTTCTTAATCATCTCATTCACTCATGTAGGAGGAACATTTATTTAAAGAGAAACAGCTAACTAACTAACTAACTAATAGAGAAAGATACGGATATAAATTCCTCCTAAGGCTGAGGAACAGACTTCATAAATGCAAGTTTATCTACTCAACAGATTCAGAGGGAATCTAGAACTCCACTCTTCCTATATTGATGCTCAATTTAGTTTCTTCCCAATGACCCAGACAAAGAATCCTCGCTTGAATCAACTCTTTCGATAGTGTGTTGAAAATGGTTTTTCCAAAAGGCTGTGTTTTGTTGTGCATTGACCCGTTCATACCAGCTTTAACAACCTATTGAACACATGGAAACAAAGGAAAAAATGAAGGCATGCACACATAATAGCACGATACTCATCATTAATCACACACATCAAATTCATCTTACTTATCCAAAAACTACATATATCGTATCAGCCAATTGAGAGGTCAAAACAGGGTAATGAGCATAGACATACTAAGATATTTAGACTGCAGGAATATAGGAATGTTTGCCATAGAATACTACCCATTAACATGAAAATTTTATAACCACAGAGTTTAAAACATTCAAAAAAGAGAGCAAGGGCTTTTAAAACTATAACATGATATCTAAATTATAAACATATTCTGGGCTCATCAGTGATGATGACTTATGTATGAATTTTTTTGATGAAATGAAAAGTGAGTTTGAGATGTTAATGATTGGAGACCTGAAATTTTTTATGGGATTGCAAATTACTCAGTTAGATGGTGGAATCTTTATATCTTGGTCCAAATATGTAAGAGAGTTACTAAAAAAAATTGGCATGGAAGACTCAAAGCCAGTTGGTACACCCATGGTAATTCGATGCAAGTTAACATAGAATGATGATTCTCTTAAAGAAAATCAAACAACATATAGGTCAATGATTGGTGGATTACTTTATTTGACTCAGACCAGACCAGACATCATGAATATTGTATGTATGGTTGCTAGATATCAAGCTCATCCAAATGAATCTCATGTGACTATTGTAAAGAGAATTTTCAGATACTTGAAAGGGATAGTTGACTTTGGTCTTTGGTATCCTAAAGATGATGATCTTACTTTGAGCACCTTTACTTATGTAGAATGGGTAGGAGATGTGGATGACAAAAAAAGTATTGGTGGTGGTGCATTCTTCTTGGGGAAGAAGTTGGTGTCTTGGTTAACAAAAAAGCATAATTCCATTTCCTTATCTACTGCTGAGGTAGAATATATTGATGTTGCAAACAATTGCACTTAAGTAATATGGATGAAATGGATCTTGAGAGATATTAGAATTGAGTATGATGAGCCTATTGCTATATTTTTTGACAACTCAAGTGCCATAAATATTTCTAAGAATCTTGTGTTTCATTCAAAGACAAAACATATATCTATCAAATATCACTTTTTGAGAGACAAAGTGAGTGATAAAGAAGTCAAACTAGAGTATGTGCCTACTAAAGAACATATTACATACATCCTTACTAATTAGTTTCCTAAGGATACTTTTGAGTATCTCAGAGGGAAGTTAGGGGTGATTTCTCCTCCTAATCAAAGTTAATATGCAATTCTTTGCATCAATACATGCACTCATAGTCATATCTTGATCCGGATTGATGTTGTGGTGGTTGCTACTTAAGGGGAGTAGTCAGATGATTCATATATGTGGTTTAGAGCTTGTGTACCTTTGCCATTGATGTCAAAGGGGGATAAGAGTAATGTGAAAAGCTTTGTAAAAACCTTGGGGGAGAAGAGAAAAACAAAGGGGGTGAAGAGTAATGTAAGGGGAGAAGAATAGTATGAGAAGAAGAGATACTTGTGTTGATGGTAATTTTTTCACATCATGTGTTGCCATCAATTACAAAGGGGGAGATTGTTGGATGTTGTGGTTTTCATTTATGTCAACACTATAAGCATTGATGTTTTGAAGGTTGTATATGTCGAGGATATTGAGAAAATTACAATAAACGTGTTGAAGGTTGTTTCTGAAGTTGTGAAGTTTAGTGTGGTGAAAATTCAGTATCTTGCTATTCAGAAGGTGCACTTTAAATGGTTTATTGCTAAGCCTATCTAGTTTATACTCCAAAATTTTCACAGGTGTGTGTTATGCCTTGCATAACCACCCCATCTTTTTCCTTGGTCAAAATGGGTCCCCCTTTTTGTTTTTTTTCCTTGTTTGTTTTTCAAAAATGTTTAAAAGGTTTTCTTTCTTCCAACACTTTGTTTTCTTTTTGTTCTATCAGAACCGGAACTGGAATGGAGTCTGGTTTGAAACTTATTTTCAGCATTCCATTCTGATCTCAGTCTTGCTTCTCTTTTGTTGGTGTCTTTGGTATGTCTTTGCCAAAGTCAAATCCAGGATGGAACTTGACTTTGAACTTTGACAGAGTACGCGGTTTGGTTTCCATTCCTGTTCCACCTCCGCCTTTTGGTTTGTTCGAGTGTGTTTTGGGGTTTGGCCTTTGTGTTGGGTTCCTGGTTGTTTCCTTTTGGCTTATGTTTTCCTTTGGTGTCTTTGTTTGGGGCCTAAGTGTTGGTTTCCTCCCTTTGGTTTTCCTTTGTTCACATTATTTTCCTTTTGTTCTGTCGAAGGTAGAGTCAAGATGGGACCTAACTCTAAACTTCTATGAAGTTCATGGTTTGCTTCTTGTTCTCGTTCCGGCTCTAGCTCCACCTCCCGTGTTTTTTTTTTTATTATTATTTCATTTGTGTTTGTCCTAAGGGTTTGCTTCCTACGTTAGGTTTTCTTTGCTTCACTTTATCCTTCGTTTTGTCAGAGGCGGAACCAGGATGGAACCAAACTTTGAACTTTCACAAAGTTCACGGTTCATTTTATGTTCTCATTACGGCTCTATTTCCTGTCTCTTTATCATTTCACAGTGTTTGGCCTTTAGGTTGGTTTCTTTCCTTTTGGTCTTCTTTGGTCTTCCCTTCCCTTGCCAGAACCAAAACTGAGATGGAACTTAACTCTGAACTTTCACAAAGTTCATGGTTCGGTTCCTGTTCCCGTTTCCGCTCCACTTCCACTGGGTTGGTTCTGTTTTTGTCCCTGCCTCCGCCTATTTTTCCTCTTTGTTCTTGTTCCTATTTTGGCTCTGCTTCCACCTGTTTCTGGTTCCACCTCCGCTTTGGTTTGTGCTTTGCTTTATTGTCTTGGGTATTCTAATGGACCGACTTGGTTTTTGATGACGTATTGATCATTAATGATGGCTCTTTGTCTGCAAGTTGAATCGAATGGGTTGGTGTTGTCATAAATGAAGGAATGGAGTGTGCGCGATTCAAGGATATGGTGGGATTTGCGGGATCCTCCTAGGTACAATTTATGGATGAGGGAAATTTGGGCTCACGTGTGCAGTTCCATTATTCTACTTTGGGCCTATGGGGCATTGATGGTGGGCAGGCAAGATGTGATGGGCTCATCCTGGTTTGGCTTGATCTGAGTCATTTGTTTGTGGCTCGGACCTGATCAGTGGCTCATTTTCTTGATGGTGTTTCACGTGTGTTGTTGTTCATGTGGGTGAGGCATTGACGGTGGGTGTGGCTTGAGGTGTTTTACCCTGGCTTTGTGTGATCCCAGATCGATCTCATGAATCACTTGTTGCATTCATGGCTGGATGACGAGTTATTACAGGTTGTCGAGGGATTTTGGTTGGTGTCCGACCTTCTTCGAAACCCTTGCTCTGGTTCATGTGGGCAGGTGTTCTATAAAATGGGTAGTCTACCTCTTTTATAAGGGTTGGTAATTGTTTTTTGTTCTTTGGCCACCTGATGATAGCAAATAAGATTTATTTTATAGCTTTGAGTAGAGATACTTGTTTTAGTTGATGTTGGACTTAGATACAGTTTTTATACAGTGATATGTTGGAGTTGAGTTTACTAGATGAGGTTAATGAATCATAATTTGTCTGAATGCCAGTGAGTTTGTTGAAGCATAAATTTTTCTTATTTTATCAGAATCAATAGAAAGAACCAAATTTCAAAGATTATTTCATTAAATTATCTATGGATGGAATTGTTACATGTTTGTTGATCTATGTTATTAGCAACGAATGAATATTTTGATCTTTTTAAATCTTAAAATTATTCTGATGAGTGATTGTGATGGTTAAACTAAGCAATATAGATGTATGCAATAGTATGGATTTTTTTGTAAATTGCATCATGTTATAGTTTCTTGATTTGTTAAAAGAGCATTCATTGTTGGAAGCATATGTCTGGATATTGGATAATTTTTTTCATGTTTTGCTCATTTATGCCTTGACCTATCTTTTTTTGTTTATGTAAACCCCCCCCTTTTTTTCTTTAAGTATAGATTGATGAATCTATTGTTGCTTGAATTCCTTATCACCAATAAAGGCCCCTTGAATATTAAAGTTGCATGGACCAATTGAGTGACACTAGATAGTTGAGAACCAACTACCAGGACCTTGGGATTTAGGCTACTATATGTTGTCTTTCTTTTTCAGGGGAAATAGAGAAGAAGTATTTTGTTTAATGTTGTTTGTGTCATTTTCACCATCAACAGATTTGGTGCTAGAAGGAGGGCCAAAAGGAACAAGTTGGCTCGGATTGGGTCATTCTCACTGGAAAAATATGGGAGGATTCTCAGATCCTCTACTGACCTTGAACCATTGATTGAACTTCAAACCCTAGTTAGACATAGACCCCAGGCTCATGGAGTTTTCATCCCACCATTGTCACCACCACTTACTCCACCTGGATTTCTGCCAAATCCAACACCACCCCCGGTTTTACCATTCTCACCACCAGTTCAACCAATCCCACCACCTATCATGGCTTACTTTTTGAATAACCCCTCTCCACTAGGGACTATCCTTGGTGGGATACATGATCTACCGAAAAATCTAGAAAGGTTTTTCCCCAAGTACATGCATGGAGAATCAAGAAGTGTTGAGGAGCATATACAAGCATTTAAGGATGCTATTACCCGTGCTTAGGTGGTTCACCAGGATTTCGTATGTAGGGACATCGCATACAATTGGTATCTAAATTTTCCCTAGGGATCTATTCTAAGTTGAGCAGATTTAGAAAATGCATTTATTAACCAGTTTCGAGTCTATGTAGACCCGGCCATCTTGTACCATCAATTCGCTACCATAAGGAAGGAACCTCATGAACCATTGTCGTTATTCAACACTAGATTCCAAAGGATCATTGCAGGTTACAAGACCCTTACTTAATAGCTGAAAATATTCCCATTTTGGCATATTTGAGAGCTCTTGATCCCCTGATTGGCTTATTTTTATAGAGAACCTATGCTCCCAATGATATAGAATCCTTTTCAAAATTTTATCACCTATCCATTAAATTGCAATAGCAGATAAGTCTGCAATTTGGAAGTCTAGGAGGAGCCCTTCCCCCTATGGGTTATCAGATGCCTAATCCACCTTTGTTCAATACGGTCCCAGGGATGTCTTCCTCCCAATATGGACCTATTTTTGAGTTACAAGCCTTACCTACCATTCCATTTTTTGCTAGTGGCATTCATGATTCTTCCCAGCAACCTCAAAACAACTAGCAACAAGGGGGAGGGTCAACTCATGTTCACTCTCCATCTGTAGGATAGGCTGTGCAAAATGAACACACTATTCAACTAACCAATGAGGTGGAAACTCTCAAAAGGACTCTAGCGCAAATTTCCAACAACATGGCACATCTTAGACTTAACCCCCCACATAACCAAAATCAAAATTACCAGAATCGGGGAGGTTATAACAACCAAGGTGGTTACTTTAATCAAAATACAAATCAGAACACCAATAGGAACTTCTAGAATCAAAACTCCTCTAACCAAAATTATCAAAATCAAAATAGAGGATACAATCAGAGGTCCAACAACAACAATAGGTAGTGGAACACTGGAACCAACAACTGGGGAGTTCCCCATAATTATCATTCTGGTGAAGATAAACCACACACTGCTAATGTCGTAGATCTCAATTTCATGACTAATTAGTGTAGACTCCATGATACTGCAGCACATTCTGAGGTGAATTGCCCAAAAATGGAAAATGGTGAAGATTGCACAAGATGATTCCCTCCCTCCACAAGGAAATTCAAATCAAGCTGATGGGTCAATAAGTACTACTATGAATTATGAGACCATTGAGGAACAATATCAATTTCCCATGTAGGGAGATAATGAACCAGAAGAGGATGTGTATGATGCCCAAGCCTTCCAATCTAAGGGTGGTCACTTCCTGAGAAATCAGAATAAGGGCCCATTCACTACATTTGTCCCCCTCAAACAACATGGTCCCACCTAATCAAAATGCAGATAATAACCCATCACCACCAAAGGGGCCTTCAGACTCTTATAACAAAGGTAATCCACCTTCTTTTCCTAAATATCAAGTTAGGAATGATTCGGAGTTTGATTTGATTGTAGAACTAATGAGACAAAATACATCATTGTAATTCTTTGACCTTATGAAGTGCTGCCCGACTCAACGGGAGGTTGTGTTGAAAGACCTGGAGGAGGCAGATTGCTCAAAAGGAAAGGGTAAAGTGACTCGAGTGAAGGAGAAAAATGCGGCCATCTATAAAGGTAAGACCAGTACCCCACCTTTTCTTTTGAGTTTAAGGATCTTTGGAAAGAATCTGCATAATTTTTTGTTGGACTCTTGAGCATCGGGTAATGTTATGTTCTTTTTAATTTGTAAGAAGTTAGGATTAAGTCTTGCCTAGACCAATAAGAAATTGATTCAATTGGACAAAACCGAGGTTAATGTGGTAGGAGAACTGAAAATTATGCATGTACAGGTTGGATTGGATCCAAGGATCCAAAATTACATAGACATCCAAGTGGTCGATATCCTAGAAACATATGGTATGCTCCTGAGTTGAGAGAAAATGAAGATTATTGGGGGTACTTTCTTTGGATTTCACTCACATGTGGCTGCCCTAGAAGGGGATAGCAACACAGATTAGGATTGAGAGTGAACCTAGGCTCAAACACATGATTATTGAATATGATTCTCCTAATGAAGTAGCATATTTTGAAACTAAAATAGGAATTTACAAATGAGAAGAGGTCATGACCTTCTCGGTGCTCAATCCTGATGATACATTTCCCCTAGAGTAGAGTGACCCAATGATCTCGGTCAACCAACAAGTTCTAATAAGAAAATTGCAAAAACATAGGCTGGTATTATGAGAGGAGACTGATTTGGGAAATTTTTTTCTTCCTAATTGGTGTACGATACATTATCACAACCATTCTGAGTTGATATGTCAACCCTGCCTAGATGTCTTAAAACATATAGGCTAGCCTCAACTAATTTATCAAGATCAACCCCAAGTACCCACAAATAAATTTCCATTTGAAGCCAAGGACGCTACCATCCTCACTAAAACCAATCTTTCTCAAGAGGAAGAGCCCTCATAATTTGAGCAAACTCAAGTTCTATGCTCTGGGTTTCAAGAGGAGATTGAGGTGTCTCATCCTCTCTCCAATACCCCTACCCCGGATACTCTACCAATGCCTAAGGCGTTGATAAAAAGTGAATCGGATTACAACTTGATCCAAGAAGTTGTTCAGGAAGTGATTCTTGAATAGGCTTTAGGTTTAGAAGAATCGTTGACTAAAGCCTATCCCCAATCACCTTCAACTCTTGATGGCCAGCAATAGTCTGAGCCACCACCTATCCTGAGAAAGTCATCTCATGTTATTAAGAAAAAGAAAGAGCTCCCAGCTAAAGACCAATTATGGAGTCTTAAATTTGATGGCTCCAAATCCAAAGCAGGAAGTGGAGCTGGGATTGAACTAACCAACCCAAAAGGGAAGACTTACTTTGCATCTTACAGGATGAAGTTTGGCTGCACAAACAATGTGGTTGAATATGAAGCACTTGCTCATGGACTTATGTTTTCCCATCAAAAGAAGGTCACTACTCTCATGGTAATGGGGGATTCTGAGGTAATTGTTAATCAGGTACGTAGCTAGTATACTTGTCATAATAAAAGATTGGTTGCATACATAAATAGAATTTGGAACTTAATTGAAGACTTTGATGCTTTTGGGATCACTCTGATCCCTAGAGAAGCTAATCAAATTGCAGATGCCCTTGTTGTTGCTGATAGCTCCTTGGAGCCTATGCAAGATTCCAGGCTACAAAGATTTTCAATTGAATTAGTCTCAGTCCTAGTTGTCCCAGATAATTTCTAGAATTTTCAGGTATTTGATGATGACCAACATATATTGGCCTTTTTGGAAAGTTCAGATGTCTTCAAAGGATAGATAATAGATGAATCTAAAAGAGATCAGGGAGATTGGGATCCTAAGAATGGTGATGCAGAAGGGATATTGGATTTGAAAATTAATAGTATTCCAAAGGGGATGGTAGCTTTGGAGAGAATATTTGATTCTGACCTATGGGCTCGTCAAAGGGTACCCATAGAGAGTGATGGAGGGAAATATGAATCTATCAATCTGACTCACTCAAGCCCTGAAAGAAATCTCCTCGTAGGGAAAACTTGTCCTGAAGAAATCAAACAAAAGATAGTCAAAGTTTTGGAGCACAACATTGCAACCATCACTTGGGGGTATGATGACTTAAAGACCTTTAACACTTCTATGATCACACATGCCATACCTCTTAATCTAGAAGACAAGACCTTTCATCAAAATCAATGCCCAGTCAATGCTTTGATTGAGCCCCTAATCCAGAATGAGGTGCAAAAGCTCCTATCCGCAAGAATAATCTTCCCAGTCAGACATTCTATGTGGGTTGCAAATTCAGTTCATGTGCGCAAGAAAAATGGTGAGATAAGGTTATGTGTTGATTTCAGGAACTTAAATAAGGCCTCTGAGAAGGATAATTACCCCCTGCCTTCTCTTGACGAGATACTACAAATAATCAATGGGTCTCAAATGATGTCATTTATGGATGGCTATTTTGGGTATAATCAGGTCCTCATCAGTCATGAGGACAAAATGAAAACCGCCTTCACCACCAAGGGGCACATTTTCCTATCGGAGGATGCCATTCAGGCTTATCCACGTTGGAGAAACCTTTCAACATGCAATGGATGTAGCATTCAAGGATCTAATAGGTAAGTGTATCATTATTTATGTGGATGACTTAACTATTTTCTCAAAGAACCGGGAAGACCATGCTGCAGATTTGGAAAAGGTTCTTAAAAGGTGCATAGGCTATGGTGTCTCCCTCAATCCAAAAAAGTGTGTGTTTGGAGTGTCTGAAGAGAAACTCTTCGGCCACATTTTATCAGAAGAAGGGATATCCATAGATCTTGATAGAGTGAGGCTATCTTAAAACTGACAAGGCCAAGAAGTAAGAAAGAAATGAAGTCCTTCTTTGGGAGGATTAATTTTGTTAGAAATTTTATAAGAGGGTTTGCTTAAATTGTCAAACCCCTTAATGAAATGATGAAGAAAGAGGCGAAAATAGAATGGATCAATGAGGCAAAATTTTCTTTCTCACATATCAAATAGTCAATATCTAAGGCACCTATTTTGACTAGCCCAAATTATCTAAAGTCTTTTTATATCTACTCTTTCACGTCTAATCATTCATGTGGAGTTTTTTTAACACAATGAAGAGGTGAGGGAGAGGAAAGACCTATCACCTTCATGATCTCTCCATTTAAGAATACAAAAGTTAGGTACCCACCCCTAGAGAAACAAGCCTTTGCATTGGTTTGAGCGGCAAAGAAATTTAGGCATTACATTCTTCGAAGTCAAGTAATGGCCATTGTTCCTGATCAAGTTGTGAAATCTCTCCTGATGCAAAGAGAATTGGGAGAGTGAAGAGGAAAGTGGATGGCTATTCTGCAAGAGTGTGACTTGGAGATTCATCTAATGAAGCTTGTCCAAGGGCAGGTTTTATCAAAGGAAATGGCAGATGTAGATAGGAATATTACATGCCAGCAGTACACTATCCAATCATTTCCTAAGGATCCCTGGTACACAGACTTGATCTTCTTCCTCCTCAACAATAGATGTCTAGAAGGGATGAATGATACTCAAAGGAGAGCATTGAGGATGAATATTTCTCATTACATGCTTAAAGGGGGCTCTATATACAAAAGGAACTTTCAAGGAATTTACTTGCGTTGTTTGGATCAGCACGAGGCTAAGCACACTATTTCTGAGTTTCATGGAAGACATGGTACAGGACATGGATCTGGGGATGCTTTGGTTCATCAAATTATTAGATCAGGCTATTATTGGCCTTATGTATTTTAGGATGCACACCAACATGTCAGGACATGTCATGTATGCTAGACCTCTACACCCAAGGAGAGAAATCCAGTAATGCCTTTGCAACTCGTGTATGAGGTAAGACCGTTTGCTCAATGGGCACTAGACTTTATAGGTGTTATTAATCCAAACTCTTTTGTAGGTCATAAATTTATTCTGACTACTCCACATGGTGGACTAAGGCTCAGCCATGCAAAAATAGCACCACAAAGGTGGTTATCAAGTTTCTAATCAAGAACATCACCACCAGGTTTGGAGTACCATTCGCTCTGGTATGTGATAATGGCCCTACTTTTTCTTCAACTAAAATTATTCAATGGGCTTATGAGCATAGAATAATTTTGAAATATTCATCTAATTACTACCCTCGAGGAAATGGAGTGGTTGATTCCACTAATAAAAATATGTTGGAAGTAATAAGAAAATTGTTAGAAAGCAATCCTAGGGACTGGCATACCCTGTTGACATTTTCCCTATGGGCAGATCGAACCTGAATCAAAGCTTCCTTAGGAATTTCACCATTTAGGTTAGTCTATGGCCAAGACCCAATCTTCCCAATCCATTTTCAAATACCTGTCCTTAAGTTTATGTAGGGATTTTATACAAGGGATGATAGGATTCAGGTTAGACTAATCAATTTGCTAAACATGGAAGAACAGAGAGATGTTGCTTTGCAACAATTCTCTAAACATCAAGTTGTTGTCAAATGCTAGTTTGACAAAAGGGCCAAGGTAAAATCCTTAAGGATATCATATCTTGTGTTGTTATGGGATAAAGCTAGGGAGAAGAAGGGAGATCATGAGAAATTTGATAGACTCTGGTTGGGTCCATATCAATTGGCTGAGATGCTAGGCGAGAATGCTTTTTGTTTGAACACCTTAATAGGAGAACCTGTTCCATTGCCAGTTAATGGTCAATTTCTCAAGCACTACTTTGGTTCATGAAAGGTCTGATGTTTTGAATGGATGTATTATATTGCATCATATGTAATTAGGTTTTTGTTTTCCTTTTTTTGGTCTTTGTTTCTATTTTTGTTTGTTCTTTTCTTTGTCTTTGTTTCTTTTTTTTTTGTCTTGTTTCATTGGGGATCTTCATTTATGTCCATTCCAAGAAAGGGGGTTGTTATGAAAAGTATGCTACAAGCACTAGGAGAGAAATTCATTTAGGTATTTTCAAGTAACCTCTATTGAAGGATTTCATTTTAAAACTCATGTCTTATGATCATTTTAATGTTGGTCTAAAAAGTTGTTAAAGAAAAGGTACATTGTGAATGTCTCATAAATTATGTTTGAAGTCTATCACAAAATAGATAAACATCTACCCAAGTAAATACCTATTTATTTCAGGGTGGTTGTATCTCCGGCTCAAGTGAAAAATCTGATTCCAAGACTGTCATGAAATCCATTGTAGTTCTCAACCCACATTTTAGATCAATTGCATCTGAGTATTGAGAAAAGTTCATAAAGAATTCTCACAAATAAAGCCTAAGTAAAAAAAAAAAAAGAGAAAGAATTGGAAAAATGGGAAATCTCAATATCAAGTGGGTGAATCAAGTATCTCTATTGGGGCTATGGACGCATGTCTGGCAGTAGAGAAATGCTTTGAGAGAAATAGAGGTATCTTCACCGGGGCTATGGACATCTATCTGGCAGGGGAGCAATGCCTAGGATTTCATTGCACGACAGTTGATGAACTCAACCTTTGTAGCTTGAATCTTAGGTATAGTTGTTCAGGAGTGGAGAAATTTTCTATGAAGATGGATGCACCACATATGCACACACTTAGATTCCGAATAGTTCATAAGTACACACATATGAGATTTTATCTCAACCTTGTTCTACATATCTGATCTTATTCAGGTTAGCATGCTTCATTGCCTAAGTAGTTTTTGGGTGACTGAATTCTTTGAGGTCTTGAAAATGGATAAACCATTTTCCCAGTCGAGTCACCATTTTTTATGCCTTGCATAACCATCCCATCTTTTTCCTTGGTCAAAACGGGTCCCCTTTTTATTTTTCTTTCCTTGTTTGTTTTTCAATAAAGTTTGGAAGGTTTTCTTTCTTCCAACACTTTATTTTCTTTTTGTCCTATCGGAACCAAAACCAGAATAGAGTCTAGTTTGAAACTTGTTTTCAGGATTCCATTATGATCCTGGTCCCACTTGTCTTTTGTTGGTCTCTTTGTTCTATCTTTTCCAGAGTCGAAGCTGGGATGGAACTTGACTCTAAACTTTGACAGAGATTGCGGTTTGGTTTTCGTTCCCATTCTGCCTCTGCCTCTGCCTTTTGGTTTGTTCAGGTGTGTTTTGGGGTTTGGTCTTTCTGTTGGGTTCCTGGTTGTTTCCTTTTTCCTTTTGTTTTCCTTTAGTGTTTTTGTTTGGGACCTAAGGGTTGGTTTCCTCCCTTGGGTTTTCCTTTGTTCACCTTGTTTTCATTTTATTCTACCAGAGGCAGAGCCAGGATGGGGCAGAGCACCCCGACCCTTAAATTATAATAACTTAGGCATTTAGCATTTCAAGGGACCATGTTAAATGGTTAACAATGTAAATTTGCAATGATAGATTCATACAAAAGATTGAAAAATAGTTGTAACCGAATCGGGTAGGCAACGATTTAGTTAACTACCTTAGAATCTCTTTTAAGAGAGAACATGTGTAACCGAATAGGAGAGATAGAGGAAATAGAGTGCAACTACGAAAAACAAACAGGGAGAGAGTAACAAGAGGAGAAGAAATCGTCGGCAAGAGAGCCATTTAATGTATGAATGTTTTCGCAGTATTAAAATGAATGTGATTAAATGAAGTTTTTGTTTCCTGTCGGTTGTATCATTCTATTTGTCTCTGGTTTTTTTATTTCACAATATTGTGGGGTGGTAGGTGCATCACCAGAGTCTACTGATTGGGTAAGACGGATGGTATTGGTTTTGGTAGGTCGATGCAGCCTTGAGAGGGATGGAGCTGAGCAGCACTAAGAGCAGCAGCCTGAAGATACTTCACTAACAGTAAGTCACAACCTGAGGAGAACTCCCCTCATGGGAGTCTGTCACTGTTCTAGTTCCTGACGATTGTAGATTGAAGAGTGACGCTGATGCTAGGAGAGTTACAGCTGCTTTGTGTTGCAGGTGCATTTCCAGAGACTGGTAATATTTTTTTTGTTGGTTGGTTGTATGGTGCAGAGCACCCCAACCCTTAAATTATAATAACTTAGGAATTTAGCATTTACGGGGACCATGTTAAATGGTTAAGAATGTAAATTTACAATGATAGATTCATACAAAAGATTGAAAAATAGTTGTAACCGAATCGGGTAGGGAATGGTTTAGTTAACTACCTTAGAATCTCTTTTAAGAGAGATCATGTGTAACCGAATAGGAGAGATAGAGGAAATAGAGTGAAACTACGAGAAATAGACAAGGAGAGAGTAACGAGAGGAGAAGAAATCGGGCTCTCTGGTCTTTTCGCAGTATTAAAATGAATGTAATTAAATGAAGTTTTTGTTTCTTGTCGGTTGTATCATTCTATTTGTCTTTGGTTTGTTTGTTTAGCAAAACTGTCAGTGTAGATTATCTTTGGGGGATTGCACCATTTGTTTGAATGTCACGGAGGTATTGTTCATGGGTCGGCTTCTTTGTGCTAGTCTCGTGCTTTATGACAGTCGACCTTTGCATTGAGCAGAATCATGTGTGGCATAGCTTAGGACAGTGGAAGGTGGCGGACAATTGCTTGTAAAAGGATGGAGAATATGGAATGATTATGGAGCAAAGTGGCTAGCTTCACTACTGATGGACCTGAATGGAATGGGATAAAGAGAAGGTGTCCATGTTGTGAAGACCCGCAAGGAACTTGACAGTGAGTAAAGATAGTCTTGATCAGGAGCGATTAGTAGCTATCAGGAGCGGTCGGTAGTATGGAGATGCTTAGTTGGTGAGAATAGTGGGAAGGTGTCGAAGCTGCACAAGTATCCAGAAAGTTTGAATTAGTTTTTTGTTTCACTTTTACCACATCATAGGATAGGACTTAACTCTAAACATCTACGAAGTTCATGATTTGGTTCCTGCTCCAGCTCTAGCACTACCTCCTATGTTCTTGTTTTTTTTCGGTTGTTTCGTTTGTTTTTGTCCTAAGGGTTGGATTCCTCCCTTAGGTTTTATTTTCTTCTCTATTTCCTTCATTTTTTCAGAGGTAGAACTGGGATGGAACCGAACTTTGAACTTTCACAAAGTTATGGTTTGGTTTTCGTTCCCGTTCCGGCTCCACTTCTCATGTCTTTTTTGTTTTGCGGTGTTCGGCCTTCGGGTTGGTTTCTTTCCTTTTGGTATACTTCTATCTTCCCTTCTTTGACCAGAACTAGAACTAGGATGGAACTTAACTCTGAACTTTCACAAAATTCATGATTCAGTTCCCATTCCCATTTCGGCTTTACTTCTGTAGGGTTGGTTCTATTTCCGTCCCCACCTCTGCCTATTTTTGGCTCTGCTTCCACCTGTTTCTGGTTCCACATCTGCTTGGGTTTGTGCTTGTCTTTCTTTCCTTCAGTATTCTAATGGACTGACTTGGTTTTTGATGATGTATTGATCATTAATGATGGCTCTTTGTCTGCAGGTTGAATTGAGTAGGTTGGTGCTATGATAAATGAAGGAATGGAGTGTGCGTGTTTTGAGGATATGGTGGGATTTGCGGGATCTACCTAGGTACATTTTACAAATGAGGACATGTTGGGCTCACATGTGTAGTTCCATTCTTCTGCTTTGGATTGACGGGGCATTTATGGCGGGCAGGCAGGATGTGATAGGCTCATCTTGATTTGGCGCGATCTGAGTCATCTTTTTGTGGCTCAGACCTGATCGGTGGCTCATTTTCTTGAGGGTGTTTTATGTGCGTTGGTGTTTGCGTGGGTGATGCATTGATGATGGGTTTTGGCTCAAGGTGTTGTACCTTGGCTTTGTGTAATCCCAGATCGATCTGATGGGGCACTTGTTGCATTCATGGTTGGACGATGAGTTATTGCAGGTTGTCAGGGCATTTTGGTTGGTGGCCAACCTTCTTTGAAACCCTTTGTCTGGTTCACGGGGGTAGGTGTTCTATAAAATGGCCATTCTACCTCTTTTGTAAGGGTTGGTCATTTTTTTTTGTTCTTTGCCCACCTGATGATAGCATATAGGATTGATTTTACAACTTTAAGCAGAGATACTTGTTTTAGTTGATGTTGGACTTAGATACAATTTTTATATAGTGATATGTTGGACTTGAGTTTACTATATGAGGTTAATGAATCATAATCTGTATGTATGCGAGTGAGTTTTTTGAAGCATAAATGTTTCTTATTTGATGAGAATCAATAGAAGGAACCATATTTCAAAATTTATTTCATTAAATTGTCTATGGATGGAATTGTTACATGTCTATTGATTTATGTTATTAGAAACGAATGAAGAGTTTGTTCTTTTAAAATCTCCAAATTATTGTGATGAGTGATTGTGATGGTTAAACTAAGCATTGTCGATGTATGCAATAGTATAGATTGTTCTGTAAATTACATCATGTTACAATTTTATTGATTTGTTAAAAGAGCATTCGTTGTTGGAAGCATATGTCTGGATATTGGAGAATTTAATTCATGTTTTACTGATTTATGCCTTGACCTATCTTTTTTTGTTTATTTAAACCCCCCCCTTTTTTCATTAAGCATAGATTGATGAATTTGTTGTTGCTTGCATTCCTTATCACCAGCAAAGGCCCCTTGAATATTACAGTTGCATGGACCAATTAAGTGACACCAGATAGTTGAGAACCAACTACAGGACCTTGGGAGTCAGGCTACTATATGTTGTCTTTCTTTTTCAGGAGAAATAGAGTAGAAATATTTTGTTTAACATTGTTTGTGTCATTTTCATCATCAATAGTGTGCATCAATATTTCTCCAAGTTTTGAGTATATGTGTTCCTACAGTTATTTTGTTACTGTAGCTGATATTTCTAGAAGAAGAGAATGTAATTCTGGTAATTCTAGTAATTCTAGTTGTTTCATATCCTCGTGTGATATTCGTTGATGTTTCTAGATCATTCCCTATCCTTGTTGCATATCCACATTTATAGGAGTGATCGTGATCAAATATTTTTCCTCTATATGTTCGGGTTTTCATGTTCTTGGCCAACATTATGGTTGTAGCATGTTGCAGATCCTCGTGGATTAATCTTTTAATGTTTGGCATGTTTGAGGAAGTTTTTTTAGGTCTTCATTATGTTGTGCATTGATATTTGTTCATGAATTGAGTTGACAGTTTGTAATTCATTTATTCTTTTATTTTTGGCCAACAAAGTTGTTGATGTGATTCCATGTAGTGGATATATAAGAGTGATTTTTTTCTTCATTTGAGACATGCGAGTATGAAGTGTGTATGAAAAATGTGTGAATAAATATCATATCATTCAATTGCATAGTAGAGTGTGAAGAACTTTGAGTGAAGTGTGAAGGAGTGCTTATGTGCCTAACTGGAACTATCATCAGGCTTTTGAAGAAGCTAATTTCTCAGTTCAACCTCTTCAGATGGATTTAATCTGAAATTTTTATGTAAGATAGTGAATCTTCTTTGAACAATGAGCTCTAGGATGTGTTATTGAATGTACGTGCATTCCTTATTCATTTTTCATTATACTTTTAATAGGGTATAATGTGTGGATTAACCTCCATTGTGGGTTTTCCCCTAACAGGGTTTCCACACAAAAATATTGGTGTTATGTGTGCTTCTGATGTGTTTTTGATTCATGATTTCACTTTTACTTATCATATATGAGATTAAATGTTAATAAGGTTAAATAAGTGCTTAATTATGTGACAATTGATTCACCCCCCTCCCCCCCTCTTAGTGGTTTATTCTTTTTTTGCCAAAAAATTCATCATCTAAGTTCTACATTCATTAGCTCTATGTCCAATATTCTTACATGCATAACATTGTCCGAAGAAGGAACCATAAAATTGATCCATCCTGCTTCTGCATTCAGTTGCCCTATGACCAAATTTATTACATGAAAAACAAACACCATTGGATGATGGGTACCTTTGAGCATTTGGTTGTCTGATGGGTGGTCTTCTTCCTAGATTTATTTTTTTCTTCCCTTTATCTTGAGTCTTTTGACTATTTATTGGATTTGAGTTCTTCATATTTTCACTAGCTTCATTTCCCAAACCACCTTTGTCTTTAGAGGGTCTTTGTCCTACTATCAATTCATCAAGCTTGGTGGATATTGTCTTAAAATTATCTTCATAGATTTTTTCCTTTTCTAGATCAACTTTCATATTCATCACTTCTTGTTCAATCCTTGAGCATACATTAGACTTACTTTGTACCATAATATTCAGACACTCCTCAACTCTCTTCTTTTCATCCACTTTCACCTTTAATCCTGTAATATCTTAATTTTCTTGTTTTAGTTTCTCACTCACTTTTTTATATCTTTCTTTGAATTTCTTTAATTTCTCTTTCAAATTTTGGACGCACTCATTTGCTTCATCAGGATTTTCTTTCATATCTCTATTTTTAATTTCAACCTTGTCAAGATCTTCAAGAGTAGTCTAGAGCTCTTCTTTATCTATTTTTTCAATCTATAGGATCTTCCTCAAGTTGTTAGGCTTCTCTAGAGGAACCAAGCTCTAATATCAATTGTTGAATATTCAAGATACTAAGAGGGGGGGTGAATCGGTATCTTCTCCAATTCATTGAACAAAAACCATTAATTACTTTAAGGCATGTAACAAAGAAGAGAAAGAGAAAAGAATGAAATCACACAACACATAAACACCATAATTTTACTTGGAAAACCCAATAAGGGAAAAACCACGATGAGTATTAGCTCACAATATATAGTTGTTCCAATACTAGATATAAAAGAGGCTCACTTCAAAGTAAAAAATCTCACTGCTTACAAGGACTCACTATCCAAACATGGAGGCTCGCTACCTATAGAAGATTACAAAAATTAAATGGCTTATAGCCAAAATATGAACTGATGAAGTTAGACCACAAGTGAAAATTTAGTTCCTTTGAAGCTCATAGTATTCACACGCCAGCAAACTAATCTTTTCTCTTATTTTCATTCACATTCTACTCGCACACTTTGCATATGTATCCAACCTTTTTTTCAATCTACAAACCATTTTGTATATATATCTGGTATATCCTCATGCATCAATTAGGTCAACCTAATTGGATGCATCATGTATTTATCAAAAAGATAATTGTCAGATCATACAAAACTTCTTCAAAATTAGTTCAATCATGTGGCACGCTACTACATGTTGGTTGGGACTAAAGATAGGTCACTTATCCATCCACAATACATGTTAAACCGTTAACTAATTATTAGGTCAACCATGGATAGACCTAATAACAAAATGCAACACCATACTGATTCCAACTCATCATACAAACATATGAGCATATAGAAATACATAAATACATACTTCCAATATTCATAAACCTTCTCCCAAAACCGCAACCGACAATGATCATCAGAGGGGAAATGCGAACCAAAATACCAAACCAAAACACTAGAGGATGTAAAACTATTCTTCATACCGGTGCAGATTATCAGAACAATCTGATACCTTAATCAACATGGTGACATCAATGACAACATATAAGATTGATCTTCTTCATTCTTCCAAAAAATTATTCCCAATGAACTAAATCCAAAATACATTACTGATCCTATTATAATGTATAATTGGAGGCTCTCGACAAAGAATCTCCTGAATCTGAAGCTGCAATAAGTGATTTCGATGTAATAAAAACATGAGGATGAGAAGAAAGATAAGTCTTTGTGTCATCTGAATGTTCAATACATGGATAATACTTAAGCTCCTATAAAGTATCATTATCATAGGTTATATTATTTCATCATCAAGTGAAATGAGGCAATCTACAATAGGATCATCTGGGAATGGAGAAACATGAGGGTCTCCAAACACCTCCCAAATATTGGTCCAAACTATGCAAGGACATTCAATTCGTGATATATCCAACAAAGTGTCATAATCAACATGAAAAAAAATTATTTGTATTACATAATCAATTATATTACCCCAAACATTCTTCTCATTAGGTGTGTCTAGTTTAGGAATGAGTTTATAAAGGTAAGGAAAAAAATTTAGCCATCTGAGATGTGTTAAAATACCTTTTTCCAATACTCATAATTATCCTTTTTCAAAAATATCATAGAAGGGTGAGTAGAAAAACCCATGATACAATCCTCAAATGACTACAAAAGAACACCAAAAAAATAACATTAGTACACTCCCACCATTTTCACTAGTATCAAAGATTGTCCCCCCCAAATATTATAAGGTTGGCACTTTATAATTTAGTGTGTTTACAAAGACTTTTCCAAGATACAATGCTCAATACGCTCAAAATAGAAAAAATTACAAATTCTAATACAAAAAGAATTTCAGACAAAATCTGGAAAAATGCCCTTATGATTGTGTAGTGCTCTTCACTACCTTTCCAATGCTTATTCATTTTCAAAAATCAGAGTACAAGGGTGAAAGTTATGGATTGTTGAAGAAATTAGCACAAGAAAACTTCAACCTGAAATTTATAGTATAAAATGGAAAAAAATCTCCTCAATACCTCTGTGGATAGAAAGTGCTCATCTCCAGCTTTTCAATGACACCTCATTTTCTGAAATCCAATGCCTGAAGCAAAAGATAATAATTTTTGAAAAACTGGCTGAATTTACCCTACAGGAAACAAGTTTTCTAGCAAAAAGGTTTACTTTTGATTTGAGTTTTGAAAAATCTACCCGCTGTTTGTAGACAATAATAGAAACCCAAAAAAAAATTGATGCTAAGAATATAATCCAGAAATTTTTTTTTGATCTAGTAAGCAGAAGATGAAAATTAAAATTTCTTTTGACCTTCAACCTGTAGAAAAATGGCGTGCGACACTTTTTGGATAGAAATTTTCTTCAAATCTACTCAAGATATGCAAAATCTAAAAGATACTCGGATGAGATTTCAACCCTGTCTACAAAACTCAAAAATCATTTTCCTACAAATGAGCGAAAGATGGATTTCTAAAGAAAAAAATGAAAACGGCTACAATGAAAAATGGTTTTCTTCTAACCCTTACAGATTGAATTGTGATTCTCTCAAGACCCCAACTTCTAGAAAATACAACTCATCCTTCTAGAAGGAATCTTAGAGTCTAAGTAAACTTAATATGTGAATGTTTCCCCTAATTACTTAGATAAATTACTAGGTACGAGAAATTTATTCACATCAAAAAACTTGTGGTATCCAAAGGATACTAATTTTACTCTAAGTGCTTACATAGATGTAGATTGGATTGGTTGTGTAGATGACAAGAAAAGTACAAGTGGTGGTGAATTCTTTCTTGGATGCAAATTGGTGTCATGGCTAAGTAAGAAATAAGATTTAGTATCTTTATCTACTCTAGAGGTAGAATACATTGTAGAAGAATCTTGTTGCACAAAAGTGTTATGGATGAGGAAAACATTAAAAGGTATTAGAGTGGTATAATATGAACCAATTTCTCTCTTTTGTGATAATACAAGTGATATCAATGTATCAAGGAATTCGGTAATTCATTCAAGGACAAAGCATATCTCAATCCGGTACCACTTTTTTATAGAGCAGGTTGTAGAGAATGAAGTGAAACTTGAATATGTGCCTACAAAGGATCAAGTTGTTAAATATTCACTAAGGCTCTTCTTATGGATACTTTTGAGTATCTCTGAGAGAATTTTGGGGTTATCGCCCCTCCTTCTTTGAGCTAGATGCATAAGAAGATGCATCAGTCTGGTAGATCTCAAGATTTATTCTTTGGTCTAGACTGATGTTGGTGACTACCTCTTAGGGGGGTAGGTAGTGGCATTATTGATTTTTGCAATTAGGATGAGTGGGTGTTTTCATTTCTCAATGGTTGTTAATTGATTCAATTCAGTGTATGCTCCTAAGGGGGAGTATGCAGAGAAGTAAAGAAAAGGAAGTTGCAAAGCAATGGTAAATAGTATGATTAATGTCAAAAGGGGATAATGAATGATGCATATATTTTACCCTTTTCCATTGATTTCAAAGGGGGGGAGAGAGTAATGTGAAAAAATATAAGGGAGAGAGATTCATGTGAAAAAGACAAGCTAAAAATTGAAAGAGAAAGCAATGAATCTGTTATGTAGGGGGGGGGAAGAGATAATGAATTGGTATGGAGCAAGAGTATTGATGATCAATTTTTTTGTCATTGATGGTTTTTCACATCATGTGTTTCCATCAATGACAAAGGGGGATATTTTTGCAAGTATGAGTAGTTGGTGTTATCATTGATTTAAAAAATATTTGGTGTTGTCATTGATTTCAACTATATGAGGAGTTTTTTGCAAGGATGTGCAGTTGGTGTTGAGTTTTTGTAATCCCTGATGATTCTTTGATTAGTTTCATTATATTGTCACTAGTAAGCTATTAGTGTCAGCCTCTAGTATTTCTTTGATATGCTTATTTCTATGGATGCATGGTTGAGTTCCTATGTTGCAATTAGCTTGATGGTGATGAGGAAGTACAAAATATGTTAATGATATGTTTCTAGTGCTTGGTTTCCAAGTGCTTTTGAGCAAATTTAAATAAAAAGAGGAAATATTGTATTGCAGTGATGTTATGTGTTGCAAAGTAGCATTCTGATTTGGCTTTGTATTTATTTTGGGTTGAAGATCTGCTTGTGTAGTTCAGATATGTTGATTAGATATGTTCAGAGGTGTTACATCCAAAATTTGGTGTGTTGTATCATGGTGCAAATGAAGTTGTTCTCACCAATGTGTGAACTATGTATTGTATGGTGTTTTGGAGAAACGTTTTTCTCTTCATTTCTCCATAGAGTGGTTTCAAGTCTTATAGATCTGAAAGTAAGCTTACAATGTTTGTATCTTTCTTTAGTTGAATTTGTTCAAGTTTTCATGCTTTGAAAGTTAGTTTCTTGAGTTGTAGTGTATGATAGAGTTATTTAAGTGTATTAGATGTGTACATTCTTCAAGTGGAAGTTGTTGCGAAGGAATTTCTTGGGTTTCAAGGTGTTTGTGGAATATTCTATATTTTTTAAAATGTTAGGTGGTCTTTGTGAGTCATCTTTGGATCTGAGGAAGCATTTACTTAAGTGTTAATGTTGTTAACACAGGTTTGGTCGACCTTGGGTATTTAATGATGTAGTAGCATCACCTTGAATTATGTTTTTAAGGTCATTCAAGTCCATTTTCAGTAATTTTAATAATTTCATGATGTTCTAAGGTATTTTGGTGTTAGATTGTAAAAAAATTGCAAAAAATTGCAAAATATTATCAAAAGTTGTCAAAATATCATAAATGATGTCATTAGAGTTAAAAAAGGAGTTGTGGTCAATTTTTTAGTTGCAAATGGTTGTGATGGGTTAATTATGACATGTAAAATCAACCCCAAGGCTTGGAGAAGGTTGGAGAGAAGTTTGAATGAGAAAATAATTCATTTTGCATATCTATTTTACAATTTTAGTGAGTGTAGGTTTGAACCCTGCCCAGGGTTTCCAATGACCCTTAAAAGTTCATATCTTCTATTTTAACCATCCAAATTTGCTAAAAATTGGTGAAATTTTCTATTTTGATATGTTCTAAAAATATTTTAAAGAAAAATTCATAGTTTCCAATTTTTATGGAGATATTAATGACAATTTTCTTGCAATTGTGAGTAACAGTCCAAAATTAAGCCTAGTCCCTTATTGCTATGATCAATATATGTATTTCTTGTAAATGGAAGGGTGTAGAACAATATTGGAATGTTTTTAGGGAACTACACAGATCTATAAATTCATGTTACAAGTCTTTCTTGATGTTTTTGAAGTCAATGGCTTAATACACCTAACAACAACAATGCTAAATTGCACAATTCATGGTTTGGATCACTTGGTTGGGTCATGAGTGTTTGTAAACCCCTAAAGTATGTTGAAATAGGTTTGAATACACCAATTTTCCCCTATTCTATGTTTTCCTTAAAGTTTGATTTCCATTAGGAGGTTGGCCCCATGTTTTAGGTCTAAGAATACACTACCTAGAGTGAACCAATGTACACACTTGTAGCCTTGGTGTTGAAATCATGTTTGAAATTGTTTGGGTGTTTGTTTTGAGTCTTTCCCCTCTACATCATTTTGGTATCAGAGCCGAAATATCTAGGCAAGGGAATTTTTGGAGGTTTGTGTATTTTATTTTACAGGATGAAGTGAAGAACCTAAATGCCAAAAGACTAGATAATGAGGAAAAGGAAAGATGACCTAGGTGAGGTATCAAGAACACAAGAATATGAAGCAGAAAGATAAGAGAGAAAGCCTCAAAAAGTAGGAAAAGATGAAAGACAACAAGGTAAGCCTAGTTGAGGAGTTTGATAGGAAAATAGAAAAAATTAAAAAATTTATTAAGCTTGTATTGCAACAGAGTTTTGAGAAAGCATCTCAAGAAAATTTTTGGCATTGACCAATGAGAAATAAGGTGAAGTGGCCCATACAAATGACTATTCTAAAAAGAATACAACTGGTTGTTACTTTGAAAAGAGAAGATGAAATAAAGGAAGAAGAGACATTCATTGTCATGGACATAAAGAAAGATCAATCTAGTGTTTTCAAGAAAGCGTAGATATCATGGAAGATAAATTTTCCCCAGTAGAAACACATGAAAAGGTTCGTTGAAAAGAGGTACACTCAAGAAACCAATGATTTGGTGATGATTATACTATTGATAAGAAGATGGGTATAGCAGAGATCAAGGAAGAACTAAGTCAACAAGCCCGAGGAGCTAGTGAAGAGGTAACTTGGCCTCATGGGTTTTATCTAATGCATGTTATTGATAATGTTTGTATAGGAGTAGACCAAGGAGAGAAAAAATAGGGTGAATAAATAGACAACAATATTGAGGCATATGAAAGGGAAATAAAATATTGGAGTCTTATTCTTGAGAAGAAGATCGTCATGAGGAGGTACAAAAAGCAAGAACAGAACAAAAGTGTGAAGACCAAGAAACATGGATTAGATCAATCCAAGCATGGAGAGGATCAAAATAAGGTTAGAAAACAACTCCCTATGTAGCACAATTGGAAGAAACAAAAGAAAAGAAAACCATCATTTGAGGTGGACCTCAAATTTTCTCTCCCTTGGGAGTATGATGCAGGAGCATCACCTTGAATTTCAATTTTAAGGTCATTTTGATGTGGTTGGATCAATAAGGTCATTCACTACCATTTTGATTCATTTGAATTCATTTCATGACTTTTTATGGTATTTGGGTGTGATATTATAAAAGTTGCAAAAAATTGCAAAATGTTGTCAAAAGTTGTCAAAATATTGTAAATTATGTCATATGGTTAAATATTCCATGTAACATTGACCCCAATGGTTGGAGAAGGTTGGAGAGAAGTTTGAATGAGAAAAAAATTAATTTTGTACATCTATATTGCATTTTTATGTGAACAGCCACTGTAATTCACCTAGTGTGGATTGGTACAGATAGGTAAGGTCCTGAAAAAACTTGGAGAAGTTCAAAGATGTGCTTATCTTTCAAATTATTTTTCTTTGGTATAATTTGATCAAGTTTTGTGCAGGATATTGCAATTTTGGTGAGTGTAGGTCTGAGCCCTACCTAGGGTTTCTAGCAACCCTTAAAAATTCATATCTTCTATTTTAACAATCCAAATTTGCTAAAAATTGGTGAAATTTTCTGTTTTGATATTTTCTAAAAACCCTTTAAAGGAAAATTCATAGTTTTCAATTTTTTTGGAGATATTACTGACATTTTTCTTGCATTTGTGTAACAGTCTAAAATAACCCTAGTTCTTTATTATTGTGATCAATCTATGTATTGCTTGTCAATGGATAGGTGTAGAACCATATTGGAATGTTGTTAGGGGCCTACACAGGTCTATAAATTCATGTTACAATTCTTTCTTGCTTTGTTTGAATTTGTTTCCTTAATACACCTAGTGGCAGCAATGCTAAATTGCACAATTCATGGTTTGGATCACTTGGTTGGGTCATAAGCATTTGTAAACCCCTAAAGTATGTTGAAATAGGCTTGAATACACAAAATTTCCCCAATTCTATGTTTTCCTTAAAGGTTGAGTTACATTAGGATGCTTCCCCCATGTTTTAGGCCTAAGAATAAATTGCCTAGAGTGAACCAATGTGCACACTTGCAGCCTTATTGTTGAAACTTCTTTGAAAGTGTTTGGGTGCTTGTTTTAAGTCCTTCCCCTATGCATCATTTACACTAATTGTGAAGATTATTTGTTGTTTTTGGAAGCATGGCATGGAATGTATGAGTGGATTTAGGTCCTAGATAAGGTGTGTTATGGTCCACCTTCATCCTTTCCATTGAAATAATATTTTGGTGTCGACCTAATTTGAATTTGCACAATTGAGTTACATAGTTTACCTTGGGGAATGTTTTAAAGGTTTAAGATGGTATAAATAATTATTGATTTGTTGAGAGATGTGAAGATAGATGATTATGATGTGAGTGATGTGAATTCTAGACTTGTAGGGTGTGAACTTGTGAAGAGTAGTGAAAGCTTTCATGTGTTATATTACTGAATGCAGTGAGAAGAAGGTGTCTACCATTATTTATAAAGTATGAAGGTGTTGGTGATGTTGTGGTGGATTTTTCTATTGCATTGAGATGGATTTCTCATTGTAACACTCTTCTTGATCTTCTTTTCTATTCTGGAAGTGATCCTTTCTTTCTTCTAGATAATGATCCCTCTAGCAGTGATCCCTATTATATTCGATGTTGATATTACTCTATATTGTGAGCTAATCCTCACTATGGTTTTTCCCATCTTGGGTTTTCCACATAAATTTGGTGTTCCTTTGTGTATGGTGTTGATTTGGTTCATTTTTTGTTATTTTCTTTCATGATAAATCATATTAATAGATTAAGGGTTAATTGGATTAATGTGGATCTAAATGTTTGTGAGGGTTCTGAATTTTTAAGGTTCAATTGATTCACCCCCCCTCAATTGTCATGTGCATTCAATAGGGGAAAATATGATGATCCTCCTGATGAGAGTTGTTATGCCTTGCATAACCACCCCATCTTTTGCCTTGGTCAAAATGGGTCCCCCTTTGTGTTTTTATACTTAGTTGTTTTTGAAACAAAGTTTGGAGTCTTGTTTTGCCAATACTTTGTTATTCTTTGGTTTCTCTGTCGGAACCGGAACTGGATCTGAATCGGGTTCTAAAAGTTCTTCTTAAACTTGTTTTGGTTCCCATCCTAACAGTCTTTCTTTTGGGTCTTTTGTTTTGTCTTCAGTGGACCCAGAGCCGGAGTGGGTATTAAGTTGGTCTTTTATCGAAAATTGCAAAATCATAATCGATTCCACTCCCGCCTCCGCTTTTTTGACTTTTGGTTTTAGTCTTAGTCGTGTTTAGTTTTTTTGGTCTTTTTCTTTACTTTTTGTGTTTGGTTCTATTTAGTGTTAGTTGGCAGACACGGAACCAGAATGGGAATGAAGTTTGCAAATTCCTTAAACGTGAGAATCAGTTTCCGTTTTGGTTCCGCCCCCGCCACTTTTGGGTCGTTGACTTTTTGACTGAAGTGGCACTACAGAGAAGTGTTCGTTCTCTCACAGTTCCGACTCTGCCTTAACTGTGCTTTAAATGCATTAGTGGTAGTTACTCGTGTAGGTAGAAATCAACATCTTTTTACCTTCATTAAGGGTTAAATGAATCATTATCATTATTATTAAGAGATCAAGGAGCATGAGAGAATAGTAGTGGAGTTCATTTGAGCAAATTGATCAAAAAAGAGGAAGGATATTGCGTAAGAATCAGTTCAGAATGTTAGCTCGGGTTCTTCTGCATTTGAGGTAGGGTTTCTTATCATTGTGATTTTTGTTTGTTTACTGTTGTAGTGTTTATATTGCTCGTGCTTTGATCATTTCGTTTTAAATGAATTCATGTTTTTTGGTATGTTTGTTTGCGTGGGTTCTTGCTTTATTTATTTGTCTAGTTGTTTTCTTTCTTCTTTTGTTTTTAGTTCTTTGTGTTTTAGGGCACGGTCGCTTTCATGTTTTAGTCATGATTGTGTCATGCTATTTTGACTTGCAATGAGTTAGATTAAATTTGAGGTTTTAAATAGCGTTAGTTGGTTTCGGGACTTCCAGTGAGGTAGATTAATGTTTTACAGTGAGTTAGAGTGAGTTGAATCTCATTTGTTTTACCTAGGGCTTTATTGCGCTTTCAAACTGGTAAAATGATAGGGTTTAAAATTCGTGCCCTAGTTTTATCATGTTGTTTCTAAATTAGGGTTTCAACTGTTTCTGTAATCACTTTTTAAATGATTTTAAAATATGGTGCCCTAAATAAGGTCATTCCCCATGGTCATATGAGTGTAGTGTTTTTAAATTCCCTTTTTCATGTAAAGAGACCTTGGTTTTAATCACGAAGTTATGTGTTAAATCAACAAAATCATTTGATAACGTCATGGTCAACCTAAGCAGAGGCAGAATGGAAATGGAATATGAAAATATAAAATCTGAAGAAAACCAAATCCATTTTTCATTCTGATCCCGGTTTTGATCACCTTCCCGATTCCAACTCCGAGCCCGCTTCATATTACTATAGTGTCCATTCCAGTTTTTGCTCTGAGTCCGACGGTGTTGTGAAAAGAGATTGTTTAGATTATGTTTTTGCCTAGTTCCGCCTCTGGTGTGGATATGAAAGGTATGATTTGAAGACATGTCTTTATAATGATATTCAAAGATCTAATTAGAGGTTTTTCTTGTAGGAAAGTTGAAAGATGTCAAGAACATCAGTGGAAGCTTCTAAGAGAAACCAGCCTGTAGGAACATCAAAGGCAGCACCAAAACCAAAGAAGTTGAAACCAAAACAATTGCCTTATACTTTGAGGTATAATCATAAGAGTCCGATTGTGAAAGTGAGCAAGGTAGAATCAGATTGGTCAGACATCACTGATACGAACTTGGGCTAGTACAGCTTTGACGAGTTACATGCAGAAACCTTTGTAGAACAAGAAAATCTAATGGGAAGGACACAAAGGATTGTTGATTCAGGCTTGGCACATGTTACTATATTTCCTTTGTCAATCCAGTGCCCAGAGTTGATTTTGACAATAGCCAGTGCTTATAATCCTGCTACAAGATTATGCATGGATTCACAAAAAATGTGATTATTGATCTTACTCCTCCGATGTTTCAAAATATATTTAGTGTTCCGAATCCCAAGAATTTGGTGCAACTAACTGAGGCAGAGCCCTTGGAGAAGTATAGCAAGCATAAGGACGACAATAAATCTCATTTGAATAAAAGGTGGTTGAAGACAGAAAAGAAATATCTGAGCAAGCTTGCAGATTAGCCAAAGAGGGCAGATTTCTATAAGGAGGTGTCAGATTTAATCATGATGCTATCAAGAGTTTTTGGGAAGAGAGATACCTTTCAGTTCAAGGAGTGGATGTTTCCTTTCATCCATACTATCTTAAATGGAGCCCAGCAGTTTGACTGGTCCATGATTGTCTTTGACACCATACATGATCAACTAACAAGGATCAGGCAGACCAAGTGTTTCTTTACGACTTCTTATGTGGTGTATGCAGTAGCAACGTTGGGTGTTTTCCCAGGTTTGAATAGAGTGGGCATAATGGGAGCCTTGGATGGATAGAAGAAGGTATGGGAACACTATGATTAGTTGTCTCTTCAAGTTGTTGAGACTCATTTTAGAAGAATCAATGATGCATTTTCATATCATCAACCAATTGAGTGGAGATGCAGGATACTGGTTGAGTCAAGAAGCTATGGCATTCATTGCTGAATGGGGATGTTGGTACATCCAGTACCCAAAATTTACATACTTCAGGTTGGATAGTTTTGAAGGTCATCCACATTTACTTCCAAGATGCTACAGTAACAGGATAGTGCTAATGGAGTTTGTATATCAAGCTCTTGGAGTTAATGCTCGGTTTGGGATTAAGCATAAAACTGGATGTCATAAATTTCCCATGAAGCTAGGTGAATATAGTTGTCAACACTTGAAGGGAGCAAAGGTGATCTGTAATGAGTTGATACAATTGAAATTGGGATTGTATACAGCTCGTAAGTATTTTGATCTGAAGAAGAAGATGTATGCCTTATTACCTTTAGTGTTCACTAGACATTTCAATTTGTTAGAAGACTTTTGGAGTGATTGGAAAGATGAGTATGATTTTAGAAAGAAGAACTATGAAAGATTGTCGGTTGCACTCATGGTAGAATTAGGTGTTAAAAATAATATTCCTGACACATTGGTGGATGATGGAATTGTATTGGATCCATCCTATGAAGCTTTGAACATTGGCACCAAGAGCTTGGATCCAATTGACTGGGATGCTGAAGAAAAAATTGATATCAAGAAGATAGGAAGGATAGTATTGGATAGGAGCCTACAATGGTTGATGTTGAGAACTCAAGCTCCTCAAGGACCAGTTCTTAAAAAGGGTAAAGGATACAAGAGAATTAAGAGAAAGACACCTCCCAAAGAGCAATTAGAATTCCTTCCTCTGGACATTGAAGAAATAGAACTTGAGGTGGTAGATGATGAAGAAGAAGCACTAGAGGGAGATGTTCTAGTAGGATCTGTTGTCTCGACACCCACATTAGGTGAGTCATCTATACAAGTCCCACTTACAAGGAAGAAGAGTAAATAAATTCAAGAAGGAGCACTTCATAGCATGGCTAAAACTACCAAGGGAAAAGAGGTGGAGGAGGAAGTTCTAGAAGTTGAGATAGATTCAGATGAGACTCTATCAAAGAAAGATATGCAAGAGAACATGCTTCTAGAGGAGGATATTGAGCAGACCTTAACACAAGAAGATCAATGGAATCTATTTGAAGATACAACAAGAGATTCTAATGCAAGGGATGCAGTGGAGAAACAAAAGGAAATGGAAGCCAAAGTACAAGCTGATGTTGTCTTGCACCAGCAACAATTGAAAGCAAAACAAGTTAAGGAAAAGGCAGTAGCTGATGAAGTGGAAAAAAAAAAGGGAGCAAGAATATGAGCTCAAGTTCAAAGAAGAGAACGACAAATTGGAGTTAATACAGAAAATTCATGACCTTGAGGAAGAAAAATAAAGGAACCGAAGGGAAAGAGAAATCTTGGTTGCTAAGCTAAAACTTGCAGAAGAAGCTCATCAGAAGGAAGAAGAAGAAGAAAGTTTAAGAAAGAAAAAGGATGCTGAGGAGTTGGTTCAAAAGCAGCAAGTAAAAGAAGAAAGGGTAAAAGTAGAAAAACTTAAGACCTTAGAGGCAGAGAGATTAGAAAAAGAAAGACTAGAGGCTTTGGAAAAAGAGAAACTTGAAAAAGAAGCTCTAGAGAAGGAAAAGTTGGAAAAAGAAAAGGTAGAAAGAGATCGGTTGGAAGAAGAGAGTAAGAGGGAAGAAGAGGAAGAAAGGAAAGAACAAATAGATAGAGAAGAGGTTGAGAAGTTGGTGCAGATGCATATACTACAAGAACAACAAGAGAAAGTAAGGGTTGACTCTCAACCTCAAGAAAATGTTCAGCCACCTTTTACAGTTGTTGCTTCCTCTTCTATGATGACTACTGCTCCAAGTGCTCCTACCTGGCTAAAACTGGACCTGCAGAAGAGGGAAGTAACACCTCCACAACCTCTCAATTGGGAGGATATGATGAAGGGAATTGAGCAGGAGAGGCCTAAAAAGAAGGCTAAGATTTTACATTCTACCCGACTCATAGACAAAGGACAAATTGTTGCTGAATGTGCCATGCCAATGATAGAAAAGGAGGTAGGGGACATATAGTTAATAGATTATTAGTTGAGTACGGTCAATTTGGGAAGGCCCACTAGGAATCAGCAAATGAATTTGGTTGATGTGGTGGCTTCAATGACCAAGTCAAGAATGATCAAGGATAAGCAAAAGAAGGATGAGCTTAAATCTCAATTAGATCAATTGCATTCACTCTTGAAGAGTGTCTCATCTCTGAGATCACAATAGGTAGCAGCCATTGAGACTCCTATTTTGTTAAGCAAAAAGGAGGTAGATGATTTGGTGCAAGTTAGAGGTAAGGCGGAGATGGTAGACCGGTGGGTAGACAGATTGAACCGAGAGGTAGATGAAGTTTTGGTCAAAGGTTTTGAAGCCTACAAGGATACGTAAGGGTTGATAAAAGAGATGCATCAATACATTGAGGCATCAGAAAAACAAGAGGAAGAGTACAAAGAATATAGTCAGAAATTGGAAAGAGTGAGTGCATTGCCTTTAACTACTCTTCTGGAACAATCGATACTTGAGGAGGACAACAAGGATTTTGTGGAGAAAACTTCTCGTATACTCCGGTTTAGAACTGACTTTTTGTGTAAGCATAAGAATGAAATTCAAGAGGCTGTTAATAATTTGACCGAGCAATTGGAAGAATTAGAAGCAGTCATTGTTATAATTGTAGATGTAAATGTGTTGACAAAAGAGGGCATGCCTTTGAGTAAAATTAAAGAGAAGTGGGATGAAAGGTTCAAAGGACTCATGCAGGAAAAGGATGATGGAGAAGAGTTGATAATAGATCGACTAGTAGAGGTCAAAGAAGAGATAAAAGCTATTGGTAGAGAGTTGATAAAAATAAGAGGTATGAGGGAGTTTCCTGCAGCAAAAATGGATCGGATCAAATTTGAAGATAGCTGGATTAATGGGCCAGAGATGGATACCTTATAGCAAGTCTTCACCAGTTATGATGAGTTTATTGCAGATCCAGCTTTGTATGCATGAGTCCCTGCATGCATAATTTTCTTCTTCTTTGCATGTTGCATGCAACACTGACAGCTTTTGAGCGCATGATGTCTTCTTCTCTTCTATGTTCTATTTTTAGTTAAACTAGATATCTAAATGTAAGAACTCAAGATCAAATTGATCTAGTTCCTAAAAGGGTGGATAGCCTAAAATAGAAGTGGAGTTCGAGGTTTTGTATATCTATAAATACCCGATGGGTATCATATTGTAAAGGTCAGCTAATGGAGAATAGAATTGGCTTACCTGAGATTAGGAGATAGGATTTTGTAGTGATTTTTACAGAGATACATTGTACTTGATCTTTTACAGTTAATAGAATTATACATTTTCTCGAATTATGGTATTTAAAATTAAATTGTTTGTTTGATAAGGCTGATAAGTTATAATCTATCTATATGCAGTGATTGTGCTAAACATAAGAGTTTCTTGAGTGATGAAAGTCATTTGAAGGAATTAGATTTAAAGATTATCTTATTAGATTATCATTGAGTTAAAGTTATTAAAGTGTGTTGATCTATGACCTTAGCAATGAATGGATGTATGTTTTGAAATCTTGGGGATAGATGTGATAAGCGAAAAGTGATATTAAATTAAGCACCTTAGATGCATGCAATGGTATAGTTTATGCTATAGATTGTGTCATGCTTTGGTTTTATGATCTGTTAGGAAATATTCATTGTTGAAGGTATATGTCCAGATACTAGATAAATTTGATTCATACTTACTGGTTTACCCCCTTTTGTCTTATCTTTTTCTTTTGTTTAAAACCCATTGATTTACAGAAACAGTTCGATAAAAAAATGAGTCATTGCTTGAATCTTTTGTTACCAGCATAGGCCCCTTGAATATTACAATTGCATGAACCAATTGAGTGATACCAGACAGTTGAGAACCAACTACCAGGACCTTGGGAGTTAGGCCACTACATATTGTCTTTCTTTTTCAGGAGAAATAGAGTAGAAATATTATGTTTTAATGTTGTTTGTGTCATCTTAACCATCAACAAGAGTGACCCAGCATGTGTTGAACTTGGTGGTTCTCCTAGTATGACACTTGTTGTAGTCCCTTTAGCTAATTATCCACCTTCCATTTATGATGAAAAATATTGAGATGTGGATGACTTGCTCTAGGTTGGCTTGAATTTGATGTAATCTTTTATATTTTTTCATATGTTCTTTTTGTTTTCCTGAACGCTAATTCAATCTCTTGTATTGTGTTGCCTAGAATGTCTCTATGTTTGTGAGTTTTCCTTGGATGATCCTTATTGCTCTATTGGCATAGGGATACAAATAAAATGAACCTATTGTGGTGTTCTTCTATTTGTATCTCAATTCTTCTATATTTTGTAAACTTTTCCAATTTATTTTTTTATTATGTTTTCCTTTTGGGGATGATGCAAAGCATTGAGACATTTAGGTATCTTCCATGTTGACCAAAAATTCTTGTTTGTCTTTAGTCTCTCTATATGTCATTCCTCATTTGTGTTTGTTGTTCCATGAGGATTCAGGGAATGATTTCAATTCTAAGCTATATTATATCATTGTATAATAGACATATACTAACCCTAGATCCATGGATCTCTCAATGTACACCTTTTTATTCATGGAATTGTATTATGGGGGCAACCCCTTATCATGATGTAGTTTATTTGGAAACATATTATTGGCAGAGATCTTTCCAAATAAGCTCTTGTGGTCTTTTTTTATTTTTCTATTTTAAAGTAGTTGCTCATAGCATGGTGTTTAATAATTTCTTTAAAGTGGGGGCATACATTGCCATTATTTTGCTTCACTTTGTTCACAAAGGTTGAACTTAGTGATGCAAATTGACATTGACATTTGGCATTATTTTTTTGGTTCACTTTTTTTATAGAGGTTGAACATAGTGGTGCATTGACATTTTCTTGGCTTCACTTTGTTCATAGGGGCTGAGACTAGTGTAAGAATTTGCATAGAATTTTGATCATTTTGTTGCACTTTATCAAGGTTATTAGGGAGTATAACTCTTGCTATAGTTATGGGAGCACCTTGTAGACCTAGTGTGTGTTTCTCATTTTTCTATCTATTTTGAGAGCTCACCTAGTGAAAATAGTCCTCACTAACTTGTGATGTATGGCCACTAGAACAATATAACTTGTTGGCCCATACCCCTTTTTCTTTTATTTTTCTCTTTTTCCTAGCATTGACATTGTATTTTTGTGTATCTTATCTTCCTACATATCATATATCTATGTTCCTTAGTGCTTATGTTAGCTTTCCATGGGATATTCAATCCTATGGGCATGATCACCCTCCATGATCCTTAGTCATCCTATATCTCTAAAATTTGTATATTTGAACCCTCTTGACATATTTCTTTACTATAGTGTGAGTCTGAACATACGTTTATACTCTCACTAAGGTGGGGGCTAAATATTGCATGGAAAATTGTATACACTCACAATTTCACATTATGTTTTGGCCCCCTAATTTATTGGACTTAATTAAGCTTCTAATTTTTCAAATTATGCATTCTTAAGCCTAATTTTTATCATTTATTGAAGAGGGAAAAATATTGAAAAAATGCATTCAATCATTAAATTTTCCACAACTTGGAGTGTTTTGGAATATTGGACTAGGACCCAGTCACCCATGGGCGATTAGGTCCCCCTTCTTAGTCAAAACCCAAATTTAAATAAGTTTTTGGTGGTGTTTTAATATCCAAAATTAAAATATGAAGTGACAGCTTTTGGAATTTGATTTTTGGGAAATTAGATAAACAACTATAAATACCTAGTATTTTATCATTTGAAATTTAACAAGCTTTAAGGAGAAATATATTGGAAAAAATATGATCAACAACATTACTGAGCAAGTTAAGAGTAGCATTATCAGAGTTTATAGTAGAAATTCAAGATCCAAAATCATATCAAATCCTATGGGTGTTGATGTTTTGTGGAGACTAACATTGTTGTGGTCTCCAAAGAATTCAAGCATTCAAGCATTTAAGCAAGTCTATCCAGCAAGATCCAAATCCTTGAAGTGATGTGTATGTCTTCAGTCCTTCAAGGAAGCCATAGAAGGGTGGTGAGTTGTGACATTTTTTTCATTCATCATTTCCTTCCTTTCCATTAAGTTTTTATCATTGACATTTCCATTGTGGAAGTGGAAACACTTACATGGGGTTTGACAGAGAAAATCCCCTATATGGCATGTCAACATCTTCTCTCTTTATTAATGTGTAGGTTGTAGGTTTGGAAAGGATTGAAAATATCTTGAAGACCCATTTTTTATTGTTGCATTTATCGTCATCAAATTTTTCAAGACATGAAAATCCATTACCAAATTTACTGATGACATTCCGACAGTAGGATAAGCAAAAATAGAAGCTTGGATCTAGCACCAGAGGACCCTAAAATTTGAGAAAGATATCCTAACAAAGACCCAATCACCTAGGGGCAACCCAATCCTCCTACAACACTCAAATTTGACTTATGGTGACAGATACATATCAGATTGCACTTTCTAGATCCACTTGCAGAATTTTGTTTTCGTTTGTCTATATTTGGGAAATTGCATTTATCATATTAGTTCATTTAGTTTAATTATATTAATCATTTCAAATCATTCATATCCTCAAATAGATTTAGATCCAAGTCTGATTGACTCACCTAGGAGGTTGTAATTCAATCTATGCATCTTGTTCATTTGCATTTTATAATATTATAGAAATGATGTAACAATACACCTTAGGTCATTAGGGTGTACCACATTTTCTATGTTTCAAGTCTATTAGAAGGTTAGTATTTCCCTGGATTACCTCAAATAAATCATCTAGATAAGACTAATAGGTGAGTTCTGAGTGATTCTTTTAGTGGATCCTACACCAGCTAGAAAGTAATAACTCCAATATATCTACCCCTTCTCCCAAACCATGTTTTTCTTTGGTTAGGTTATGCATTTTCCACACACACCCCACTTAAACTAGGGACCCCCTCTTTTGTTTTTTTTCTTTTGCATCAGCTTTATCTATGCTTGTTTATTTTTTCTTTTTCCTTTGCTTTTTTTCCTTTGGTTAAATTTTTCCTTTGGGATTTTGATGTCTCATGTAAGATTTAAAAATCTACCGAAGTTTCATTTGCTAAGCTCCACTTACGGAATTTTTTACGTGGGCAGCCATCATGTGAATGCTAGACTCTCTTGTGCCATTTGCAGAAAAAGTCTTGTGGAATTTCATTAGCGTAAATCCATTGAACTGACTCTAGTACCCTAGGTGCCTATATTGTTCCATCTTGCATACCCTCAACACCTATATTGATTCTTCCCATATTGTCCCAAGTTCTTCTTTTCACATTTCTGCAATTAGGGTTTCACACCCTTCAAGAAATTTACTGGTAGTAAATGCACCTAAAGTTATAAATAGGGGGTTAGATTGGTTCATTTTTACCTCACTTGATTTTGATTTCACTAGAGCTTGTTTGTGAATTTTCACTGGGAATTTGAGATTGTTTTGAATGCATATTTGTTACAGTTTCCTTTGTTTCTACTTATGTATTTACCAAGTCAGGTCTTGTGTTTTCTCATTGCTATTTTGGCTATGAATTTATTGTTTTAACAAAAAATTCATTCGAAATTTCAACAAAAACTATTGAAACATTGAAATCCTTGTGGAAGAACTTCTCATAGAAACCTGACTTAATTGTGCCAAAATAATAGCCTAATTGCCTACGACATCCAATCCTTAATATTTCACAAAACCCTTGTCAAGATCCAAAATTTTGTTAAGTGTGAAAAGTGATGCAGAAACTTCTTTGTGAAATGTCATATGTGGAATGCCACATTTGATGAGCCATTTTTATGGCATGAACCTTAGTGGCTTGCCCCTTGATGGCACTTGCAAAAAGAATTTTCACATTTCAACCAAACACTATAAATGAACATTTAAATGTGAGTCTTGACTTATAAATTCTCATGTGATCAAAATAAACTTGAAAGATTGAAATTTGAACTTAAAAATTTTAAGTTTCAAAACCTTTACGAAGACTTCCTTGCGAGAAGTCGACCGTGGGAATCCATTCTTAAGCCATTTTATGGCATGATCTTTAATGGCCTTTGCCCTCATGGCTTCTACAAAGGAAATTTTTGCATACATTAAAATTATCATAAAATTAGTTTCAAATGTAAATCTTGATTTCCTATATTGATGCACATGCCTAAACTAGTTTCAACTTTAAAACACTAATTCATTAATCAATTTTTGGAGTTTGATTGCAGGAAGCCAATTATAGGAAGCCATGCATTTTAAGTCATTTTTTCAAAATATCACTCACCGACTTCCACCCTTGTGGCTTCTGCATCTTATTTTTCCGCAAAGGGTCAAATGATGGATTTACTTGGTCAATGAAATAAATAACCTTGCATTACCATTTCTCCACATGCCTAATTGCATCAAGTCAAAAGTAGCTAAATTTTTTGATGATGAAAAATTTTGCTTGTGAGATTTCATTTGTGGGGTTTCATTTCATTGGCACCATTGTCGATGGCTTCCACATTTGATATCTCCACAACCCCATGGCTTCTGCAACCTCCTAGCCCACAAAGCATGAAAACCTGCAAATAGTCAAAAATCACTCCAAATTGATAAATTTGATGATTTTGGATTATGATGATATATTTTTCAATCTAACTAATGCATTACTTTCTCAATTGGTCAAAATTATTCTTTATGTGTCATTTTTACAATTTTTATGGAAAATATTGAGAAAGAGGGAAACTGTGACAAGATAGCAAAGGTCGAAAAGGAAATATCAAAAAATGAAGTACGCATTCCATGGAGTTGAGGTCACCTCGAAGATCATGTCAAATTTGGATAAGCTCTCAGATATTGACCTTGAACAGGTCAAAATTGATGAGTTCAAGGCACGTGTCCTAATCAAACCCAAAGATGATATGGCTAGAAGGATCAAAAGAGTGGTATTGCTCATGTAGCAAGTTTCCCTCCTACCTTGATCAGCCCCAAACTTGTTCACAGATGTTTGTATTTCTATCACTAGGACACAAGAAGAATAATCACTATCAATGGATGGGTGGTCACAAATTTAACACCTTAATCTATCGGATGGACTTATGGGATACCCTTGTTGATGAAATGGAAGTATGTAATAAGGAGGATTCCCTTAATATATGGAATAAATATCCTACTCGTTGCTCTCAAGTGATAAACAAGAAGTGGATGCATACACCATGACCTAGTACAGGAAAGTTTCCTAAGAAACTCTACAAGAGTGACTTCATGGAAGAATTCAATGATCTAGTAACATTATTAAGTAGAGTAATGGGCCTTCTAGTATAATCCTTATTCGAAGAATGGATGTGGTATTTCATTGAGGAGATTTTGAGGAAAAAAAAATTAATTAGGCAAGGATCATAAGTGATAACATCCATACTCAACTTTTTGAATGAAGAAAAGTCATGAATCCTACATGAAATCTTATATAATTTACATGTTAGTAGAAAATTTCCTATATAATGGTTTAACATGAAAGGGTAATTTGGGGACTAGAAAAGATTAGAACATTGTTTATGAGTGTGTCATAGCCATTGGTGTCATAGCTCTTCCATGAATGGCATATTTTGGTTGCATAAATTCTCAACTATTGATTTGGGCATCTTTCTAGAAGTTTGATCTTGGCTGGTCATTTTGTAACCTCCCTCTCATCAATCCTCATCATTCGATCTTGGAATCTTTCTAGAGGATTGATATCGGTCATCCGTTTGAATGGTTGTCTATAAAAGTAACCTTCCTTGCCCATTTTCAGGTTAAGATCTAATTATCTCCAACCTTCTACTTACTATTTGCAGGTATTTGCACAAGTATACTTCAAAATTTGAGGGAAATATTGGCATAAGGAGAAATAGGAGAGACAAGAGAAGTGAAGCAACTTCAAAGGGGAGTGTTTTGATTTTAATGAATTTAGTATTTTCTCTCATTTGATTGTATTATCTTGTTTAGATGTGGTTTGCAAATTAGAAGTGTTGGTTATCACTTATTCTAGGCTAGGAATTATCTAACCCCATCTTACATTGGTGAACCCAACATGAACACTAGTTTTGCAAAATTTCCATATGATTTTTTACTTGTTTTTGCAAATTTTAGGTATGGAACAATGTAGCTGTTAAAAATAGTGATGCATTTGATAAGCACAATGACGCATTTGAGGAGAAGTGGCACATCTTCCAGAGACATGATGGGAAAGAAAATTTGAATTTGAAAGTGTGACACAATCGCTCTCATGCGACATAATGCAATGACACAATCGTTGCATGGAACGACACATTTGTCTACCCAATATAAAAATCTACTTTTAGTGTCTTTTCATTTTTTCTTTTTGGTTTTTCAAGTAGAATAGTGTTCTTTGGTTGATAATATTTTGTTTATAGCATGTGAATTTGGAGTGGAGCTCCCAAAACTACTTCTTTTGAAGCAACAAAAACATAGGCTCTTAGCTTAGTTTCTTTATTTCCCAATATAGTTTAGGTGTTAATTTGTGAGTTTTACTTAGCTCTTGACCTTTTGTGCTAATAGGGTTTTTGTAGCTTTTCATTGGTCCAATATATGTGTCTAAGGCTTTATTTTGAAACCACAATCTTGTGTTCTTTAGATTAGACAAAATTTCTATTAGTGCTTTAAAAAGAACAATTTTCTTCTCTCACATATATTTAAATAGGGGGTAATGAATCATTGTTTTAGTGTCTGAAGGATGGTAGGTATTATGCTCTCACCTCGTCCAAACCCAGTGATCAGAAAGCCAAACCCATATATTTTTGTGTTCACCCATTAGAGGGTCTGCCTTGGTGGGAAAAAGTACTCACCACAAGGGAACAAACCAAGAGGTAACGAGCTAAAGCTAAGTCCTTTTGAACCACTATATAAATTTGTGATTGCAAGGAAAGTTTGCAATCAACAGGAACCGGTGCGTGATAGCTCTCCCCCAATATCTTTATAATGCAAAAATATCTTGTTCTAAGGGTTGGGAGACCTCTTGAGGGAGTTTATCATAGCACCCCTGAACTGAATTCCCTTACTAGACACCTCTTATTTGTAGAATCCAAACTCCTTCTATTTGTTGGCACTAGAAGTCGGACCTTTGAAGTCATCCCACATTTTTTTGCGATTCTTTGTAGAGAGAAAATTCCTCTTTGGGGAATTCAGAACTTGGTATGCTCAAGAAGTGAGTGTCAAGTAAAGGGGAGCTAGTGCTACCAAGTTCCTAGGTTATCTACTTTGAATAAGCGCGGCTAGAGAAATCCAAGTGGGAACCTAGCGAATATTGTTCATGCCAACCATAGGATTCATGCTTGCTTTCTTAAAATCAAACATTTTCACATCAAACCAGACCAAAAAACCAATTGCTTGATACTATATTCTATGTTTTCTAATCGTATTTTATTAGAAACAATCAAAATTTAGATCAAAACCATTTCAAAAACATCAAAATTGTCAAAGAAACATTATGGGAAACCGCAACTGTCAGACACAAAACCGCAACTATTACTGTGAACTACAACTATTTTTGTGAACCACAACTGAGAACTGGAAAACCGCAATCATCTACCTCAATCACATTTTCTAGATATAGAGCCACATTTGATAACCTAAACCGCAAATGTGTGATGCATTTGCTGAAAACAGAGCCGCAATTGTTTGCTAAAAAACAAATTCTAAAATCTATGTCCAAAATCTGACCAAAACAATTTCACAGTGACCTCTGACTTATAAACCAAATAATTGCAAGATTCACCAGCTCATTTTAGCATTCCCATTAGAAATACATTTCATTATAGGTTGCATTCCTCCATCCTTTGCATTTCACAAATTAGACTTTCATTCTTAGCTTGCATTTGGACCTTCAGATTTTGAACATAGGGAGACCTTTGAGCTTTTGGAAATTTTGGGTTACATATTCTATTTTTCATTGACTATTATCCCTGGCATTGTCCTAACATTGTCACCTTATCAAGTGTGGGTCTTAGTCTTGTGTCTTAGTCTTGGTTGTCCTCTTATGGTCAATGACATTTGGATTTTTTTTCCTTGGGTTCACATTAGCTTGATTGCCACCCTTTGTTTAAAATTCCTTTACATTACCTTGCTCTCATTTAGACTCATATTTCTTAGATTTCACTTTGCATATTTATCCCAAAATTACAAAAAATAGTTCATTTCCACAATAGCCTTAGCTTGGCATATCCTTTTGCATCTATTTAACTCAGTATCCTTTAGCATTAGCATAACTTTCCTTCATTTTAACCTTAGCATAATTTAGTTACCTCATCATTAATCAACATTTAGCTTCCTTTAGCATTTATCATGCTTGCATTATCATCCTTGCCTTAGCATCCTTGCATTTTCATGTCCTAAAATCTGAAAAATCCAAAAACATAGTTTAGTCTCATTTACATCTTGCATTATCCCTCAACTTGCAAAAATCTCACATGGTTGAAAGAAGGTTGAAAAATAAAAAAGAAAGGACATGGATTATTCAAGTGACCCTTTTCATGAAACTACCCTTGGAAAAAACTCAATCATTATTCACCTACAAGAGACACATCACAAGGAAACCAAACCAACACATGGGAAGACATGAGCCTAGAAGAATTCAAAAAAAAAAAAATCCTCAAGAAATTGAAAGAGCTTATAAAGATCAAAGAATTTTAAGCATGGTTGATCAAATTTATAGTGCTAAACCTAACAAATTTTTCTATGCTCTAGCTAAAAAGGGTGCCAAGCTACCTCAATTTTTTGATGTATCAACCCTTGTAGAAGAGGAAACTGAAAATTAATTTTCCCTTGGCATACCTTCATCACAAAAAACATCAAACATACCCCTTGGGACAACTTTACACATGAGTACCACTACCACACATATCCCAAGCATCCCAAAAATTTGAAACAAGGTAACCCACACCACTACACAAGGACGAACTTCCAAACTTGGAAGTTCCTCCAATTCCATGGGTAAGACCTTTACAAACCCCCTTTTCCAAAATGTGAACCAAGGTTCCACTTCACAAGGTCCTACGCCTTTGACTCAAAATGCAAACCAAGGTCCTAATCCTACACTTCAAAACACAAATCAAGAATCCTTATTTCAAGTTTAACGTACACCTTCATCAAGTCAACCTAGAAAGGTCCACATATTCTCATGAAAAATCCCAAAGTAGAAAAATAATCAAGGATCTATCCCATCACTCCAAAATGTGAATCAAGGGTCCCTTCCATCATTCCAAAATTCTAACCAAATAACCATTCCTTCATCACAAAATATCAATCAAGGGCCTGCATCTTCATTTTAAAATACCAATCAAGGGATCATTCCTTCATCACAAAACATCAATCAATGAACTACACCTCCAAATGCAAATCAAGGACCTAATTTTCAAAACCAAAGCATAAATCAAGGGTCTACACCTCAATTCCAAAACACCATACCACATGCAAACATGACTTTTGAAACAAACCTAAATTCCAATTTCATTCCAAATCAAAACAACACAAATATATATGGAAACCAAGGTCCCACATCATAGAGCATCAATCCTAATTCAAATCCAACCTATGACTATAATGCTAACATCGTGACACCAAATCAAAAAAAATCAGCACCATCTCTTACAGACTTCTCGATACAACAAGTGAAGACACTTCAACAATAGATGACAAACATGTAATTGGGGATTATTAAGAAGACTTCTTCCATGGAGGAATTGTGACCCTTTCCATTTGATCAAAATTTATACATGTCACCCTTTCCCCCTCATTTCACAACACCACCTTTACCTTATTACAAGGGGATAGGGGATCCAATAGAGCACATTCGATAATTCAACACATCATGTATGGAAGTCTCATATGATCCCACCTATTTGATGAGACTTGTTACCAGATTTTCACCTACATGCCCAATCAAGAAGAGCCATCTATGTTACAAAATGAATGGTACATTTTATTAAATATTTTATGTTAACAAATGAAACAACTTTACAAGATTACAAGAATACATAATTATTACATTCATACAAGTGAATGAAACATAGGAATATTTAGATCATTTCTGAAAATGTAATCTTATTGAATGTAATTGTGAACATGTGTCTCACACAACAAGCCATGAGACTGACTTACTCATTTGATACAAATAATAATTAAACAAAACATGAATGAGTAAATGCTAAAGAAATCAACATGTAAAGAAGGTAACCAGACATTGCTTGAATGACTGGTTTTGCAAACGTGTTTGGTGTCTAATGGATTTGCCTTGCTCCCTATAGCTCCCTGGTCCCTAGGTGCCTGGTGTCTGGTTAGCTGCACTGGGTAAAGAAATGAGTTAGAACCATAAGTTCTAAGAAATGAAAGCTAAACATGCACATCTACCCATGCATACATATGTTAATTCCTATGTGCATCAAATGTAATGCCTATCTTAAGTGTCCATAAAAGCAAAAAAAAAATGAAGAACATTATACACACTGAAGGTAGGAATTTTATTTCTAACTTTTTTGCTTCATGTGTAGCTATAGGTATTATCAAATGGTGTTTTTGATTATTTCATGTCAGAAAGTGGAGTGAAATGTGGATCCCATGAGGGTTTAGCCCAGCTTGCCAAGTGATGTGAGTCTTTTTTGTAGTGGTGAGCTCTTTTGAGCTTGTTTGAAAGAAAAGAGAAACCATCTACAGATGTGTAAGGATGCCATACAATGTCATTATGTCAAGAAGATATTGTGAACATTTGCAATAAAGGACAACATGAACACATTGATGCAAATAATAACTGAAATGCATAGTTTATTGTCAATCTTCATATACTTTCAATGGATAAACATGATTCAGGAGTTGAGAACTATATCAGTCATAGAGAAAATCTTATCAAGAGAGACTAGTAAGCCTAATGGTATGTGATAGTGGTTGGAGCAGAGAACACATAGTGTCAAGAACCATGGAGTTCCTAAGGAAAGGTAAAGGTACATTCAAAGAGTACCATGTCAATAGAGACCGAAGACAGGTCCTTTTGAAAGTAAGAATGTTATGACACAAATAGCAGAGCAACAACATGTATCACTATAGAACAATCATTGCACTTGCGCTTAATACCTTATGAATGATGGTAGTTCAAGTGAAGAAATGTTAGGGATCATCAATGCTAAGAGGAGGTTATCACATCTTGAGCGACAGTCATGCATTGTTGCATTGAAGGCACTATCCAATGATCATCTAAAATTGGGGGTGAACAATCATGCTTTGGGAAAATAGTTAGTTAACATCATTTTCATAAAGGAGAAATACAAAGCTACAGGAAACATGCATGATGCTATAGTCATCTCAAGAACAAGATTAATTCATGAAATAATTTTTTTTCTTTGAGATGCTAGGGACTTGTATAATTTTAATCATGCAATGCATCAAAGACAGTTCAGTAAAAGGTATCATAACAATATAGAATCAATGAATATGAAATAGGAAGAAGCAATGACTAAGCATAGTGGATAAGTCTCAGTGATAAAGGTAATCATTGTGTCCATTGAGGGTATACATCATATTTTTTCTGTGTTTCATCTTGCAAGCAAATCAACCCCTACCCACTTTTTCCTGAGATCTTTACTAATGGCTTAGTGTCATCTCAATTTTCTTTTTGAAGAATATGGTATTGCATTATGTTTCATGAGGAAAATTCATATATAGGGGTAGATTTTAAAACTGTGCACATATGGGGGGGCCATTAAAGATCACGACTCTAGCCTTTTTGATATGTTTTTTTCCAAAAGAGCAATTTTGCATAGGAGAGTCAGTTATGAATGCGCATGAAGATTCAAAATCAGAAAATCCCTCAAGTCTTTGAGGACAAAATAATCATAGCCAAAAAACAAAAGAATGAATCAAAGCTAGGGTTTCATAGTGACCCATGTTTTAGAGGGGCAGACTTATTCATTATCTTTTTCAGGAGATGAAGATATGCTATAGGAAAAGCATAAAATGTGGTTGCAGCCATAACGTATCAGCAAAAATGGAGTTGCATCAGACCTGAAAATGATGAGCTACAAGAAGAGCATCCTAATAGTGCATTCCATTCATAATAGTGGTTGAGATATAATGGATTCATGGCCACAATATGACAATGCTCAAAAGTGACCGAAAGTGACCAACGAACAAGCAAAGAGGAAAGAATGGCTTTTCTTGCCAACGGATGAAAAATCCCATTTGGGTTTTGCTTTCATATATAAATATAGAGAAAATGAAGGTGGCAGGTGCATATAACTGGTCGTGGCCATTTTTTGTAAGAATTCTTCTCATTTCTATATTCTGGACTAAGTTTCAATACAAAAGATACACAGGCCGAGCCAAGGAGCTCTCATATAAATAATATACTCAGAATGATGCCCTAAAAATGCTTGAAACTATTAAGAACAAGAAAGGAAAAGGTAAGAATGAGTATCTACTCACCTGTGTGAGAAAATGATAAACTTTTGATGTCTTTTGAACCACAAAAAGCTATATTCAAAGCTCAAAGTAGTAGTTTCATGGTGGCACAAAGAAACCCTTGGAGCTTCACTATCTCATGAAAACGTAGGAAAGAGAAATGATATCTTTTGTTTTGACTTTTGATAGTTTTGATTGGGGTTTTTTCTAATTTTAAATGGAAGCTTCGATGGTATGATGGCACTTTTTCCATTTTCTTTTAAATACAAACCTTTTAGTCAAATGACCCCGTGACCCAAGACTTAAAACCCTAAGGAGATGCTAACACATATGATAACATTTGAGTCGACTATGAAACATGTATTATATGTGAGTTAACAATACTTAAGTTCTTTATTGTTTTTTCCTTAGCAAATACCAAATGTAAAGCAATTAATCATTTTGACATCATTATAAGTCATTTTGATTTTATTGTTATCTTTAGATGCAAGGAAATAGAGATCATAGGTGTTGTTATGTTAGTCACTTAAAAAGTAAGCATAGGGGAGGAATAGTAGAGTGGTAAACGTATGTCATATTTTATGCCTTATGTTTTGCTGTGGAAGTTGGTTTTTTGACTAAGTCATCATGGAAGCAGTTGATAGTGGAAAAAATATTTAGAGAGCATCTAGGGAGGTTTGAAGTTGTTTTCCAACATGAGGAAGGCATATAGGAGTGTTTTTTGCTTTTGAGGAAAAATTGGAGCTTTTCATGGACAGTTTGATGTGTTGCCATATTGGACTTGGTCAAAATTGACCATTTCAACTCTTTGAAGCTCATTTGAAGAAAATCCAGTTGCTATATTTTTGGCTTTCTTAAGCCATCCAACCAGACGAAGCTTCCAGTTCCTATTTTGGTGCAACTAGTTGAAGCTTTCTTACTTAGTCATTTTTTGACTCTTTTTGTAACTTCTTGATATGGACATTTTAGCTTGGAGTGACATTTACAGTCCTTTGTGAAATTTTTGCATGCTTTGTGACTCAATTTTTCTAAATATGATTCACAGTGGAGACCTTTATTATTATTGGTGATTCATCTCTTATCTTTTCATTCTTGTGGATTTGTGTATTTGAAGTGATTAATCAAGATAATAGTGAAATTACTTTCCTCATAGCTTTGTCTCATAGGTTCATACCCTTTTGCAACTAGTTTATTCATGTAGGTTACTAATTGTGTCAACTTGGTGCATGTTATTTTGTTAAACTGTGAAGTTAACTTCCTTTTTATGCAAATTTTTGTATACAGGCATGTTAGTAAAACATTTATGCATCAATATACAACAATGAACTGTGCATACTTAGGTACATCCTATTTTTGATCATTTTTGTTAGTATTATGTCATCATATTCTAACCATTAGCTTTGGTGTATCACTTCATTTACATTAGTATTTCATTTTTATGTAATATTTCTCCCTTTTCCCATCACATTAGTAATTTAGAAGATATTACCAGGAAGCTTGCCTACTCGAAGGTTTATTTCAATCTTAGGTGACCCACAGCCTTAAAATGATCCCATGTTTCTCCAGAAAGCTTAGTTTTAATACTTTGCAGAGGGTGCATTTCTAGGAGCTAACATTTTTTGGCACGCTCGGTGGGACTATTCGAATCAGAACAGTTTAAAGAAGTACATATTACTGTTGGTTTCTGATATGTAGCCAGTGAGTTTTAGGCCTTTCAGAGGTTAACATCTGCATATCATGGTGACTCTGAATTTGAGAAGCAGCAGAAAAGCTAGTGCATTATTGAGAATTTTAGCATACTGAGAGATTTGGTGTTAGCTCAGTATCATCAACCTTTGGAGGCAGTGCAAATAACACCATGGCAACTCCATTTTAATATCAGTTGGTTTCAGCAGCCCACGTACCTATAACTAAATGAGGTTTGTTGTTTAGGCTTTCCTATGCTTCGTATTTTACCTTACAATGTCTAGTTATCAACAATTTAGTGGTTTTCCATCTCCATTCCATAAGATTCATGCAAATGTGTCCTATTATCAGCAATATTATATAGAACAACCTATTATTTTTATGTCAAATGACCCTATAACAACAGATAACCAGTATTTTCATCATGTTTCTCACCCTCCCACTCCGGTTCAGCCTTTTTTTCAACCAATATTTGGTCAAAATCATCCCCAAGAGGAGGTTTTTGATGTTAATCAGCATGATTATTCACATAATCAGCCTCAAGAACACCCTTATCAGAGTGTATTGGTTTTGGTCAAGTATTTTGATCATATGTTGTGGGATTTGAGCCAAAATATTGATTGTATGAAGATAAATGATATTAGTAAAGTGTTCTCTCACATGAAAAGAATGATGGTAGATATCAAAAAGCAGAGAAAAAACATTATGCAACAACAAGAAATGGCTAAACAGACCTACTTCTATGATCAAGAGAGAGTCGCAAAAAGAATCTAGTTCGAAGAGGGCCTTGAATGGGAGATAATTGCTAAGGAAGGGAAAATGAAGTTGTTGTCTGCTTGGGTATAGAGTAGTCAAGCTTACTCGGATTATCAGAACCAATTAACAGAGGGGTTTTGAAAGAGTCAGCTTGATGGGAGTTTCAAAAAACAAAGATCTATTGCAGAAGAAGAGAAACCCACTGACCCACATAGCTCACCCAATATGGGGGAGATTAGAACTCCAAATTTGTTACATCTAGCTATGAAGCACTATCGAGTATCACAAAGAGTTCTCCAAACTGAAGAAGTTGTTCCAAGACAGTAGGAAAACATCAAACCAACTGATCAGTTTTTGATTAATGATGGTCAACAAGAAAATAGATCCATGGACCATGATGAGGATCATGAAACTGAACCTGATACCATTCTCCAAGCTATGAGCTGTGATATTTTTGAACATATTATAGAAGAGGAAGCTAATATTGAGCTCTATGAAGAGTTGTGTATAGATATAATTGAACATTTTTGTTCAAAGTTGGATGGAAAAGAATTAGAAGAAGTTGACAATCATGGTGAACTAGAACAATAGGTTCACAAGCTTGAAGAGATGCTGAGACAACAGGAAAGGCCTCATGAACTTGATTTTCAAGGTCATAACTAGTTGGAGGAGCTTCCATTTTGTTGTGCAGATGATCTTGAGACTTCCAAACCACTTGAGCTTTTGCCTTCTTTCATTGAGGCTACATCATTACTTGAACATTTTCCTTCTTTCATTGAAGAAGAAAACAATGCTTTGGAATGTAGTTATTTGAGTAATAATGGGGATTAGAAGCAACTTCCTTTCTAGTGTATAAAGGAGCCAGAGGCTGATGTATTGATTGCAAGTGTGTTTTGGGAAGCTATTCACTATTCTCCATTAAAGGAATGAGTTTTCATTTGAGAAATAATGAGCATACTGAGGAAGTTACCACTTTTCCACCAAGTCATCCACAGGGGTTAAGCTTTTCTAGCCAGCAAGGTGATAAATTGGCAGTACATAAGCAAGAGATCAGCAAAGAAAGCTCAAACTTTTCCCTTACTAGGGGTTGTCTAATCAGATATCTAGCCAGTTTGGAGGTTACTAAAGTACCAGAAGTCATTCTTGCACCCAAGAATGAAGATTCAATTGAAGCTGACTTGGGAGTAGCAGTTGAAAGTGACCAAGTTCAGCTCATTTTTCCAAGCTAGGACAATGATAAGCATCATCAAAATCAGGTTGCAAGTAAGCTTATTTACTTTTTTCATGAAACAATGCAGCAATTTATTGAATATCTGCTTGTGTTTCATATCTTAGCTGCTATACATAGTCATGAAAATCATTAGTTGTTGCTAAGAAAGTGGTGTTATTTTGCAAAGCCAGTAAATGGTTATGTTTGACCAGCTTCTCTACTAGTTGAATTAGATTAACATAGGTTTACATGTTGTTTCATTTCCCTAAGTGTTGTTCCAGCACAGTTAGGTAGTTTCCTTTTTGTAGTTTTCCTGTTTTCAATAATTTTCTAGGTAACCTAATCTGTTCTACTAAGTTACAAGGTGAGTTATAGCCATGTGAATCTAGGTTTGTTTATGAGTTTTCCTATGACTCCATGCCCAATGGAAGAGTCTAGGTCATTGGTCTTTGATGTTTAGTAGGAAAACATCTAGCAAATGTCACAAAAAATGTTACCATATTTTCACCTATAGGCTCAATCAGGAAGAGCCATCTATGTTACAAAATTAATGGTACAATTTATTAAACCTTCTATCTTACATTCAATTATACAAATGAAACAACTTTACAAGATTACAAGAATACCAAATTATTACATTCATACAAGTGAATGAAATATAGGAAGATTTAGATCATTTCTGAAAATCTAATCGTGAACATGTGTCTCACACAGCAAGCCATGAGACTGACTTACTCATTTGATACTAATAAGAATTAAACTATACATGAATGAGTAAATGCTAAAGAAGGTAACCAGTCATTTCCTGAATGACTGGTTCTACAAAGGTGTTTGTTGTCTGATGGCCTTTCCTTGTTCTCTATAGCTCTCTGGTCCCTAGCTATCTGGTGTCTGGTTACCTGCATTGGGTAAAGAAATGAGTTAGAACTGTAAGTTCTAAGCAATGAAAGGTTAAATTCTAAAAATTCACCTCTACCCATACATACATATGTTAATTCCTATGTGCATCAAATGTAATGCCTATATTAAGTGTCCATAAAAGCAAAAAAATAAAAATATAAAACAACATTATACACACTCAAGGTATGAATTTTATTTATTACTCATTTTCTTCATGTGTAGCTATAGGTATTATCAAATGGTGTTTTCGATTATTTCATGTCAGCAAGGAGTGAAATGTGACTCCCATGAGGGTTGAACCCAGCTTGACAAGTGATGTGAGTCTTTTCTATAGTGGTGAGCTCTTTCGAGCTTGTTGAAAGAAAAGAGAAACCATCTACAGATGTGTAAGGATGCATACAATGTCATTGTGTCAAGAAGATACTATGAACATTTGCAATAAAGGACAACATGAACACATTGATGCAAATAATAACTGAAATGCATAGTTTATTGTCAATCATCATATACTTTGAATGAACAAACATAATTCAGGAGTTGAGAATTATATCAATCACATAGCAAAGCTTATCAAGAGAGAGTAGTAAGCCTAATCGTATGTGACAGTGGTTGGAGCAAAGAACACATAGTGTCAAGAACCACAGAGTTCCTAAGGAAAGTTAAAGGTACAGTCATAGAGTACCATGTCAATAGAGATCGAAGACAGGTCCTTTTGAAAGTAAGAATGTTATGACACAAATAGTGGGGAAACAACATGTATCAGTATAGAACAATCATTTCACTTGTGCTCAATACCTTATGAATCATGTTAGTTCAGGTGAAGCAATGTTAGGGATCATCAATGCTAAGAGGAGGTCATCACATATTGAGGGACATTCATGCATTGTTGCATTGAAGGCACTATCCAATGATCATCTAAAACTGGGGGTGAATAATCATGCTTTGGTAAAATAGTTAGTTAACATCACTATCATAAAAGAGAAATACAGAGCTACGGGAAACATGCATGATGCTACAGTCATCTCAAGAACAAGATTAATTCATGAAATCAAAGTTTTTCTTTGAGATTCTAGGGACTTGTATAATTTTAATCATGCAATGCATCAAAGAGAGTTCAGTAAAAGGTATCACAACAATATAGAATCAATGAATATGAAATAGGAAGAAGCAATGACTAAGCATAGTGGATAAGTCTCAATGATAAAGGTAATCATTGTGTCCATTGAGGATATACATCAAATTATTTATGCGTTTGATCTTGCAAGAAAATCAACCCCTACCCACTTTTTCCTGAGATCTTTACTAATGGCTTAGTGTCATCTCAGTTTTCTTTTTGAAGAATATGGTATTGCATTAAGTTTCATGAGGCAAATTCATATATAGGGGTAGATTTTAAAATTGTGGACATGTTGGGGGGCCATTAAAGATCACGACTCTGGCCTTTTTGATAGGGGTTTTTCCAAATAATCAATGTTGCAGAGGAGAGTCTGTTATGAATGCGCATGAAGATTCAAAATCAGAAAATCCCTCAAGTCATTGAGGAAAAAATAAGCACAGCTGAACAACAAAAAATGAATGAAAGCTAGGGTTTCATAGTGAACCATGTTTTAGAGGGGAAAACTTATTCATTATCTTTTTCAGGAGATGAAGATATGCTACAGGAAAAGCATGAAATGTGGCCGCATCCATAACGTATTCACAAAAATGGAGTTGCATCATACCTGAAAATGATGAGCTATAGGAAGAGCATCCTAATAGTGCAGTCCATTCATAACATGGGTGAGATATAATGGATTTGTGGCCCCATTATGACATTCCTCAAAAGTGACCCAAAGTGACCAACGAACAAGCAAAGAGGAAAGAATGCATTTTCTTGCCAACGGATGAAAAATCCCATTAGGGTTTTTCTTTCATATATAAATATAGAGAAAATGAAGGTGATAGGAGCATATAACTGGTCGCGGCCATTTTTTGTAAGAATTCATCTCATTTCTATATTCTGAACTAAGTTTCAATACAAAAGATACATAGGTCAAGCCAAGGAGCTCTCATATAAATAATATACTCAGAATGAAGCCCTCAAAATGCTTGAAACTATTAAGAACAAGAAAGGAAAAGGTAAGAATGAGTATCTACTCACCTGTGTGAGAAAATGTTGAACTTTTGTTGTCTTTTGAACCACAAAAGCTATATTCAGAGCTCAAAGTAGCAGTTTCATGGCAGCGCGAAGAAACCCTTGAAGCTTCACTCTCATGCAAATGTAGGAAAGAAAAATGATATCTTTTGTTTTGACTTTTGATAGTTTTGATTAATGTTTTTTCTAATTGTAAATGGAAGCTTCAATGGTATGATGGCATTTTTTCTAGTTTCTTTTAAATACAAACCTTTCAGTCAAATGACCCCATGACCCAAGACTTTAAACCCTAAGGAGATGCTAACACATATGATAACATTTGAGTCAACTATGAAACATGTGTTATATGTGAGCTAACAATACTTAAGTTCTTTATTGTTTTTCATTAGCAAATACCAAATGTAAAGTGATTAATCATTTTGACATCATTATAAGTCATTTTGATTTTATTGTTATCTTTAGATGCAAGGAAATAGAGATCATAGGTGTTGTTATGTTAGTCACTTAAAGAGTAAGCATAGGGGAGGAATAGTGGAGTGGTAAACGTATGTCATATTTTATGCCTTGTGTTTTGCTATGGAAGTTGGTTTTTTGACTAAGTCATCATGGAAGCAGTTGATAGTGGACTAAACATTTAGAGAGCATCTAGGGAAGTTTGAAGTTGTTTGCCAACATGAGGAAGGCATATAGAAGTGTTTTTTGCTTTTGAGGAAAAATTGGAGCTTTTCATGGATAGTTTGATGTGTCGCCATATTGGACTTGGTTAACATTGACCACTTCAACTCTTTGAAACTCATTTGAAGAAAATCCAGTTGCTATATTTTTGGTTTTTTTAAGCCATCCGACCAAATGAAGCTTCCAGTTCCTATTTTGGTGCAACTATTTGAAGCTTGCTTACTTAGTCATTTTTTGACTCTTTTTGTAACTTAGTTCTTGATATGCATATTTTAGCTTGGAGTTACTTTTACAGTCCTTTGTGAGATTTTGCCACGTTTTGTGACTCAATTTTTCTGAATACGATTCACTGTGGAGACCTTTATTATTACTGGTGATTCATCTCTTGTCTTTTCATTCTTTCATATTTGTGTATGTGAAGTGATTGATCAAGTTAGAAGTGAAATTAATTTCCTCATAGCTTTGTCTCATAGGTTCATACCCTTCTACAACTAGCTTATTCATGCAGGTTACTGATTGTGTCAACTTGGTGCATGTTATTTTGTTAAACTATGAAGTTAACTTCCTTTTTATGCAATTTTTTGTATACAGGCATGTCAGTAAAACATTTATGCATCAATATACAGCAATGAACTCTACATACTTAGGTACATCCCAGTTTTGATTATTTGTGTCAGTATTTTGTGATCATATTGTGACCATTAGCTTTGGTGTATCACTTCATTTACATTAGTATTTCATTTTTATGTAATATTTCTCCCTTTTCCCTTCACATCAATAATTTAGAAGATATTACCAGCTAGGAAGCCAGCCTATTCAGAGGTTCATTTCAATCTTAGGTGATCCATAGCCTTTAAATGATCCCATGTTTCTCCAGAAATATTAGTTTTAATACTTTGCAGAGGGTGCATTTCTAGGAGCTAACAAGACTATTTCCACGAAGCCTTACAGGCCGAGCTCTAGATTTTTTTGCACACCTTCCTCCAGGGATTAGAACAAGGGGTTAACTATCAAAGAAATAAGTCCCATTATGTGAAAAATGGAAAAAAAAGTTAATTTGGGAAGGTGATACTTTAATGAAATCCATAGAAGGATTTGAGGTCACCAAAAAATGCAATAAACTTATTTGATAAAGATCAATATTTTCTTGAAGTTTTAGCATGTCAAGATTGTGATCCCCAAACACTTGGATAGGAGGGTAAAGAAGTAAAATCTTTCAAGGAATGGATTGAGAGAATAAATAAATGAAGGGAAAACAAGGATGGATCTATTGACCCAACAATGCGGAATACATTCCCTTAACACTAATACAACAGAGGAGAAGAGCATAAACTGGTTCTAATTGCTTCTTAAAACTATTAAGATGCAGAACATATAGTATAAAAGAGATCAAAAAATAAAAGCATTCATAGATTGACACAGTATTTACGTGGGAAAACCTTTTCAGGTAAAAAACCCACCACACTAAGCAAGAACAATTGTATTATAGTAATAATTAGTTACATACAATGTCAACCCTTACTCTTTGATCAGCTCATACTAGCTTCAAGTTATTTCACTTATTGTTACAATACTTCTTTTCTAAGTATACAATGAATTCTATCATCTTGTTACATCGGTTTGCAACCTACTTATTCAAACTATCACCTTTTGGTATACAAATATAATAATGTATCTTACGGTCAAGATCATACATCTCATCAATATTCCAACCAATCACAGACATAGGTTCATGCACCAATCACCCAATCATGCAATCGATCCGATCTAATTTCATCAAGCCACCCAAGCATTTAATTCTTTGCCATTATCAGATTTTGGCTTCCACCGAACAGAGCTTGCATTTACTACCTTTGCTATTTTTGGCCTTTAGCTAATCAAACTATTGTCAACCTGCCACATGTCCATCTGCTATTTGTTGGGTGCTCTTTGACTCTGATTCCAACTTGGTCAAACCTAGTCTGAGCTCATCTAAGCTCTCCTTGTCTCCACCAAGCCACCGCCAAGTCCACTTCCTCCTACTGCGGTATGGCAGTGAACTCGTCTGAGCTCACCTCGCCATCTACTGCACTACCGTCAAGTCTGTTTCATCCTGTTGTAGTATGGTGGTGAGATTGTCTAAGCTCACCTCACCATCTACCGCACTATCACCGAGTCTGACCAACCTGACCGCACTGTAGCGGTGAGCTCATTCGAGCTCACCTTACCACTTCATCAAGCTCTACCTTAACATTCTCACGCTACCGCTATGACCGACTTCCCTTACCAAAGTATGGCGTTAAACAGTCTAGGGGACCGCTGGCAGTCAAACTGTGCTACTGCAAAGGCCGCTAGGCCACCCCGTGGTAGGGCGGTGACCGTTGACCGAACCGCTAGTGCTCTTACCATAGCCACCATGGTGAGTGATCTCATCACCTGCGATGGAGTGGTAATTTCCAGGCTCACCACTGGCGGTCTCATCACGGACACTGCGGTGAGAGGACCCACCGCACGTGGTGTGGCGGTAACCATTGACCAAGTTGTTGGTGGCCTTACTGCACCACCGCGATGAGAGAACTCACTGTGAGCGGTAAGGTGGTAACCACCAGGGTAGGCTGCAGGTGGCCTTACAACACCACGGCAGTGAGAGAACTCACCGCACGTGGTAAGGTAGTAACCGCCAGGCCTGTCACCGCGGTACCTCCAAGGGCAGACTAGACTGTCGCGGTAAAGTGGTAAGGGTTGAAAATGAACATTTTTCGCCAAGTTTGAAGTATGAAGAAGCCCGAAACTAGAAATTGAAACATGATTTCCCAACAAGCTCCCACTTGGCGAAGATTTCCAACTTCCTCTTGAGTTCAAAAAATTATTGACAATCATAGGCCCCAAGGCCCATAGATTCTGCACACCATCTAAACTTGTATGTGTTCACCGGCTTTTTCAAAGCATCTACAACATTCTTCAAGGTGTCGACCTTTTCTAGATTGAACTTTCCATCTTCAACCATGTCTCTCATGAAGTGATACTACACATCAATGTGCTTCGTCCTAGCATGGAAGGTCGAATTCTTTGCTAAACAAATGGCACCCTGACTATCATAGTAGATTGTAATCTTCCCTACACTAAAACTGATATCTGAACACAAATGGTTTAGCTAAACAACCTCCTTATAGGCGTGAGTTGCAGCCATGTACTTTTCCTTTGTCGTGGATAAAGCAACTACAACTTGTTGCTTGCTCATCCAACTAATTGCTCCACCATTAAGCATGAACGTATATCCATTGGTGGATCTTCTACTGTCAATGTCCCGTGCCTAATCAGAATCAACATATCCCTGAATGTTGAGTGTTCTTTGTGATGCAACCAAACTGCCATGGTAATACAAAGCATAATTTGAAGTCCCCTTCAAATACCTGAAAAATCTCTTCACAGCATCCCAATGTGATCTTCTCGGATTTTCCATAAAATGGCTTAGAACTCCTACTGCTTGGGAAATGTTTGGTCTAGTGCAGACCATTTCATACATTAAACTGTCAACAACACTTGCATAGGGCACACTAGCCATGTCCTTCATCTCAGTAGTAGAGTTTGGATAGTCTTCAACAGATAGTTTTGTTCCCTGCACACTGGAACAACTAGTTGCTTGCAGTCATTCATACCAAATCTCTCCAGAATGGTATTCACATACTTACTCTGACTTACCCAAAGCTTTCTTCTTGTTTTTTCCCTAGTTATCTCCATTCCTAGAATATACCTATCTGCACCAAGATCTTTCATTTCAAACTTTGCATACAACTGAGATTTAAGATCAGAAATCATAGTCTTGCTATTTCCTCTGAATAATATATCGTCCACGTATAATATAATAACAAGCACATGATCATTTTTAGATTTATAATAAACATAATGATCAGATTTTGATCTCACAAATCCCATAGACAACAAAAATGTGTCAAATTTTGGGTACCACATTCTAGGAGACTGCTTCAAACCATAAAGAGATTTATTTAACTTATAGACCAGATTTTGCTTACCTTTCACAACGAAATGTTCAGGCTGGGATATATAAATTTCTTCTTCCAGCTCACCATGAAGAAATGTTGTCTTCACATCCATCTATTCAATTTCAAATTCATACACAGCTACCAATGACAACAAAAATTTGACTGATGTCAGCTTTGGTACAGGGGAAAAAATTTCTCCATAATCAATTCCCTCAATTTGGGAAAATCCCTTTGCAACCAGTCATGCCTTATACTTCTCAATAGTGCCATCAAGACCTATCTTCTTTTTGAATATCCACTTACAGGCAACAGGATTTCGTCCTTTAGGCAATGGTACCAAATCCCAGGTTTCATTCTTCTCCAATGGATCAATTTCTTCATTCATGGCTTCCAACCAAGAATTTGAATCAGACATGTTGATTGCTTCTTTTACAGTCTTAGGCTCATCAGTGCTAGTAATTAAGGAATAGGCATAGTTTGAATCTAACCATGAGAAACCACACCTTTTAGGTTGTCATTTTTCTCATGTAGACCTTCTTACAATTTGAGGTTGTGGTTCTTCATCATCAAAACTTCCAGAGCTTCTTGAACTCTCCTCAGTCTTAGGTACACCATGCAACTCTTCCCTTTCTAGAGTTTGGGAAATCTCAACTGCATCCTTTTTCTTGTCACTCTGATCTGTCTCAAGTTGTTGATCACTTATTCAAGGTTTTAGCTCATGAAATATCACGCTAATGTTGTACAGAGCCTTCTCAGTAACAGGGTTCCAAAGCTTGTATCCCTTCACACCAAATCCATAGCTGATGAGAATACATTTAACAACCTTGTTATCCAACTTTGATCTCTTTTCATTTGGCACATAAAAATATGCCTCACAGCCAAAGACATGAACATGCCTTAGAGAGGGATTCTTACCAGACCATGCTTCCAAAGGTGTCTTATCAACAAGAGCAAAGCAAGGAGATCATTTTACTAGATAACATGTTGTAGCCACAGCCTCAACCCAGAACTTTTTCTCTAGACCAGCACTGCTCAACATACTCCTTGCCTTTTCCATCAACATCCTGTTCAATCTTTCAGCAACTCCATTCTACTATGGAGTATAAGGCATTGTCTTATGCCTTTTAATTCCATGATCTGTGCAATACCTTTCAAAATTTGCAGAACAAAACTCACCACCATTGTCTGTCCTCAAGCATTTAATTATTCTTCCATTCTGATTCTCTACCAAAGATTTAAATTCTTTAAACAGACTGAACACTTCTGATTTACTTTTAAGAATGTATACAAATGCCCTTTTCAAACAGTCATCAGTAAAAGAAACATAATATCTAGACTTCGATAATGAAGGAACATTAACTGGACCAAACACATCAAAATGAACATAATCTAGTATGCCAAAAGATTTATGAGGACTAGAGTAAAATGAAACACTGTGTTGTTTTCCATAAATACAATGTTCGCAAAAATCAAACTCAAGGTTACAATTATCAAGCCCTTCTACAATATTTTTATTCTTCAAGGTTTTTAAACCTTTCTCACCTATGTGACCTAGTCTATGATGCCACAACATAGTCTTCTTTGTTGGGAGTTTTACCTCCAAAGAATTTTCAGACAGAGAAGTGTCTTCATCTTCCTCTACAGGAGCAGATTTGCTTGACTTCACAGAGGCACTATTACATTGAACAGGACATGCATCTAGCTTGTACAGAGTGTCAATAGGAACACCCTTAGCCAGCACCATTGCACCTCTAGCCATTTTACATCCTCTACTAGAGAAAGAAATTCCTACACAAACATCATATAACTTACTAACAAAAAGAATTTTTCAAGCTAGACCTGGTATATGCAGTATGCCACCAATACCTTTGACTCTTCCGTCAGGAAACTGAATTCTGACTCTACCTCTGCCAATGATCTCTAGCATTGAATCACTTGCTAGGTATACCCTTCCACCATCATACTTCTTGTATTTAGAGAACAATTCTCTATGGAACATCATGTGAAAGGATGCACCTGAGTCAACCAGCCAGACATCATTTGATGCCTAAATCACCAAGGCTGCTGCAACGAAGGCATCTGCATCACTTTGAGAAGATTCATTGTCTAAATAATTATTCTTCTTCTTCTCCTTATAATCCTTCTGGATATGACCAGGTTGCCCACAGTTCCAACATCTCACCTTGGACTTTTTACCAAGAGACTTTGATCTCCCTGCAAATTTGGATTTTGACTTCATGTCTTTCTTCTTGCCTTTCTCCTTTGGTCTACCTCATACAGCAAGAGCCTCTTTGGCCATTTCAAATGACTTCCTTCGCATTTCTTCAAATAGAAGCAAAGAAACCACATCATCCATCTTGAATGCAGTGGTTGTGCTTCATATGGCCATCACCAGATGATCCCAACTGTCAGGTAATGAACACAACAAGAGCATGCAATGATCCTCCTCCTCATTCTTTACACCTACAAATGCTAGCTGAGTAACACTCATATTAAATGAATTCAGATGGTTTGCAACAGATGCACCTTCTTCCATCTTCAAGGAGTACAACTTCTTCCTTAGGAATAAATTATTTACCAGAGACTTTCCCTGATAAATATCACAAAGCTTCTTCCACAATGAAGCTGCAGACGTCTCCTCATGGACGTTCAGGAGTACAAAATCGGCTAGACTCAGTCTTATCAGACCTCTTTCTTTTCTATCAGCAAGGTCCCAATCCTCTTGCTTCATACTTTGTGGCATAGTTCCAGACACTGCAACCCATAGGTCTCTATCCACAAGAAAGTCTTCCACTTTGAGTTTCCATAGCTCAAAGTTGTTGCCATTAAAATTTTCAATCTCTACTCTACCTTATGTACTTGCCATCTCAAATAGAAACAATTTTTAACAATGTAAGACTCCCACTGAAACAGTATTAGCACAAAAAACTGACCTTATCTCTCAAGGATAACACAACAATCTAGGCTCTGATACTGCTTGAAGGGAAAATAGGGATGGATCTAATGACCCAACAATGTGGAATGCATTCCCTTAACACTAATACAACAAAGGAGAAGAGCATAAAATGGTTCTAATAGCTTTTTAAAACTACTGAGATGCAAAACATACAGCATAAAAGAGATAACAAAATATAAGCATTCAGAGATTGACACAGTATTTATGTGGGAAAACCTTTTCAGGTAAAAAACCCACCACACCAAGCAAGAACAATTGTATTATAGTAATAATCAATTACATACAATATCAGCCCTTACTCTCTGATCAGCTCATAGTAGCTTCAAGTTATTTCACTCACTGTTACAATACTTCTTTTCTAAGTATATAATGAATTCTATCATCTTATTACATCGGCTTATTACTAAAAGCGCTACTTTACCGATCGAAAGCGCAAGAGTTTTAAACGCAAGCGCTAAAATACCTACTGGAAGTGCTACATCAGGATGTAAGTGCTACAACGCAGCTTGAAAGTGCTAAAACAGACTTGGACACACCTAGACGCTAAAAATCATAAAAAACAAAAATGCACAAATTACGAGGAGGTCGAGGGGTACATATCGAAGGTCCATACGCAGGCGGTCGTCGGTGATGTTGAACCCGCTCGAATCAGTGAGTGTGGTAGGGGATAGGCATCTCGCTCCAGCTGGCAGAAAAGTCTTAATCACTAAGAATTTTGAACTCAAAAAGCAAATATGACTTTGAAAATGACCTTTTAGCACTATTTATAGTTTTTGAAAAGGTATTTTTGATGGATTTAATTATATTTTGATTAATTTTATCCATGAAATTAATTAAAACTCATCTTAGGGCTCATTTCTTCATCATTTTTCAGGAGATAAATTATTTTATTATCGAAACATCATCAAAACATCGAAAAATCATCAAATTTTTGAAAAATTCTAAAGATCATCAAATCAATAATTTATCTCCCGAGGGGGCATATTGTCATCAAATCATCTGAAAATCAATGTCTGGCGCATGTCTAGAGCATACGAAATTATTTTTTTATATATCATCAATCCTGGTAGTAGCAGCAAAATATTTCTTCGAAGCAATGCGTAAACACATCACTTCGAAGAGAGGCAAAATGTATACACCTAAAATTGGTCTGGAGCATCCGATTAATCAAATACGAGTTATTTGATTAATTATCCTAATTTCCTCTACTATTGAATAAATAGAAATATTTATTTAATATAGTTCACAATTAAATTCATCTTAATAAATAAACAAAATTAAATACTTTGTTCGATTTAATTATCAAATCCCTATTCCATTCTATCACATCAATCTCAAATTAATTAAATAAAGACAAAACACTTTATTTATTAATTACTATATTCCTCTGATTAATTTAATAAACAACTATCCTATAGTTTGTTTTATTAAATTATTTATCTCCATTTTCTAATTTAAATAAATCCAAATATTTGAATTAGAGCATAAGAAATATTTCAATCTACATTTCCTCAAAAATAAATTAGATTTCCTATGTCTAATCTATGTCTAAATTTGTCACAATTAATGCTTTGAAACTTCACGAGAAGTTTTGGAGACAAATTGGAGACAAATTTGGAATTTGATCTCTCAATCCTCTTCCATCAATCTTTCCTCTTCTCTTGCCTAGTGTTTTCATGGGTAGAGACAATCTCCATTTTTTTCTCAATCTCTTCCATCTCTCACCATTCAATTCTCCATATTGAATCCAAGCCTCTCAACACTTTCCCTGTGCATTTCTACAGCTAGGAAATCTATAAATAAAGCCTCATTGAACCAAGAAAAGGATCCAGATAATCAAGATTTTGCACTCTTACTTTGCAGGAATCCATACATCAAGTATCAAACATTCACACATCAAGCATCAAGTAATCAAGTTTTCAACCATGGTTGCCTCCTGTAGTTGTAATTATCTATTTCACATCAATATCATGCTAGTTTAATTGATTTATCATTTAGCATTGCATTATCATTATCTCGTTCTTTGAATTGTCATTTTAATAGTCTTATTTGCTTACACAATCTAAGAGCAATTTTGATTTAATAAATCTTTGAGGATAGAGAACAATATGATGGTTTCAATTGATTACTGTTTTGAATTGATTCATTTAACTTAATCATTGATATAATGTCTTATTAAGAAGTGTTTTAACCTTATTCACATATTCTACACTTACAATTTGGCACCCACCGTGGGGCATTAACCCCAATTTTATCAAAATATACAATTTTCTGGAAAGTGTCACATAGGTTTTTGACGTGTTTTTCTTGTAGTGCTTCCGTTAAAAAATTTAGCGCTTCAGGTTCCTATTTTAGCACTTTTGGTTGTTGTTTTAGTGCTTTCAACTTTAGCACTTCCGGTTACTGTTCTAGTGCTTCCGGACACTATTTTAGCGCATCGGGTGTTTTAGCGCTTCCATGACAAACTTCGGCGCTTCGGTACCCTGTTTCAGCGCTTTCGGTTTTTAGCGCATCAGGTAGCTGTTTTAGCACTTCGGTGCAATATTCCAATGCTTTTGTAAAAATCAGTCTGGATCCGATGCATCGATGGCCAGATTTTAATTTTTTTCATAGTTGGACTAAAACGTATCAATCTAGGATAGTCACTTCAAAGTTTTCTAAAAATTGATCAATCTAGGATAGTCATTTCAAAGTTGGACTAAAATTGATCAATCTAGGATAGTCACTTTCTTGTTTTTCTTAAAGCAAATCTATCAATCCTAGGATATTCACTGCATTTTTATAGTAGAAATTAAAAAGAACATCATGATTTCTATGAAGCAACACCTTCACATAGATTAGAAAATTTCCTTTTGGGCCTTTAAAATGGAACAAACTTATATGCTGTGTATGTGGTGATTAGGCTTATGCTCTCCCCTTAACTAGGTGACCAAAGTGCCAGATTCACTTTTATTTCATGTCATTTACGCTTTATTAAATCCTTTAGCAGGCTTGCCATAGTGGGAAAAAGTACTCACCCTACAGGAATGACCTAAGTGGGAACAACCAAAGCCAGGTTATCCAACCCACTATAATAAAAATGAAAGTTGTTGATGAAAGTCCAACTTGACGGTAGTAGGCAAGATAACCATCCCCAAAACATTTTTCCTAAAGATTGGGAGGTCTCTTGAGGGAGTTTATCTATTTTCCAAAAGAACGGAACCCTATCTACGAACCATAGAGTAGTTGCTCGCCGAGACAGTATCCATACATTGTCATACTCACGGTGCAAGGGGAGGGAAGAATCTACCCCCAAGACACTCACCATATAATTACCAAGGATTGTTTGCTCAAGGGATTCGGTATCTACGTCTGTCACTTTGAGTATGCGCCTGGCAATGACAAAAACACAAGCGCCCTCTAGGGATGACACTGTTGTGTGAGTCAACGTAATTGCAAGATGTGGATTGTGAGTATAATGATAACCTACTTGTCCTTAAGTGTGAGCATGTTTGATTTGTGTACAATTGTTAAAACAACCCGTTAAAATCAATAAAGATCATTCGTGATTTTTGAACATACACAATCTTTTCAGTTTTAAAACACTTATTCAAAATTGCTTGTCGTGTTTTCACAAATTCATTTAAATCAGATTTAAAGATCATCCTAAAAACATCAAGTCAAAAAATATCAAAAAATCCATGCTACGAAAGTGGAAGTCCACCACGTTTCTCAAAAGAAAAATCAAAATCAAATACCCCAAAGACCTCTCGCTTATAGAAACAAATTGAGAAAACAGTGTTTTCTATATCAAAATCGGAAACTCCTTTTGCAACATAGAACTTTCATCCATTGATATCACGATTTTGCTAGGGGTCACACATTAGATTATGTAGTAGAACCAATCTACTCACGAGCCTTCTTCCAAAGGAGAGCTCCCACACAATTCCACAACCATAGTCAACAAATTCATCCTTCTTATATTCTGCAATCTCTGATACAGTATGCCACAAGACCGGATCAAATTTTAAAGTAGAAAGTCTTAAAAAGTCCTATTTTTAGCATTCTGGAAAACCTGTTTCAGCGCTTCGGGTCACTGTTCTAGCACTTTCATGAAACAGCACTTCCAGGCTCTATTTTAGCACTTCCAGTCATTATTTGAGCGCTTCTGGTAAAATAGCACTTTTTTCAATTTTTACAGTGCTTCTAGGCATTGTTTTGATGCTTCTATCAAAATAGCGCTTCGGTCACCTGTTTTAGTGCTTTTGGACTCTATCCCAGCACTTCTAGGAAATAGCGCTTCTAGTCTCTATTTTAGCACTTTTAAAACAAAGAGTTCAAAATTTTAACCAGTATATCATTCTGTCATTTTATCAAAATTTTCATCAGAATCAAATTTCTTTTTATCAAAATCACTATCTAGGAACAAAAGTCGAAAAGGTTTATACAAATTTCCAAACTTATCAACTGAAACAAGATCTTGCAAATCACAACTATCAAAATCAAATACACAATCAATTACTACACTGAAGTTTCATTATCAGGATACTATCATCCTTCATCATGAAACAAAGTATAATAATTAACTTTTTAAATATTGTCTCATCAATAAGATCAGTCATCTTATTTGACTTTGTTTAAAAAGGTTCAATTTGACACTATCCCGCACATAAGATCAACATTTCAGAAGAAAGGGCAAAAATTTGTATGCCAATCTTAACTAGGTACCAAAAACAGAGACTCTTAGAGAAAGAAATTTTAAAATCACAAGAAATGGTAGAAGAAAATCCTTGGAACAATTTGAACTACAATGATAAGAATGAAATAACTCCGGAGGGCATCCAAGTGGCTCAACAAGATCCCAAGTTTCACATATTTATGGAAAAAATTCTAGAACAGGACATGGAAAAATATCTTCTAATGTTGGCCGAATCAAGGGCAAAACTTCCAAAAGATTTTGATGTAAACCATTTGAAGGAAACACCAGAAATAAATGAGAATGAGATACCACAACCAACACACAAAATCGATTTGGTTGCTACTTTAACATCACAGATGCAAATGTTACAACAACAAATACAAGATATGACGAAAGGGACTACCAAGTGATATGTGATATAGGACATTTGTCCTTATCCTTTCGACGCAACGGTCGGCTTGATACCTTTTCCTAGACATTGTGAGATCCCAAAATACGATAAGTCTAATGGAAGAACAGATCCCATAGATCATATCAGAGAGTTTAAAACAATGATTCTTGAGTTTGCGCAAGAAGAAACTTATTTAATGAGATTATTCCCAAGCAGTTTGGGAGGATCATGCATGGAATGGTTTTCGAAGTTAAAACCAGGTATCAAAAATTTTGAGGAATTAGTCAACAAATTTATCTCTCAATACTCATTCAACATCCAACATGATGTTACTATCAAAGATCTTTACAATCTCAAACAAAACAAGGGAGAAACATTCTTGTATTTTCTCCAAAGATGGTGATGCTTGTTCGCTAGATATCCTAGATCCATTCTTGAAGAGGAAAAGATGGAATTGTTCATTGAAAACTTGATAGAAGAAATGAGTTATAGATTGGAACTACAATGTCCTCCAACATTTGAAAAAGTGATCGAAAATGGTCTTAAAATCAAAGAGGATTTAGTCAAGCGAGGAGTTATCAAGCATTTTAATGATAAAACAACCAACACAAGTAACTCCTCAAATCAATACTCAAGCGGTGAGAAGCCAAAATTTTGGCAAAAGAACCGAAATACAACTGAGACAACAAATGATCCCCAAAACGTCAAACCAGTTTTCAATTTAACTGCCTCCACATCAAAACATAAGAATAATGAACAAAATGTCAAGTCAAATACCACACAAAGCAATGAAAACATAAAACCACAGTCGTATCAAAAACCGTCAAATTGGCAAAGGTTCACACCCTTGGGTCAATCAATGGAATCAGCAATGAAGGAGCTAGTTACGAGAGGCCTTCTCACTGCACATGAAGCTAGGTTATGGGATCCAAAAGTCAAACCATCATGGTGGAATGATGTTTATTATTGCAACTATCATAATAACAAGGGACATAAAATAAATGACTGTATGGAATTGAAACATGCAATATGAGATTTAGTGGACAGCAACAAAGTGTATGTGGAAGGACCTCAAAATAACAATGATCATTTCGCCTTCAAAGATCCTTTGCCAAATTATGACAAAGGTGCATCATCATCAAATAGCAAAGGTAATAATGCCAATCACGTTTATGACACAACAATCCTATGTCTATTTGAAGTCAAACATGATCATGCAGTTAGTGATAACATTAATGAAAATGAAACCAACAACATTACCTCTTTGGATTTACTCCCAAGCGTGCAAAAATCTGATAATCAAATAAATGTCTTAAAAATCAGAGAAAATCAAGAACATCAACCAACCAATGTGCTAACTAGGGGATAATCTAAAGTAATGTTAAAGGGAATGGGCTCCACGCATGCAGTTCCACCCCCATCACATTATGATGTTATCAATCAAATGCAAAACACCCCCCGAGAGAATCAAGAACATCAACCGGCAAACGTCATGACTAGGGGGCAAGCCAAGGTAGTATTAAAAGGAGCAAGATATCAACGTGAGGTTACACCTCAATATCATTATAATATTTTTGATCAATTGCAAAACATCCCCACACAAATATCAATACTGGAACTCCTTAAGTTGTCATCATCCCATAAGGAAGTTCTCGAACAAGCATTAGTTGCCACAATCGTACCAAAAAATCTGGATGTTTGTCAATTCCAAGCTATGGTGGGACATCTGACTACCCCACATTGTTTATCATTCTCTGAATAGGATGATGTCTCATTAAACCATCTACATAACACATTATTGCATCTCAAAGTATGTATCCATAATCATCGCATTTTGAGAGTTCTAATAGATGGGGGAGCTGGTTTGAACATTTGCACCCTAAAATTAGTCTGTGCACTAGGATATTCTGAAGACGCTATTGATGCTCAAAGGAAAATGACCATCAAAGCATATGATGAGGAGGAAATATTGTCCCAAGGTTTAATTGTATTACCCATTCAAGTGGGACCCATGATGAAGCATATAGCATGTCAAGTGTTGGAAAGAGAGTTGACATACAACGTACTCTTAGGACAACCCTAGATTCATGAAATGCAGGCTGTACCTTCTACATACCATCAATGCCTAAAGTTTCCAGTAAATGGAAAAGAGGTGACTATAGTTGCTGATTATAATCATCCACAACATTGTGACACATTGAGAATATCTCAAGACACCTTTGTCCCTCACAACAGGGAAGCTTCAAGTTCATCATCATCCAAGAACGAACAAAGTCCAAACATCACTACCAAGTGGGTACAAAAGAAAGGTAAAGAAAAAGAAACAAGTCATGTTGAAACAAACAATCCAGATATGCATACTTCTCTATCAAACAAATTTCAAAAGAAAGTTCAGTTGACAGATAAAGGAATGGGACAATACTCAGTGGAGCAATCGCTTAACTTATCATAGTTAATGCCATCTCCTAGGAAATATGGTCAACCATCAATGATCAAACCTCCAACATCTTTACCTAGCACAGTTCTTCAAGAAACATTTGTAAAATCCGGAACCATAATAGAAGAAACAGACAACAAAGCAGTCTTGGATTGGCTATACAAGGATGAAGAACCATCAACATTAGAGATCGGTATCAAAAATGTTAACATCAACACAGACAAGTATGGAAAAGGAAAGGCTATTCTTGAAAAGATGGGTTATGAAGGACAAGGACCTGTGGGATTAAGAAAGGAAGGAATCATAGAACCTATCAAACCTCTCACTCTGCACACAAAAGAAAAACCAAGACTAGGATACTCTGAAGAAGAGAAGCAGGAGCTAACAAAGATGGCTTTGGAAAATATCCTTCACTTTAGAGATGGTTCTGAAATAGACTCAAATGAATATGAGTGGGCCTTACCTTGTGATCTACTTGTTGTTGATATTCCAGTTGATGTGATTCAAAAATATACACCTACACGTAAGGAGGGCCAAGTCTCTGGGTCTAGACCATTCATCGAGGGATCACTAAATATCGATGACTCTAGTGAGGATGAACAGAATTTGAGTGAACTAGATGATTTCGAAGAGGGTACCATCATGGATCTCGATATCCCAAATGACAATTATGATGATATTACTGTCCTCACCCTTACTTCCATTGACTTAAATCAATCCGATGATACCATGCCATTAATCCATCCAAAAATTATTGATTGGGAACCTATCGAACCTTTGACTGTACCAAAATTTTCAGATGATGATGTCATCGTGCATTTCCTATGTCATATCGAACCTGATACAAATTCTATCTATACTACTCATAACAATGTGACTCCCCAGGAGGGTGTCAAATCTTCTAGTTGTAAAATTGACAACAGGGAAAATAGATCTAATGGTGAAAACCATTCTATGGCAGCATTAGATCTAGAAAAAGTAAAAATAAAGAATGCATCCAATGGTGAAAACCTTTCTAGGCACTGAAGGATGGAAGATTTGACACTCTCCCAGAACACTATCATGAGTGATCATCAGTTCTGGTCGAACCTACACAAGCGGTGGACATTGGCACAGAAAAGAAGGAAAAAGTACTACATCTAGCAGAATCAATGACTGATCAAGAGAGATTGGAATTTATCAATTTCTTTAAAGCAAGAAGCATCAACTTCGCTTGGTCATATTCTAATATGCCAGGATTAGATCCAAAACTGCTTATGCATCATTTGTCTTTGCCAAAGGGAATCAAGCATGTTAAACAAAAATTAAGAAAAATGCATCCTCACATCGCATTGATGGTAAAGTTAGAATTAAAGAAATTATTGGATGCTAAATTCATAAGGTCTATAGACTATGTTGAATGGATATCTAACATAGTACCTATTTCAAAACTAGACAATAGCATCAAAATCTGCACAAATTTCAGGGACCTCAATAAAGCATGCCCAAAGGATGATTTTCCACTTCCAAATATAGACATCATTGTGGACTTGGTGGCAGGGCATGCCATGTTATCAATCATGGATGGCTTCTTTGGGTACAATCAAATAAGGATAGCTCCAAAAGATCAAGAAAAGATGGCTTTTACATGTCCATGGGGAACCTTCTGCTGGAACGTCATGCCATTTGGTCTAAAGAATGCAGGAGCCACTTATCAAAGAGCAATGATGACAATCTTCCATGATATGATGCACGCTTTCATGGAGGATTATGTGGATGACATCTTGGAAAAATCTACTACAAGGGAAGGAAATCTACATATCCTAGATAAAATCTTCACACGGATGGAGAAATTCAATGTCAGGTTAAACCCTAAGAAGTGTGTCTTCGGGGTTACATCACCAAAACTACTAGGATACATTGTTTCATAAAAGGGCATTGAGGTGGATCCAACAAAAGTCAAAGAAATTATGGAGATGCCACCTCCTAAGAATATCAGCCAACTCAGATCACTACAAGGACGACTTCAATCAATCAGACGATTCATCTCCCAGCTAGTAGACAAAAGTCATCCTTTTAATCACCTATTGCATAAAAACATAGTTTTCAGGTGGGACGAGAGGTGTGAAGCAACATTCAATCAAATCAAGCAATATCTAATGTCACCGCTCATTCTCATGCCACCAATAGAAGGAAGGCCTCCCATTTTGTACATTGCCATGACAGATATCTCTTTGGGGGCACTATTAGCACAAGAGGACTATGAAGGGAAAGAGCACGCCATCTACTACATCAGTAGAACTTTAAATGGTTATGAAATAAACTATACATTCATTGAAAAATCATGCTTAATAGTGATGTTTGCTACTCAACAGCTAAGACACTACATGTTGACTCACACAACCAGGTTAATTGCAAAGATCGACCCTTTGAAGTATCTACTAAGTAAATCTGCCTTAACAGGTAGACTGGCGAAATGGGTTATGATCCTAAGTGAATTCGAAATTCAATATGTCGAGAGAAAGGAAATCAAGGGACAAGCAATCACTAAACAGCTAGTTGAAGCTCCTCTACCAGATGATCACCCAATGACAATGGAATTTCCAGATGCAGACATCATGATAGCAATGCCCCAACAATGGATACTATATTTTGATGGATCATACACACAATGAGGATCAGGAGCAGGGATCTTATTCATCTCTCCTCAAGGACACACAATTCTGAAATCATATAGGCTCATGTTCCAGTGTACAAATAATGTGGCAGAGTATGAAGCATTGATTATTGGGGTCAAGATAGCGATTCAATGGAAAATCAAAGATTTACAAGTATACGAGGAATCTCAATTGGTTATTTACCAGGTCAATGATGAGTATCAAAGAAAAGATGAAAAACTAATGTCCTACAAGCAGTAAATAAATAATCTAAAATAGTCTTTTGTCAGTATCAAATTTGATCAGATTCCAAGGGCAGAGAACAAAGCTATAGACGCTATGGCTACAATTGCTTCATTACTACAATTGCTTGAGAAGCATGTTTGTTATGAGTTTATGGTAGAACAAGTATCATGTCCTTCCCATTATCAATCGGAATCTGCTACCATATGCCATCTAGAAGCCACTAAAACCTCCATCTACAAAAAAACCTATGCTTACCTGAAAGATGATATTCTTCCTCCATATCTTACCCGAAACCAAAAATGAAATTTTATTTGCCAATCCGCTCGACACACTTTAATCACAGATGTCCTTTATCGTCGAGGTATTGATGGTACCCTACTCTGATGTCTAGAGCGCAATGAATCTGAAATGGCCCTACGAGAAGTTCACGAGGGTATTTTTGGTACTCACTCAAGTGGAATAACCCTAGCTAAGAAACTCCTCCATTTGGGATATTATTGGTCATGCATGGAGAAAGAATCATATCAATTTGTCAAGAAATGTCAAAAATGTCAGGTTCATAGCAATCTGGTTCATGCACCCGCACAAGAACTACATCCCTTCACATCAACATGGTCTATTTGTCAATGGGGCCTGGATCTGGTAGGAAAAATACATCCATCTTCATCTAATGGACACAAGTTCATTATTACAGCTACAGAGTATTTCACGAAATGGATAGAGGCAATACCTCTTACTACCATCACTGGGAAGCAAATTTCCTCTTTCATATTGAACTACATAATATGTTGGTATGGTATCCCTCAATCCATTATCATTGATAATGGACGACCTTTCAAGAATCAAGATGTTCAAGAGCTATGTGATAAGTTCCAAATCCAACATCGTTTTTCAACACTGTACTATCCTCAAGGGAATGGCCAAGCAGAGGCCTCAAACAAAACCATACTCAAAATTCTCAAAAAGATGGTTAACAATGTTGGATGTGATTGGCATGTTCAACTCAACCCTGTACTATGGACCTATAGAAAAAGCATCAGAACACCAACGGAAGCCACACCATTTGCTTTGGTATATGGATTAGAAGCCATATTGCCCATTGAAGTTGAAATTCCATCCCTTCGTGTATCACTCAGAGGTATCATTTCAAATGAAAACTATAGGGTATCTAGACTCCAAGAACTGGAGTTGCTAGATGAGCATCATCAACAAGCTGTTAATCATCTAACAGCTTATCAACAGAGAATGTCAAGAAGTTATAATCATAGGGTAAAACTGCGGGTATTTCAGGTTGCTGACTTGGTACTAAAGGAAAACCCTAGGAATCAATAGGATAGAGAAAAGAAAGGAAAATTTGAGCCTAACTGGCTTGGTCCATTTGTCGTCATATCAGTGTATGGATCAGGAGCATATCATCTATCAACGTCAGAAGGGGATCTGTTTTATGAACCTATCAACAGTATTCATCTCAAAAAATTCTATGCTTAAAAATCCTAGTGTACGGGACAAAAATCTAATAATTGTTTCCTTGGTGAAAACCTGGAAAACAGGCATCTTGGAAAACACAAAAAAAAAAAATAGAAAATACAAAAAAGAAAGAAAAAATTTAAAAAATTAGAAAATACAAAAAAAAAAGAAAAACAGAAAAATGAGAAAAATACAAAAAACACAAAGGCTACAGTCAAAGCATTTGGTGAAAACCTGGAAACAGGCGTCATATGTGATTCTAAGATCAGCCTTCCCATCTATTATGAACATATCAGGATCATTCATCTGAAAATCAGTATCATTTCATATCATATCATTCGTCTGGCCATCATTATATCCATTATCAAACTCATGTCGCATGGTCAACATATCACTCCATAGCTTGGGGGAAACATCTGGATATCACTAGGGGCAATTCAAACGTATCAATTTCACCAAAGGGAAACACAATAGTATGGTAGAAAAACTGAAAACAAGATCAAAGTGCAATATCAATCATCGTCAGAAAGGCATCAACCATCCCTATCATATCGAAAATCCAAAAACATGTCAAAAAATCTTATCGAAAATCCAAAAACATAGGTCTATGTTAGTTGAACTACGTGGTCTCTGCGTATGTAACATAGGCAAGGCTAATCTTAAATTAGCCCCCGAGACCCCTAAGATAGGTTAGTAGGTTAGGTCTTTAGTTGGAAAACTCAAAAATCCAAAAACATGTCAAAATCAGGATGGATGATCTAAAACTCTGAAAAATGAATGGAACACTCTAAGTAAACAATGGATAAATTATACTTTTTGATTATTATTTCTTTGGAGTACCTCAATGATGTATTGCACTAGAGGGACAAGGAATAAGAATGATATTTTTATTGCCTGTTGTCTATATGTTAATCATAAATGTTTGAATTGTCGAGGGATGTGCTATGCAAATGTATCACTGATGACATTCAGAATTCACACATTGAAATGATTAATCACTGCTTGTTTACGCAATGAATGCTCAGGTCATCTCGGTTCAATTATACCTAGATGCTTGTGTTCAATTGCAATATCAAAAATTATGAAAGAAATACTTAGGTCGTCATTGGATTAACACAACCATTGATGCTTGTATTCACTTTCAACATTCAATAAAGCTCTATGATGATACCAAGTAGAAAAAGACTATTTAAAATGACATATGTTTTGCATATCATTGCATGATTAAATTAGATTGCATTCATCATCATTCATTATCTGCAGGGTATTTGTTGCATAAAGGATTCCAATCAATGATTATCTAATCTACAAATAAAACTGAGTATACTTGACATAAAATCCAAAATCATCATCATTTACCATATAGTTACAAATCATCATTCAACATCATCATCATTTTACCATATAGTTACAAATCATCATTCAAACATCATCATCATTTTACCATATAGTTACAAATCATCTACCAATATCATATGCATACATCATTTACCATCCATACATTTAAAAATCATGTCATTATTATCATTACACCCATCAAAGATCATTCATCATAAGATCATTCCATAAAATAAATGCAAGTCATTACATCATCATCATTATCATTTAGAAAATCATACATCACATCGTATATCCATATATCATCTAATCTACGCATACATTTATCACAAAATCATTGCATCATTCCATTCGAATAAAATCATTCATAAACATCATTACATTTAAGATTTAAATCATCACATAATCATATAATAAAAACATCCATCAAATAGAAATCATAAAGCCATCATCATATCACATCAACTGCATCTCATATATATATCACAAATGTCAAGTACACAATGAAGTTTGAACCACAAAATACATAATCATACAATGAGCTACATCATAGAGGATCACAATGGCATCTACGATCTGCTACTGCCAGAGTGAGCAGGCCTAACAGGACCTGTACCACCACCACCCCCAGAAGGACCCAGATCTCTAGAATCTTTGTGTGGAGGCTGTGTCACCCCCTCATTGACTGTCCATGTGTGAGTCAACCTAGATCTCGATGGGGCATAACTGACTCGGCGCTCGGCAGGAACTGCATCATGATAGCGGCCTCTATAGAACTCGGCCTCTCAGCCAACCCACAAAACCTCTCTCATATAATCACCTATGGAGGTGCCATCGGCTAATCTCTGGAGAGTCTCAGTTGTCTCCTATGCCCTCTCGGCAATCTGTCGAGCACTGTCTTGCTCCGCTGTCAGGGTATCAATCTGTGTTTGCATAGTGGCTAACTATCCCTACACCTGTGCATGAGCCTGTGCTTGTACCTGCATCTAGGTCTGAGTCTACACAAGCATGCCCTGAGCCTGTACCAACTGCCCCTACAAAGTCTGGACCTGTGCCTGGAGCCCAGATATCTGTCTCTACTACCCAACTGCTGGCACTGTCACTACCTGCCTCTTATGAGGCCTACTAGAGGAAGGAGCACTGCTGATGTCTGGCCCTACCCCTCTGTCTCCTCCACTGCCGCCATCACTATCATCGCTGCTACTACCCAAACTACTACTACTCTCTGAGCCACTACTGGATGAAGAATCATCTTCACCCCTACTATCTGCAGAAGCCTCCCCCACATCCTCCTCTACAAGTAAAGGTGTTGGCTCATCGGGGATAGTAATGCGAGGATGGGGGAACAAGGCCAGGAATGCTGTGTAATCCTCTGTCACGGCTACCTCTTAGATATCTCTTCACATGTCCCAAGGAGAGGGTTGTAAGGTCTTGTATCCCTCTACAATAACATTATAGGGCAATGTGGGACCCCAATCAAGAATATCCATCCATCGCCATGCATAATGGGCTACTCCCTATGGCATGCACTGAATAATGTCGTACTGTTTGTATACCCGCCAGAGAAAGAATCTCTCTAAAAAAAATGGAGTCCGACCAATGAGGTACATAGAATCACAAAAGAACCCCAATACTGCACCATCCTCATCCCACTCCTTGTAGTCAAGGTATGGACGCTAGATAACTATCTCAGTGTCATCAAACACTCGTCTCCAGTGCTCTAACTTGCCCATCTGGGCCTGTGTGAACCAACCTCTGTATCTAAAAACATACGGTATGTCGGCTAGTCTGTTTGCAACTGGAAACGACTAACAAATAACAAAATGCTCCCAAGCCCACACTTGTAATAGGGTCACCCCTGTTGATAAACTACGTGCACCAAGGTACACAACTGAGTGTAAATCATGATAAAGATGTGCTAACATGCACATCCCCCACACATATCTGGTACCATGTACCATCATGCTCTCAAGAGTCCTACCCTAGCCGACAAGGAATCCCTTTAACCTGCGATCAGGGAAAAGGAAACCTTCAATGAATCCAGCTAGCACTGCTGGTAATGCCACGTAAAAATCTGCAATCCTCCGCCATTGAATGCTCGGACCCTCTATGTCCTGATCCTGAAATACTCGACAGAGAGTATCTCTACTGCTGGTCCCATGAGAATCATATGTAACAATCTCCCCCATGAACGAAATGTGCAATATACACCACACATCCTCTGGGTGACTGTCATCTCACCGGTAGGTAGGTGAAAGGTGTTGTGGTCACTATGCCACCTCTCAGCCAATGCAGTCAACAGACCCCGATTAATCCTAATCTAGGGCATCTCAAGCAAGATCGTAAGGCCACAATGGCCTATCACCTGAAGCTCATCTGGTGTCAAATGAGGTATCAATTCTATCATCTAAGGAAACCTCTCTCCAATCTGGAGAGTACCCAGACGCTCCTATCATCACAACAAGAAAATCAACAAATCACTGAACTATGTCAGGAAATCAAAATTTATTCTACTATCAAGTCTATCACAAATTGGTATGAATTTTTGATCAAAATTCATAGGTGAACATCAAACCTCACCTATCATGAGGTTCTCAAAACATCAACAAACCTCACCTATCATGAGGTTCATCAAAACATTATCTAGATCTCTCCTATCATGAGATTTATCAAATATTAAATCATTTCCTCGCCTATCATGAGGATCATCAAGAATAAGATTTATTCTCGCCTATCATGAGAGTTAGTTTTATTTACATCATCCAAATCTAACATCAGGAATTTGGATTATCAATCATACCAATCAGAAGAATGGACATGATCAGAATTAACGAAATCAAGGTTCACTAAGTCAAAATATTCAATTCTGACCAGAAGCGCTAAAACAGGCTTCCAAAGCGCTAAAAACCAAAAGCGCTACTTTATCAGTTAAAAGCGCTAAAACAGGGACCTAAAGTGCTAAATCTTGAAAGCGCTATTTCAGCACCCCGAAGTGCTAACACAGGCTTCTGAAGCGCTAAAAGTTCGGAAGCGCTAATTTTTCGCATCAAAGCGCTACAACAGGCCGTCAAAGCGCCGCTTTATCAAAAGCGCTAGAACAGACCTTGAAAGCGCTAATTCACCTACTCAAAGTGCTGAAAGTCTCAAAGTGCTAAAATCTAGCTTCAAAGTGCTAATTTTTGACTCCTAAGCGCTAAATCACTAAAAGCGCTACTTTATCGACTGAAAGCGCCAGAGTTTTAAACGCAAGCGCTAAAACTCAAAGCGCTAAAATACCTACTGGAAGCGCTACAGTGCGGCTTGAAAGCGCTAAAATAGACTTGGACACGCCTAGACGCTAAAAAGCATAAAAATTAGAAATGCATGAATTACGAGGAGGTCGAGGGGTACATACCAGAGGTCCATACGCAGGTAGCCGTCAGTGACGTCGAACCTGCTAGAATCGGTGAGTGTGGTAGGGGATAGGCATCTCGCTCCAGCTGGTAGAAAAGTCTTAATCACTAAGAATTTTGAACTCAAAAAGCAAATATGACTTTGAAAATAACCTTTTACCACTATTTATAGTTTTTGAAAAGGTCTTTTTGGTGGATTTAATTATATTTTGATTAATTTTATCCATGAAATTAATTAAAACTCATCTGAGGGCTCATTTCTTCATCATTTGTCGGGAGAGAAATTATTTTATTATCGAAACATCATCAAAACATCGAAAAATCATCAAATTTTTGAAAAATTCTAAAAATCATCAAATCAATAATTTATCTCCCAAGGGGGCATATTGTCATCAAATCATCCGAAAATAAATGTCTGGGGCATACGGAATTATTTTTTTATATATCATCAATCCTGGCAGTAGCAGCAAAATATTTCTTCGAAGCAACACGTAAACACATGACTTCGAAGAGGGGCAAAATGTATACACCTAAAATTGGTCTGGAGCATCCGATTAATTAAATACAAATTATTTGATTAATTATCCTAATTTCCTCTACTATCGAATAAATAGAAATATTTATTTAATATAGTTCACAATTAAATTCTTTTTATTTAAATAAACAAAATTAAATACTTTGTTCAATTTAATTATCAAATCCCTATTCCATTCTATCACATCAATCTCAAATTAATTAAATAAAGACAAAACACTTTATTTATTAATTACCATATTCCTCTGATTAATTTAATAAACAACTATCCTATAATTTATTTTATTAAATTATTTATCTCCATTTTCTAATTTAAATAAATCCAAATATTTGAATTAGAGCATAAGGAATATTCCAATCTACATTTCCTCAAAAATAAATTAGATTTCCTATGTCTAATCTATGTCTAAATTTGTCACAATTAATGCTTTGAAACTTCACAGGAAGTTTTGGAGACAAATTTGGAATTTGATCTCTCAATCCTCTTCCATCAATCTTTCCTCTTCTCTTTCCTGGTGTTTTCATGGGTAGAGACAATCTCCATTTTTCTTTGAATCTCTTCTATCTCTCACCATTCAATTCTCTAGATTGAATCCAAGCCTCTCAGAGCTTTCTCTGTGCATTTCTACAGCTAGGAAATCTATAAATAAAGCCTCATTGAACCAAGAAAAGGATCCAGATAATCAATCTTTTGCACTCTTACTCTGCAGGAATCTAAACATCAAGTATCAAGCAATCAAGTTTTCAACCATGGCTGCCTCCTGTAGCTGCAATTATCTGTTTCACATCAATATCATGCTAGTTTAATTGATTTATCATTTACCATTGCATTATCATTATCTCGTTCTTTGAATTGTCATTTTAATAGTCCTATTTGCTTACACAATCTGAGAGCAATTTTGATTTAATAAATCTTTGAGGATGGAGAACAATATGATGCTTTCAATTGATTACTGTTTTGAATTGATTCATTTAACTTAATCATTGATATAATGTCTTATTAAGAAGTGTTTTAACCTTATTCACACATTCTACACTTACATACATTATAGAAACACTATAGTTAGATATGAAATAGAAAAGGTACAAATTAATGCTAATATACTCTAGATATCAGAGGATTACGCCAGGCTTAAGTTTAGTTGGAAAGTAATACAAGGAATTCCAAAGGAGTGAATGTATTAGATATTAGGTGATTTCCAAGAATTTCGGTCAAAGAAAAGTGAAGAAAGATTCTTAGAATCAGAGATCTAAAATATATAAGGAGTTATCGGATATCGGACACCAAAGGAGTCACAATGATATTTTGTTGAGGTTTATTTTGTATGTTGTTCCCAATCTCGGTAAAAAAATTCTCATCCAGTATTTTGAAAATACAGAAGGCTTTGTTTTATGCAAAGTATTGTGTACCAAAATTTGAAGTTGGAAAGTGTTGCTGCTAAGGAAGTCAAAACTTTTACTTGATCTAGAAGATTCTAAAGAAAACTGGTGTATTCTGTGTGCTACATTTTGATTTTCTATTTCTGATTCTCTTGATAGACTTTAAGTTTGAACTCTTGGGGCCTTGTTCCTATAAAAGGCCATTTATTGCTTTACTTTTATTTTTAAGTTCAGAACTTGTGGATGTCGGAAGAGCCAAAACTTCTTTAAGTTTTGTTCTTTTTTCCTATTTTCTAAATCATTCCAGACTAAAACCTTGTATGCACATAGACTTTAATCAATATTGAATCCAATTTGATAGCTACCTATCTCATGAATCTTTGTAGTTGGTTTTGTTAGTTCAGTCGAACAAAACTGTATGTAGCGTCATTTAAGGGTGCATACAAAACCTACTCGGTATCCAAACTAAAACCCCATTCTTTAAAATATTGCACTATTTTATACCTAGCTGTGAAGCAATCTGGTGAAGTATAAAGCAGTTTTCTTTGATTTTATTATATCTTGGGGCATGCATGGAGAATAACTGAGATAAATTTTAATTTTTAGTATTTTTGATGCTTTATTTTAGATTAGATGTTTAAGTTTCTAAAAATGTTCCAAAAAATAGATAAATGGATGGAATTTTATTGAAAATCTTCCATTTGTCTATGAATTTGTTGAATGCTTAAAGCTAAATCTACTTAAGTGATAACAAAATTGATTGATTCTCATGAAATTTTATTGAAAATATTTTGATTTCATGATATTATTTTATGATCGAATTGTAGATATTATGCCTAATGTTCATGATTCTTAATGAAGCTGGAAATAATAGTGAGACTAGAAACAATCATATTCCCTTTGAGATTAACATCATTATCACATCATACCCTGAAGTAAACCTAGTATGGTCAAGACCTAACTACCGAAGACTTGGGATTAAGCTAAGTCAACCTTTTTCCAATTATACAAACATGCTCTGAGGTTGCCCTGGTTAAGTCTTTTAAGGAGATAGGTTCTTCGTGGTCTTCCTGTGAATACTTTATCTGCATTTTTGGTGCGAGTAACATCATCATCATAGGAAATGGCGCTAGAAGGAGGGCCTATTGTTGTTCTTTTGGTTTTTCTAGGTTTAAAACCTGTATTTTTTTCATGTCACTAGATCTCAATCTAGTGATCCTCGTGTGACTTTAGTCAAGCTTAGTGGTTGAACATCATCTAGACCTCAAAAGTTTGGAAGTATAAGTTCAAATTTGAAAAATTTGACTGTTGTTATACCACCACCACTTCCCATAGCTATGGATTTCTTTATCGTAGAGTCACCAATTAAATTTTTAATATACAATGATTTACCAATTAAAAATCCTGACAAGTTGTGTCCCAAATATTATTTTTGCAAAGATGCAGAAGAAAACATCATTATCTTTAAGGATACATGTTTCAGAGCGATAATTCGACACAAAGATGTCGTTTATAGGTTGTTCTCGTATACCTTCAGTGATGATATTTATCAATGGTACATCAACCTACCTCATAACTCAGTTAGATCATGGCAAGACATGGAAAATCAATTTTTGGCTAGATTTAGAACATCGATTGATCCTGCCTTATTATATCATCAATTTTTTCAAAATAAGAGGTTTGATGGAGAACCTATAACTGCTTTTAATGATAGGTTCTAGAAGGCTTATTCTAGGTTACAAGCACATTATGTAGTGGATAATTTTTCTGCTATTGTGGTTTATTATACAACGGTAGATCCTTTAACCACTATGTTTGTGAAGCAAATGGAATATCCTCCCACTACCCTACCCAAAGCTTATGGTGAAGTTGTAAGTGTTAATTTAGAAATGAAACACCTCAGAATTGGATCATCCACAAATGGCAAAAATAGATTGAATAATTATCATTTCCTGAGTTTGAATGGAGTTCCTTTAAACCATCCAATGACTCCTAATACTTTTTCTTCAATGGTCCAAAATGGGACATTTCCTCAAAATACTTTATTTCAACTAGGAAATAGTCAAGATTTAGTCTCACACCCTGGTCCGGCTCTCACTGAGCTACATCCTAACGATAATTATTTCTTCTCACAGACTCAAGAAAATTAGAATGCTAAAACTCTAGATGATAAGGAAGAAATTAAATAAATTACAGTTCAACTCAAAAGATTAACCATAAAAATTATGCAATTAAGAAATCATAACTTATATTCTCAAAATAACAACCATAATTCACAAAGTTGAGTGTATAACGTGCCTAGACCTCCTAGACCTTGGAATACATGACCGAATAATGGAGGAATATCTACACCTTTGGAAAATAATAATCATTTTGGTGATAGATCCACATCAAAGGTGAATCTAGTTGACCTTGAGATGAATAACTAGTGTAGAATTCACAATACAAATGCTCATTTTGAAGTGGACTATCCATAGTTTAAAACAGCCTCAAATATTTTTCTAGTTGCTACACATTATAATGAACAATGTGACTCTCATCCTCCTAAGGGAAATGAGTTGGTTCTAGTAGGATATGATTCTGCTTTGTTTCTTGAAAGTTATGATCGTATCATGTCACCTACTATTGTAAGAAGTTACACTCATGAATATGAGGGAGACAGTTCATCCATGAATTTAGAAACATACATGTTTCCTTACCAAGATGAAAATGAACCTCAAGATGAAGTCGATGAAATTCATGCTTTTCAACAATATCAGAAAGGACATAATTACAACCTGAGAAGTAACACAAATAGTGGTAATAAATTTAATGGGCCATTGACCACATTAATTTTTCCTACAAAAATTTGTACTCCACTTGATGATAAATCAAGCAATACCCCAGGATTACCCAAAGTAACCTCTCATTTTAATTCATCAATTTTTTCACAAAGTGAAAAGGTAGACTCCGCTAATTAAAAAAAATTGACTAATTATTTAGTGAAATAAATCAAAAAGATAAAAATAGGGCTTTTTATTAGAATTGCTCAAAACACATGTGATTAGAAAAGCTTTCTTGAACACTTTAGAAGATTTCCCAAAAGAAAGCAAGTTTAAGGAATCTCAAGTAAAAGATAACTCCATTAAGGCGAAAGACATGAGCATTTTTCTGATGACCGATGTGCAAGTAGCCTTCTACAAATGGAAAACAAAATCTCCACCATTCTTACGTTGAGAATATTTGGTAAAAATCTACACAATTGTTTAGTAGACTCTGGAGCATCTACAAATGTGATTCCTTTGTCGATATGTCAAACTCTAGGGTTGACTCCAACAAGCTCTTCAAAGAAAGTTACTCAACTTGACAAAACGGAAGTAAATGTAGTAGGGGAGTTGATTAAAAATTTCACATGCAGCTAGTGTCAGATCCTAGGATTCAGTATTACATAGATATTCAAGTCATCGAGATACTTGATACTTATGGCATGTTATTGAGTAGGATTGGTCAAAGACTTTGAATGGATACATGGCCATGGATTTCTCACATGTGTGGTTACCATGGAAAGGAGTTCCTAATCAAATTAGAATCGAAAGGGAACCACAATTGAAATACATGATCACATACTACAATCAGAAAAATGAAGTTCCATATATTGATGTAGAACTAGGGGTTTATAAGATTTGAAGTTCAGGAGTTAAAAAAAGAAGTTTTTACATGCAATGTTGAAAAGCATAATCAAATAAATCTTAGAACTGATGTTTTAATTGAATCAGAATATGATTCTTTAGAAGAAGAAAATAGTCCTTATGATAAATTTTGGAAAGATATTGTTACATAAGCTTGAAAGAATGATAAAATTGAAATCTAACGAAAGAATCTTTTATTGTAGGACTAATGCAGGTTACATAGTTCTACACATTTGAAAGATATTTGTATGATGTATTTGGAGATAATACACAAAATCAAGAACTAGTACTATCTAGAATAAGATAAGATAGAAAGGTCTAAAGTAGAGATACGTGAAGATAAATTTCAAGCTATATAGACCAAGAACGCTAATTCAGTGAAGTTTGAAAATGGTAAGCTTCAAGGTATGAATGATCAAGCCTAGATTCTTAAGTTTGATGGATCTAAATCGAAACAAGGATTGGAATTGGAGTTGAACGTATCATCCCATAGGGTAAGTTTTTCCTTGTTGATTATCGATTGCAATTGTAGTATACTAACAATGTGGAAAAATATGAAGCTCTTATTCATGGCTTGATGCTTGCGATCAAGAAGAAGTTCAAGATTCTTAAAGTGTTTGGTGACTCTGAATTGGTGGTTAAACAAGTACGAAAGCAATATGTTTGTCATTAAAAATGATTGTCTAGTTATCGACATTGAGTATGAGATTTAATAGAATATTTTCACACTTTCAACATTACTCACATTCTAAGAAGATTTAACCAAAGATTTGATGCCTTGGCCACTGCTTCCAATGCTTTAGAACCTCTAGATACCTCAGATTTGAAGAGATTTATAGTTGAACTGGTGTAGTTACCTTTGTCTCTAGATAATGTTACAAATTTGCAAGTGTTTGAAGATGATCGGTACATATTAGAATTCATCACTATTTCTGGTATCTTTGAAGCGTAAATAATCAAAGAAATTGATTTCCTCAATGACAAAATTCAAGATGAAGAATTAGCTCAAGCTAAAGATAATAATATTCCGAAAAGGATAATCAAGTTGGAATGACTGTTTGATATTGATCAGATAGTTCGATAGAAAGATTTACCTCAAAGTGATGGAGGAAAATCTAAACTATATAATTTGCATACTAAAGAAGATCCTAAGAATGTACTCATAGGAAAGGTTTGTACCAAAGAAGAAAAGAGAAATATTGCTCAAGAAATCAGAAATTATTGGAAGGTTATAGCATGGAAATATGAAGATTTGAAAACTTATGATACTTCCATCATTACACATACAATACCACTAAATCCTGATGTGAAGACTTTCTGATATAAATAACAACCAGTAAATGCGCTCTTAGAACATTTGATATAAAAGGACATCCAAAAGCTTCTCTTAGCTTGAATAGTATTTCCTATTAGACATTCTACCTAGGTGGAAAATTTATCACCCATGAGGAAGAAAAATGGAGACATACGACTCTGTGTAGACTTCTAAAATATTAATAAGGCATCTAAAAAGGATAATTATCCACTACCTTCACTAGAAGAAGTATTAAAAATTGTAAATGGTTCATAGATGATGTCCTTTTTGGATGGATTCTATGCATATAATCAAGTAATGGTGGAAAAGGAAGATCGAATGAAAACAACGTTCACCACAAAGTGGGTAACTTTTTCTTATAGAAGAATGCCATTTGGATTGATAAATGTCGGAGCTACATTTCAGAGAGCCATGGATTATGATTTTCGAGATTTGATAGGTAAATGTATCATCATCTATATGTATGATCTCACGGTATTTTCAAAGAACAGAGGAGATCACGTTCGAGATCTCAAAGCAATATTACAAAAGTGTGAAACTTATGGAGTTTCACTAAATCCTAAGAAATGTATATTTAGGGTGACTGGAGGTAAATTGTTGGGAAACATTATTTTTGAAAAATGTATTTCAATAGACCTAGATAGAGTGAGTGTGTTGCTTAAATTACAGCCCCCGAGAAGCAGAAAAGAATTAAAAACATATTTTGGTAAGATCAATTTCGTTCAAAAAATTATTACTAGATTTGCTGAGATAGCAAGACCACTCAATGATATGCTAAAGAAAGATGCAAAAATAGTGTGGAAAAATAGGCTAAACTCACCTTTGAGAATATAAAAGTTGTAATTGAGGAAGCACCAGTAATGGTAAGTATGGATTATGTTAAACCTTTTTATATTTACTCATTTTCTTTTGGTCATACTTGCGTAGTAGTGCTAACACAGAAGGGTGGGGATAATGAGGAAAATCCAATTTCTTTTATGATTGCTCCATTTAAAGAAGCGGAGCTAAGATACATAGATGTTGAGAAACAAGCCTTTTCTTTGGTCAAAGCAATATGAAAATTAAGGCATTACATTCTAAGAAGTATAATGAAAGCTATTGTCTCAGATGCAATAGTTAAAATGTTGTTAACACAAAGCAAGCTCAGACAAAAGAGATCCAAATAGGTTACGATTTTACAAGAGTTTGATTTAGAAATTATACCCATGAAATTGGTTCGGGGACAAGCTTTATTCAAATCTATTGCAGAAATAGATCCAAAAATTTCAATCCAACAATATACTTTGGATGTGAAAGACCAGGAAGATTAGTATTCAAACATATGCCACTATTTGGTTAACCATACTTGCTTTGATCATATGCAAATAAATTAGAGATGAGCTCTTAAGATAAAATCATAAAGTTATATTATCAAAGGAGGATCTCTATTCAAAATAAATCATGAAGGAATTTATTTGAGATGTTTGAATAGAATGGAAGTGAACAAAGTGTTTTAGGTACTACATGATAAGTTTGAAACATCTCATGGAGCACCTTTAGCTACTATGCACCTCATTTTGAGAGCTAGTTATTACTAGCCAGCTATTTTTAAAGATACATATGAACATGTGAAACATTGGCATACATGTCAGACTACAACAGAAAAAAGAAGATTCAATGCTCAACCATTGCAACCGATGATGGAGATGTGTCCTTTCTCACAATGGGGACTAGATCCCATTGGTACTATCAATCCTCCATCATCCACAGGTCATAGGTTTATATTAACTATTACAGACTATTGTACTAGATGGATCGAAGTGTGTCCCAACAAATAATGCACCACAGAGGTGGTAATAATTTTTTTGAGGAAAACATTATTACCAGGTTTGGAATGTTGTATGCTCTGGTATGTGATAATGGCCTTGTGTTTTCTTCATTAAAGTTTTCCAATTGGGCATTTGATTATGGTATAACATTAAAGTTTTCATCTAACTATTATCCACAGGGAAATGGATTAGCAGAATCATCAAACAAAAATCTACTGGATATAATTAAAAAATTGGTTGAAAAGAATCCTAGAGAATGGCATTCTTTATTGAAATTCTCCCTTTGGGTAGATTGTACTAAGATGAAGTCCATGTTGGGAAATTCTCCTTACCACCTAGTTTATGGGGTAGATCCTATATTGCAAATAAATTTGAAAATCCCTACTTGGAAATTTTCTCAAGAATACATTGGATTGGATGATCAGTAGGAAGATTGATTATTGCAATTAATGCATCTAGATGAAAAATGTACATGAGCTATTGATCATTTTTCCAACCATCAATCTGTGGTAAAAAGATGGTTTGACAAAAGGGCTAGATTAAAAACTTTTAAAATATCTGACTTAGTCCTATACTCGAACAAAGCCCATGAACGCAAAGGTGAACATGGTAAATTTAATAAATTATGGGCAGTTCCATATCAAGTTTCCAAAATTTTAGGTGATAGTACCTACAGGCTAAAAACCTTGACTGATGAGGATGTCCCATTGCTTGTCAATGGACAGTTTTTAAAGCATTGTTTCCAGTCATTTTATTTTTTTGTAATTAGTTTTGTATATAGTTTTTTTGTAAATAGTTTTTTTTAGTTCTTTTTTGTTGTTGCTTTGTAAATATTTGTTTGTTTCTTTGTCTTGTTTTCTATTTTTGAGTTTTTGTGTTGTTAGGTCATATAATGGTTATCAACTCCTGAAGGTGAACAGGGTAATATAACGTCAATTCTGGAAGTTTAACCTATGTTTTGGCCGAAAGTAGTCCTTTAATTATAAATAGTTTGGGGAATTGTTCAGTTCTCTCTACTCTAGTTAGCATAAATCATTCAGTTGATGTTGAGCTAAAAATTCACACATATTTTTAAATCATTCTCCTAAAATTTGGGATAGCAGTTATTTGCATTGGGTGAAAAATCAAAAGGTTGCCTTTGCTACCACTATAATTCTCGACCTAATAGTGAGCTTCATTGCTTGCAAATTGAAAATGGGATATCATTGAAATATAAAAATAAAAAAATGAATATCAAAAGAAATATAAAAAAAAAAATTAACACTTTAGGCTATCCAAATATCTCTACTAGGACTATAGACGCTTGGTTGGTAGTGGAGCTATGTTTGGGGGAGTTACAAAGATAACCTTGTTAGGGCTATAGACGCTTGACTGGAAGCAAGGCTCTATCCATGGTTATCTTAAAAGGGAATTTCCAAATTATGTAGCTCAATGCAAATAATTACTATGTTCTAAGTTTGTTGTAGTAGAAATAATCAATTACACACATGTGAGCTTAGTAATACTTAACATTGTATGCTAGCTTAAGTGGAATTGGAATGTTGAAATGAAGATTTGACTACTTATAATTAGAAGACTAAAAAAAGTTGGAGCACAGTTTCTAAGTTTGGAATTGACTTTCTATTGTTTTGTTTAGTTTTGTTGGCTGCTAGTTGTTGTGTGGTCTCACAACACTCCCCATTTTTCCCGTTGGAAAAATGTGGACCCCTTTTTTAATTTCTTTTCATTTTCTTTTCCTCTCATTTTTTATTTCCTTGGTGTTTTTTCTAGGAGTTGGTGGAATTGCAAGCTTCATTTTTAGTTTGACTAGTTTTTGCTCAAGTCCTTGTTCTATCTCAGATTTGGTTTCTCGGTTGTTTTACACAATTCCTATAAGTTCACTGAAAACTAGAATCTTGGAGTTGTTGTGGCTGTATCAAGGATATTGTATCTTTGATTGGACTTGGTCCTGCCTGGTAAGTTATCACCCGTAGGTTATTCTCGGTGATTGTGATTTCCTACATCCAATAGTCTGCCTGAGGTCGAAAATAAAAGGTTTGGTTACGAAATTTTTGAATCACTTTTGATGTTCTTGAGCCCGATTACTAGTTCCTCTCTTTGCTCCAAATTTTCTCCAAAGCTTGGAGATAAGTGTCTCGATCCCTGGTAATCTTTCAAAGATTTAATACTAGAAGTTGTCAATCCCAGTGATCGTAAATGATCACATATCCTAAAGGCCTTTGCCTCATAAAATTCAAAGTGACACGAGAGTGCCACATATTCTTTTTGCATCATCTTTTCCTCTAGTAGTGAACCCATGCAAAAACCTAGGTGTTCATAATTTGAACCCTAATTCACCATGATTACACCTTTATTCAATAAATTAATACATTGTAATAGATAATTAATGAATGTGGTGAACTAAACATACTTGATATCACCTCAAGCATGTAGTTTCTTCTATAACACTCTACTTCGCATCATACTACAAACTTGCAAAGGACATTGAATGCACAAAATTCATATTGCAGTGCACAAGAAAAGGTAATTTTTGAGAAACTGAAACACAACTACCAAGGGTTTCAAGGTTGTATTCTAAAAAGATCACTATCAACAACAAAACTAAGTATGTCTCGAATAACTAATTTTTTGTCAATCATTTTTATGCATGAAAGTCTCAAGAAAATGGTATTTCCCCTTGAAAAATTGAAATGTCTATTATTTTGATATGAATTTAATTGAAGGATGAATTGAAAATTTTATGAACTATTAAAAGCTGGTTAAATTTAACCCTAACTCACACACAAAGCATGTATTTGAAAGTGCAGAAAACACCAACAAAAATGAGTAATTCTGACGCAAAACCAGAAGATGAATTCAAATACTGCAATTCACAAGCTATACCAATTAATTTTATAACTAATGATACTCTTATAGTATGGTCTTTTGATGTTGAATTCCTCGTAAGGGCACGGAAAGAAAATGATTCCCAATGTATAAAAAATGTTATAACAAGAGGGTTACTTTTAGCGAGAGGGTTTTCGCCAGCAATGGAGGCCCCTGAATTGGTCATGGAGTGTTTGAAACACTACAACCCAGACAAAACAATCTTTAAGAAGGAGGGAAGGGTTTATGTAGATCTCTTTGAGAAAGGAATTATATACACATTTGGTCTTCCTACATTTACTCAGATGTATCGCATTGATATGAAGGCGAAAGACAAAACTTACCTGAGTGTCAAAGAACACAATAGAGAAATTATGAGCACATAGTGGTTCCAGGAGTGGATTGAAAAATAGACAAAACCAATTCTAAGGTCTATGTTCAACCCAAATGTTCAAAATATTATAATTATGCTAAGCAGGATAGCCGGATTGTAAGATGCTAGGAAATTTGAAGCATGGATGTTTGTAATTATATCCAAAATGATGGAAATTCCTATACCAATGCATTGGGGAAGGTTTATCAATGAAAAAATACATGAACAGATAAGGACATTTCCCAAGTCTAGATGTTTTTATATGTCTTCATATGTGATTTACTCCTACGCCTTAAGGGAAAATATGCAAGGGTTGAAAAGAGTTGGTACTTTGGGCAGAGAAGTAGGAAACAGTTTAATGTATGTTCATTTACCTCAAATTACTATCCATGGATACAAAGAGCATTACAGGAGAGTTAATGATGTGTTTTCCATGAAGTTGGTTAGAACGATGGAAGGTGACAAAGCTAAAATATTATATTTGGAAGCACAAAGTTCTATTAAACCTTTTGGGGGCAAGTACATTCAGTTTCCAACTTTCACCTACATTAGGATGGAAGGGTTTGATGGATATCCTTTCATGCTGCCCAGGTATCCTATAGAAAAAATTGTGTTGTTAGAATTGGTAAGATAGCTAAAGTCGTCTCAAGCTCTTTATGGTGCTACTCATAAAAAAGCTTCTTTCAAATTTCCTATTGTAATAGGGAACTACAAGTGCAATGCAATTAGAGTAGCCAATTTGTGCGAAGAAGAGTTGAAAATGTATAATTCGGAGTACTTTCCGCTCCAAATTCAATATTATGACCTAGAGGGGAATACTGCCAAGAATATTGCTAGTTATCATGCTCATGTCCAACATCTTGAAGATTATTAGTTAAATTGTGAAGATGAATACAGAGTAAGAAAGAGAAAATATGAAAGATTGTCATTAGAGTCTGCGCGAATCCTCAAGATTCATGATATTCCAAATCAAATGGAGGAGGATGGTGAAGTGTTGAATAAGGCTTATGATGAAAGTAGATTCTATGATGAACCCATTCTAGACCCTGATTATGACAATGGAGAAATATCATCAGTGGAGGAATTATCTATACCAGTTCTATTGCAAACTCAACACCGGATAAATTATTTTTGTAAATTTTTAAAGAGAAAGGTATAAGACCCACATACTCACAAGATAAAAGAAAGAAACAAAGAGAAGAGAATGAGCTTGAGTGTGGGGGACCTACTAAGAAAAAGAGGAAAGATGGTAAAACAATTGTTGGTATATGTATTGAAGAAAGAATGGGCTTGAGGCTCCAGCCCAAGGAATTTCATTAAAACTAGCTGATAAACGAAGAGATGTTGAATCAGCCAAAGTTCAATCAAAGGTAAAACCTAAAGTGGCATCTTCTTCCATGACAAAACCAAGGACCAAGCCTACTACTGATGAAGGGGTAGGGATAACAAAAATAATAGTGCATAGACAAGGTCTGCATCTTAGAGATTTGTAGCACTATTTACTTCTCCCTTTAGTTAATATGGCTAATGTAAAACAAGAATTGGGGAAAACTCATGTGGTTTTGGATGAAGTTTCTAAAGCTAGCGAAGCTAAAATTAAAGAACAAATGGATAAATGGGGTGTTATGTGGGAAAGAGTAAAAGAAAATAAATCTAAAGATAAACCCATGGTACAACTAGTAATGTAAGAAATTCCAGATACAGGGTCAAATCCTATAAACATTGAAGAAGAATAATTTATAACTCGCTTCTGAGGTAGGAAACCTTGATGTTCTTGAAATGGAAGCAAGGGAGACTATAGGATAGAATCCTATGATTGAAGATACCCTTAATTCCTAGCAATCGCTTGGTAATGATCAAAATGATGATGAACAATCATAGGTCACTGAAAAATCAAAGAATGACTAGGTTGAGTTTGAAAATGAAGAACCTTGATGCAAGAGCATCCTTGGTTTTTGGAAATCTTGCATCAACAAAAAAAATATTTTCATTCAGTTTTGTTCTTGTTTAGTTCTTGTCCAGTTCTTGTTTAGTACAAGTTGGTGGATTCAGTACTTCATCATGTTTGCTCACCAGACCTTGTAGATATATGTTTTCATCGAGGATATGTTCATTTTCCTTATTCCAAGATTTCAGCCCGATTGGATATTTTTCTGGCAAGTTATTACTTTTGGATTAAGTGATAGTTTTTGGAACTGGCCTCAAAATAATTTCAAACCTAACTGCTAGTTTGATCGCTCGTGGATCTTTCTCGTAGCTTGCAAATCCTTGCGAGGTGTTTCGAATTGTTTCATGGAGTGTCCCTGACCTTAATTTTAGGTTCACACTTCATCATATGCACCTACCATGGAGAAATTCAAATTTGAGGCCAACATATTCATGTACACGTTATGGTTCCTTCATCAGAGATTGTAATGATCTTTGGCCGACGTGAATGTTTCTAGATCTTTGGATATGATATAAAGATTTTAATAGATCATTAGGATAGTAGGAAATCAAGATCAAGATGATGAAGATGAATATAGAATTTCATCTGTAATATTTTTGCTCGCATATAGGAATACTATATTTTGAGCATGTTGTATTAGGCCTATGAGCCCAATCTATAAGCCCAGATGTTGTCGATCGATTGTAATCAAAAAAATTATTAATAAGAATGTTTGAATTTGCATTTGCCTCCATATTTTGTGTTGCTTCTATTGTGTGACTCGTGTTGCATGGTCTAGATTGTTCTCTTTGAGGACCCTCCTACCGTGACTACACCAGATTGGTATCAGAGACAAATTTGTTCCATGGAAGATCATTAGAGTTTGCAAAGTATTATTGAAGGTTTTTTGTGGGGTGGTAGACTGAGGATCTAATCTCCAGCTACAGAGGACTTGCGTAAAGATGGTTGAAAGAACAAATGGTAGAGGAAATGGAGCGAGTGAAAATGCAGACCCAACTATAATGGAGATGTTGAGAGGAATGACTACTAGATTGGAAGTAATCGAAACGACCTAGAGGAGAGGTTGACTAGTTGATGATATGAGTGATGAAGAGGTAGAAGAACAAGAAGAAACGGAAAGAGAAGATCAACCTAGCCTTGATCAGGGAGAAGAGAAGTTCATAAGAGCCCTAACTAGAGTAAATACTAAACTACATTTCAATCCACCGAATTACAAAGGTAAGTTGGATTTGTGCTAGCATCTGAGAAGGATGGATAATGGATGATGTGTATAGACTCTAGAGCCATAAACAAGATCACAGTGAAATATATATATTTCCTTTTCCCCAGATGGATGACATTATGGATTGTTTGAGTGGAGCTAAATACTTTACAAAGATAGATTTGAAGAGTGTATATCATCATATCATAATCAAAGAAGGGGATGAGTGGAAGACAACATTCAAGACAAATGAAGGATTGTATGAGTGGTTGGTGATGCCTTTTGGACTAAAAAATGCACCGAGTACTTTCATGAGGTTGATGAATGAGGTATTGAAGAAATTCTAGGGCAGGTTTTTGATTGTCTATTTGGATGACATCTTGATTTTCAGTAAGACTAGAGAGGAAAATTTGTTGCATATAAGACAATTGTTGCAAAGGTTAAGAGAAGAGAATTTGTTGATAAACCTTAAGAAGTGTAGTTTTATGAAGAAAGAACTGGTATATCTTGGATTTGTGATATCTTCTAATGGATTGAAGATGGATCCTGAGAAGGTAAGCACAATTGTTGAGTGGCCTACACCAGAAAGAATTGGAGAGTTAAGATCATTTCATGGATTGGCTAGTTTCTACTGAAAGTTCATTAGGAATTTCAGTTCTATTTGCAGTCCTATGACAGAAACAATGAGAAGAGATAGGAAGGATTTTAGGTGGACATCTGGAGCAAACAAGAGCTTTGAGTTGTTGAAATAGAAGGTGACTGAGCAGTCTATTTTAGCTTTACCATACTTTAATAAGGTATTTCAGGTAGACTGTGATGCAACTAGAAATGCATTTAGAGTAGTATTAAGTCAAGAAGGAAGACCAGTAGCTTACTTCAACGATAAATTGAATGATGTTAGGAAAAGGTATTCAGTGTATGACTAGGATTTTGATGCCATCATTCAATCCTTGAAGAAGTGGAGACATTACTTGTTACCTAAGGAATTTGTGTTCTATACAGATCATTAGGCTTTGCAATATTTTAACAGTCAAGGTAAGTTGAATCAAAGACACATGAGATGGGTAGAATTCTTGCAGAGTTATACTTTTGTTTTGAAACATAGGAGTGGAAAGTAAAATAGATTTATTGATGCCTTGAGTGGGAGAAGGAATTTGTTGGCAGGGATGAGAGTGGAAGTATTAGGCTTTAAGGAATTGAAGAAATTGTATGAGGAAGACCCAGATTTTGTAGAACCTTGAAGAGATTGTAAATAACTAGTCTTGGATGATAGGAGTTAGTAGTTGGATTATTTCATTCAAGAGGATATGTTGTTCAGAGGAAATTAGTTATGTATACCCTGAAGTTCAATGAAGGATAACTTGGTGAAAGAGAAACATAGTGGAGTATTGGCAGGACACTTTGGAGTTCATAAGATAGTAGCATTGGTAAGTGAGAATTAATTTTGGCCTCAGATTCATAAGGATGTTAGGAAATTTGTGCAAAGCTGCAAATTTTGTCAAGTCGCAAAAGGGAGTAGTCAAAATGTTGGACTGTATAAACCTTTGACCGTTCCATAAAGACCTTGGGAGGATATCAACATGGATTTCATACTTGGTTTTCCGAAGACACGAAGAGGTAATGATTTTGTATTTGTGGTGGTGGAAATATTTTCTAAAATGACATATTCCATACCTTGTAAGAAGACAGCATATGCAATACATGTAGCAGACTTGTTTTTCAAGGATGTGGTCAGATTGCATGGATTACCTAGGAGTATTGTTTCAGACAGAGATACAAAGTTTGTTTGTTACTTTTGGAGGACACTTTGGAAGAAGTTGAAGATAGATTTGAAGTTCAATTCTACTTTTCACCCATAGACTGATGGACAGACAGAGGTAGTAAAAATGAGTTTGGGAAATTTTATGAGATGTTTGGTTGAAGAGAAGATCACAAGTTGGGATTTAGTCCTTGCTCAAGCAGAGTTTTCCTACAATAATTCAATGAACAGGAGTACTGGAAAAACACCTTTTGAGATTGTTACTGGAGTTCATCCTAGAGGTATATCAGAATTGCAAGACATCAATAAGGAGGATAAAATAAGTGTTGAAGCAGAGGAATTTGCAAAACATTTGAAGAAAGTGCATACTCAAGTAAAGCAACAATCAGAAGATATGAACCAAAAGTATAAGGAACAAGTAGATGAAAAGAGGAGACATAAGGAGTTTGAATTTGGAGATGAATTGATGGTGTATTTGAGGAAGGAAATATTTCTAGTTGGCACATACAGTAAGCTCAAGATGAGGAAGTTTGGACCCTGTAATATTTTGAAGAAATTTGATTCAAGAAATGCATATGATGTAGAGTTACCAGATGGAATCAGTATATCACCTACATTCAACATTGCAGATCTACATCAATACCATGAAGAAGAATTCAGTGAAGATAATAAAGAAAAATTGGAAGAACAACTTCCTAAACAACAATCAGATGAAACAGAAGAGATTTTGGATGTCATAGAAGGGAGGAAAACATGTGGGAGAAAGTACAAAGAATATATTGTGAAATGGAAAGGTAGATCAGAGGAGGATGATTCTTGGATTTCTCAGGTTGAGGTAGACCATATTGGTTTTCCTTTAGCCCCATAAAAGTGAGGGACTCACTTTTCATTAACCTTGGATTTCTGATGCAGGAGCATCCTTGGTTCTTGGAAATCTTGCATCAACCAAAAAAATATTTTCATTCAACTTTGTTCTTGTTCAATTCAAGTTGGCGGATTTAGTATTTCATCATGTTTGATCACTAGACCCTATGGATCTATGTTTTCATCGAGGACATGTTCATTTTCCTTATTCCAAGATTTCAGCTCAATTGGATCTTTTTTCGGCAAGCTATCACTTTCAAATTAAGTGACAGTTTTTGGAACTAGCCTCGAAATAATTTCAAACCTAATGGCTAGTTTGATCGCTTATGGATCTTTCTCGTACCTTGCGGATCCTTGCGAGGTGTTTTGAATTGTTATATGGAGTGTCCTCGACCTTAATTTTAGGTCCACACTTCATCATATGCACCTACCATTGAGAAACTCAAATTTGAGGCCAACCTATTCATGTACACGTTACGTTTCATTCATCAGAGATTGTAATGATCTTTGGCTGACGCAGATGTTTCTAGATTTGTAGATATGATATAAAGCTTGTAATAGATCATTAGGATAGAAGGAAATCAAGATCAAGATTATGAATATGAATATACAATTTGATCTATAATATTTTCGCTCACATATAGGAATACTATATTTTGAGCATGTTGTATCAGGCATGCACAATGAGCCCAATCTATAAGCCCAGATGTTGTCAGTTGATTGTAATCAAAATTTATGTTAATAAGAATGTTTGAATCTACATTTTCCTATATATTTTGTTTTTCTTCTGTTGTGTGAATCTTGTTGCACAGTCTGAACTGTTCTCTTTGAGGACCCTCCTACCATGACTACACCAAACCTTCACAAGTTTCAAGTGATAAGGTTAGAGATAGAGAAAACCCTAATGTGATAGGATATGAAGAAGGTGATGTCCTGGGAGTAGATGTTGAAAACTTGGCTAGACAAGAAAATACAAGTCTTGAAAATGAAGAGGTGGTTTCTAATCCCGATAATCCAAAATCCATGCCAAGGAATACTGAAGATTTTTCTATTTTGGAGGACATGACAAATAAAGCTAAAGATGTAATAGAAGAAGTTCCTAAAAGTACTAAAGATCGAGAATGAAGAAATGTTACAGATGTAGAGAAAGATGATGATGTACTTGATTGGTTAATCAGAGAACTGATTTCCCCATTGGAAGTAGAATTGGTACCTCTAGATCTTAAAAGTTTTATACAAGAAGTGGAAACTCCTAAACCTAGGCAAAGAGCTAAAATGAAGCATGTCATATAGAAGAATGTAGATGGAGGTAGAACACTCCATATAGCCACCCTGGTAGCTAAGAAAAATAGACATGAGATAATGCCTAAGGAGTAAAAAATAACAAGTATTGATGTTCGACATTCATCCTGGACACAAGAATTAGAAGAAATAAAGATTAATTTAGATACAACTATTTCCAGGGTACAAAAAAGTAAACAAAAGAAAAGAGAGTTGAAAGAACAAATTACTAGCCTAGAGAATTTTGTAAAATCATTAACCCAATCTAGTCAAGCTAAGATTGAATTGCCTCAAAATCCAGTGCTTATGTCAAAATAAATCATTGCAGATGCAATTGGGAACTATAAAGAGGCTCACCATTGGTTTGAAAAATCCAAAAGATTGGAAGGAGAATGTAGATTTCGCCATGAGAAAGTTGATGCTAAGAAGCGAAATGTTGAAACTCTCATACAAATGGATGTCCAAGAATTGATAAGAGAAAATATAATTTCAAAGCAAGAAGTCCCATTATGTGAAAAATGGATGAAACAGTTAAGTTGGGAAGGTGATACTTTAATGTAATGCATAGAAGGATTTGAGAAGGTCACCGAAAAATGCAGTAAGTTGATTTATAAAGATCAATATTTTATTGAAGTGTTAGGACATCAAGATTGTGATCCCAAAACACTTGGACGGGAGAGTAAAGAAGCAAAATATTTCAAGGAATGGATTGAGAGAATAGATAAAGACCCTGTTCAGTTATTAACCCAAGAGGTTATTGATGAAATTATACATTGCAGAAACACTATTTAGATATGAAAGAGAAAAGGTACAAAGGAATGCTTATATACTCTAGATATCAAAGGTTTCACCAGTCTTAAGTTTATTTTAAAATAAATACAAGGAATTCCAAAGGAGTGAGTGTATGAGATATTATGTGCTTTCCAAGAATTTTAGTCAAGGAAAAGTGAAGAAAGGTTCTCAAAATCGGAGCTATAAAAGATATAAGGAGGTACCGGATATCGGACACCGGAGGAGTCACAATGATGTTTTGCTAAGTTTTATTTTACAGGTTGTTCCCAATCTCGATAAAAAGTTTCCCATCTGGTATTTTGAAAATACTGATGGATTTGTTTTATGTGGAGTATTGTGTACTAGAATTTGAAGTTGGAAAGTGTTGCTACTGAGGAAGTCAAAAATTTGACTTCATCTACAAGATTCTTATGACAACTAGTGTATGCCACATGCTACATTTTGATTTTCTATTTTTGATTCTCTTGATAAAATTTAAGTTTAAACTCTTGGAGCCTTGTTCCTATAAAAGGCCATTTATTGCTTTAATTTTATTTTTAAGTTTAGAACTTGTGGATTTTGGAAGATCCAAAACTTCTTTAAGTTTCGTGCTTTTTTCCTATTTTTTGAATCATTCTAGACTAAAAACTTGTATGCACATAGATTTTAATCAGTATCAAAGCCAATTTGATAGCTACCTATCTCATGAATATTTGTAGCTGGTTTGGTTAGTTCAGTTGAATAAGACTATGTGTTGTGTCGTTTATGGGTGCATACGAAACCTACTCAGTGTCCAAACTAAAACCCCCTTCTTTAAAAGTTTTCACTATTTTATGCCTAGTTGTGAAGCAATCTGGTAAAGTATAAAGTGGTTTTCTTTGATTTTATTATATCTTGGGATGTTCGTGGAGAGTAACTAGGAGAAATTTTAATTTTCAATATTTTTGATGCTTTATTTTAGATTAGATGTTTAAATTTCTGAAAATGTTCCAAAAAATAGATAAATGGATGGAAATTTATTGAAAATCTTTCATTTTTCTATGAATTTGTTGAATTCTTAAAGCTAAATGCAAATCTTTTGATTTCATAATATTATTTTATTATTGAACTATAAATATTATGCCTAATGTTCATGATTCTTAATGAAACTGGAAATAATTGTGAGATTGGAAATAATCATATTACCTTTGAGATTAAAAAAATCATCACATCATACCCTGAAGTAAACCTAGTATGGTCAAGACTTGACTACCGAAGAATCGGTATTAAGCTAAGTCAACCTTTTTCCAATTACATAGACACACCCTGAGGTTTCCCTGGTTAAGTATTTCAAGAAGATAGGTTCTTCGTGGTCTACCTGTGAAGACTTTATCTGCACTGTTGGCATGAGTAACATCGTCATCAACATTTATGTGTCTAATATCTTAAGACTAATGGATGAGGATCAGCCTACTAAAACATAGGTAAAGGTGCAAGTGGTTGAACTGACATCTTTTATTTAGCAATTGGTAGGCACGGCTGAAGAGAGGCCAATATAATATCTTGCTCCTACAATTCTATCAAAGGAATAGGTTAATAGAATGGAATAAATGAGAAAGTGGACTAAGTCCACTTCGAATTGGATCAATCAAGTAACTACCATTGGTGACAAAGTTGTATGTGTCGATGAAGAAATGCATAATAAATTATTGTTTTTGAAGAAGGAAGTGAAAATAGATATTGAGGAGTGCCAAGTGTTTCCTAAATACTACAATGTTAAATTTTGAAAGTTGCATGTCATGAAGATATTGTCTAAAGACGTATTGGTATAGAAACAAATTCTAACAAAAGAGAAATTGAACAATCCTGGGATGTGGTTGTTTGCGATTAATTTTTTACGAGAATTTTTGGCTAAAGAATTAGCAGATTTTTAGATGATGGAGGCTCAGATTGTTGATAATATGGTTGTGTGTGATGAAGTTTTGAAGCTTTTGACCGGTGCTAAAATTCATGTAGTTGAATTAGATGATGGGGTAGCCAAATAGGCTTGGAGGAACAAGATTGAAATGGGATATGCTAATAATTTACAGGATAACTTTTTGGATTTTTATGCTAGAGCTTTTACGATATCAAAAAATATGGTGCAAAGAAGAGGCTCATGTGTGGGGTTGCATGATGAACTCATGGAGGAATATAGGGAAATAATATTCAGAATTACCAAAGCTAAGATACCTTCCCATGAGAAATTGGGTGTAGCTTTGGTTAATTTTGTTAAATATGTTGTAAAGGAAAGAGAAGCTAGAAATATTCTGATAGAAGATAAATTTATGTAATTCTAGCTACAAGACGAAAACAGTTACCTCAAAGTGCATGCACCTAGATTTTGGGGATTTTGTAGAATATCTCTAGAATATAAAATAGGATAGGAATATTTTACATTATCCAAGGTTCACATGTGAACTATTTTTGTATTTAATATATTCAAACCCTAAAAGGTAGCAAACCTGGGCCATTGAGTGTAATTTTCTCCTGCCCATTGATTCAAATTATAAAATCTATAAATAGCAGCTTCCTCTCATTTGAAAAGAGAGGGATGAATTGTTGTAGAAGGAATTTTGAAGTAATACAAAGGAAGGCATTGAAGTGTTGGTGAATTCCTTGTGTTCTCTCAATGTATGCACGATTCTATCTTTATTTTTATTTTTTAGCACTATTAGTTTATGTTCAGTTGTAATGGTAGTAAAGTGTTGAGATATTTGATACACCTCTTGCTCATAATTTTTGTAGTTTACTAATGGTAAATTATTTTGCAAAGTTAGTCTGAGATTAACTCTTAAATTCACTCAAGTTCAACGATGTATGTTTATGCTTTATGTGTTAATGTCACAACCTAAAAATCTAAAGATTACCTTGGGAGATTGCACTGGTTTTGTGATACTGTAGAGAATTCTTGGTTAAGAAAAGCTTGGTTTAGGGATTTTTTCTATCTTAAACACTTGCCATTATTATTGTTGTTCTTAGTTTTCAAAAATAGGAACTCTCTCTAAACCTTTAAATTTTTTTCTATTTCTTTAAATATGTCTTAGTTTCAGGATAAAATCATCACTAAATTATTGTATCTGATGGTCATATTGTTTCTAGACTTCTAATCTAGGAATTGTAGTTAAGGTTTATCTTTATCTTTAGACTTTAAAAAATCCTTTTTACACACATAAGTTCCAACCTTGTAAACCATAAATTCCCTTTGTGATTACCAATAAATCACATCATCACTAAGCTATTTTTTGCATTGTCAAGACCTGACCTTAGAGACCTTGGGATTATTTTTTGAAGATTGTCTGCAAAGAGTTACCTTTCAAGAGAGATAGAAAACTTGTGTTTTATCTGTTTTGTGTAGTGCAAAAACACTCATCAACAAGTTATTACTTGTGTCAATAAATACTAATTAATTGATAAATCATGTCCATGATCAACAGTATGCTACTTTTCTTGATCATCAATGACTGTCATGATAGTCATGATTTCATCAATCTTGTAAACTCCTAGTTTAGTTTCTACATATGCAACTTCATTTGGATGGCTATATTCAGTGATCATGTGTTTTAGTTGAGGCTTACTCTCAATCCTAATTTGATTGTGGTTTCCCCTCCATTGGAGCCATAAATGAGAGAAATTGATCAAAAAATAATGTTTAAACTCTTAACTTGAGTTTCTATCGATCCTTTAGGTGTTTGGGGCTTATTTCTAGCCATGGGGTCTAGTGGAGTTAGTCCATTATTGTGGGGAGTGGAAGTTGTGAATGAACCTCTATTTTGATTCCTTAGGAAATAGTTCCCTTTAGTGGTTTGAAATGCTTAGGCATCAATATTTTTTTATTTTGGGTTCATTATCCTCTTCAAAAGGCAACACAAAAGTGTTTAACATCATAGCCATTTCTACATGGATAGAATTTTCATTTGAGTTTGGTTGGGAAGACTATGAATCAACTTGTTCTATTTTAACCATTTTTTCCATTTGTGGGTAGTTAACCTTAGAATTGGTAGAGGTGGCATGTAACCTACACCAATTGGTCATGAAGTTGATATCTTCCAGGTTTACTGTATGAGCCATATAAGATGAAGCTTAGTTTTCCTCATCTTAGTTGGCATTGGAATTTGTGATTCAAAAATTATTAGGCTTTGTATCACATTGTCTATTGTAAGGCCTTTGGTTATATCCCCTATTCTATTTTTGATAATTTCTTTGATTTTGGTAATTATTCTAGTTTTAGTTTTGTGGGGGATTGATTATGAATTGACTCAATTTATTAGCTACCTAAGAAAGGGATTTCTTCGGGGTCTTAATTTTGGATGAAAGGCGGGAAGTTTTTTCAACACCATCATTTGTTCTTGGTTAGTTTTGACATATTTGCTTGAGGATTATGTCCTTGTTGAAAAAATGAATTCTTTTTATGTACTGCTAAGGCAAGCATTTGAGGGTATTCTTATCCATGATTGGACCAAGGTAGTATTGGAACTGGGGGATTTGATTGATTTTTGAGGAATATACATTGAATTAGAAATCCCTAATATAGTGTTCATTACTGGGGTGTTGTTGGTGATAGTAGGCTATTTTAGTATAGACATTTGATTAGGAATTATTGGGTGCCCTAATGAAGGTAAAAATCCTCCTATTCCTCCCAATGTAGGGGTTATTTGATTTTTTAGTTGAATACCTAGGTGATAAACTTTGAATAAAGTGTTAGTCTCCTGATTGGTGTAGGTCCTCATCAAGAACAAGGTTGTTAAAGGATATAGAGCTCTTAGGTATGCTTGTATAGCCATATTTTCTACCACAACATAAGGAGCTTGTAACCTTTTATACATTCTTTAGAATCTTGTATTGAACAAAGCTAGGGGATCATTTGGTTATTTTCAACAAGTGTGAAATTGATGATATAGGATGGTTGGGTCCACATAAACTCAGAATTAATTAATAAAGGCATCCTCTAAATTCCTCTAGCAACTAATAGATCAGATCGGTAGACTTAGGTACTAGTTGTAGGCCATATCTTTGAGTGAATAGGGAAACAACCTACACACTACATCATGATGTTCTATATGGAATCTTACTACTACATATTTAAAGGCTTGTATGTCTTCCTTTGTAATTTGAGATTCTCCATGAATATACTTTGGGTAGAATATTTATTGGTTTTTTGGAATTTCATGGAAACCACTAGGGATGAATCCTAGGGGTGAGTGATTTGTTGTAAAGAAATCCATTTGAGGAGGTGAGTTTGGTGGAGTTATTGGTATCACTACTAGTGGGGTTTTTGGTGATACTACTACCTTCCCTTGGTTACTCCTTAATCTCATGTGGAATCCTAGCTCAAAAAATTGTCCTTTGTCTAGGATAGATCTGAGTATTCTTTCAAACCTCTCAATCAAGAAAGAGCCTATTTGATCCAATTTGTATTTTTAGAAAGGATCCCTCCTTCTAGCACTAGTTTTATTGATAGCCTATTTGACACATGCAACATAGGTAGGGTATCAATTACCTTACCTCTCCAAAAAATATAAACTAATCATAATATCATCAATCTTCCAAGGTCTTAGAAGTTGGGTCACAACTACGTTGTCTTACAAAGTGGTCAATGTGGTTGTAATGTTTAAGGGGCCTTTGGTATTTGAATTTAGACTAGGTGGATTAATCTTGACTTAATCCTAACTAAAATTTTTTTTAATAAAATTCAAAAGATAGAATAGGGTATGCAATAAATAGAGAAAATATATTCATTATAATTGACATAATTTATCATTTATCAAAGAGATATTGTAGAAAACCATAGATAAATCGATCAACATTACACACAATCAAATCTATTCCTAGTTGTAAGTTTAAAAGGCATCATTTAAAATTCTATGGGCATTATCCATTCTTATTTAGATTCAAAATATAAGTACCATTTCATCTCTTTGAATAATCAGAAATCACAACAAGAAAAATACCATTTACATGCAAGAGTAAAAATCTAGAAATGATGAAATCTAGGTGATTTTATTATATTTCAAAGTTCACGGCTTCTACAAATCCAACAAAACTCCACTGGTGTACAAATCCACACTTCTTGAGACTAAACTTTTTCTAAAGTCTAACTATGAAAATGCAGAATAAAAATAATAAAATTTTGAGGAAACCAATATTACTAGACCTTCAATCTAAAGCTCCAACCTTCAGACCCTAAGAATGAGAGAATAATTACAAATTATAGAAAGATGGAGATATCATTTCCTCCAAAACTAACATGCAAGACATGTAATGCATCCAACATACAAATCCACTATTTTAAGCACTTTCAACAAAAGAGCTTCAATCAACTAGAAAATTTTGATTAAATTCTAGAAAATTACATCTAGTTTTATTTTTTAGAACCTTCAGTTAGCTCTGAATCAAAAACTATGCCCTCCTATTTAGAAAAAAAGTAATCAAAATACAATATTCCTCATTTGAAAATTCAAAACACAATATTCCTTATTCAAAAATGTGTCAGTTCATGCTTGCCTCTACAATTGTTTATATTATTTAAAATTAGTTAGCACTTGTGTGATCATTTTTGTGTTAGGGCCATCAAATCATTCTAATCTATTTTTTTCCCTCAAAATGATTAGAGGTTATAGTTATACACCTTTCTAAACATTTTATATCATCCTTGACCCACCTAACATCATCCTTAATATTCATTAGTTTATCCAAAATCATCTCCTCCTCTTGCACTAAGTTTATTTCATTCTCCACCTTTGTATCCCATGTGCTCTTGATAGTTTAAAGAGTATACAACCTATGTGTGTTCTGTAATAGGAGGTCCAAGATGATAATGTTGACTATAAAATCTCAAAACATGAATAGTTTTCATACAATTCCTTATGTAATTCTAGAAAATTTAACCTGAGCTTGGCTATAACCACCATTCTAAAGGATATAAAATTTATACTTCTACTAAAAAAACTTGCATCTTCATTTGCCAAGATGGCAACATTCTTTAACTCTCATGCTTCCATTTTAGTTAATTCCTAGAGGTGTTTTAGATCTACTCTATACTTCTCATCCTCGTCCCTTAGATTATCAATGTACTACAATTGATCTTCTAAGGAATAACCCTTCTCATATTGTTTTTACCCATATAATAGTAACTCTTCCATTTATTTTTTAAACTTCTCAATCCATTTTTCAAAATGTTGAGATTTCCTCTTCATCTCATTTAGCCCATACACTTATTTTTTTCTCATTAGAATAGGAGCCTCTCATGAAGTAGGTTGCTCTACAACTAGAGAGGTTAAACCCTAAGAAAAACCTTCATCTACTCTATTTGAGCCTTAAGCTCATATTTGGTTTGCTTGTCCTTATTCATCATATCCTTGATAGAATCCACAAATAGGTCTAGGGAAGATATTTTATCTCTTCTAGTCTGCTTCCCTAGGTTGATAGTGGACATTTGATAATCTGATGCTTGTAACTACCTATCCTCCTTATTTATCATTAGATGTGAAATTTCTTCTATCATTTCCCCTAATTCATTAATCTTATTAGTGTGGAGGGTTCTTGGATTCTTCTTCGATTTAGTCTCATCTACCTCCACAACCATATCTTGCCAAAAAATTGTTGGATAGTTGCTTTTTATCTCTTTTCCATGTTTAGCTTTAACCATTTAGGAGATTTAGGAGGAGTGGACACCTTTGGGTCACTTATCTAGGTTTTTCTAAGATGTTCCTTCACTTCCAGTCCTATGTTTATTACCTTTGAATCTTTATCTTTTTTTTCCTCTCTAGATTATTAATTATTTCTTATTATTTTTCAATAATTAGCACATGCTCTTCCTCTTATTTTTAGCTTCAATCTCCTTATTCTCTCTTCCTAAACTTCATTCTCTTCCAAACATTATTCCACATGGATGTATACAAGTTCATCCTCAAGTAAATTTTATTACTCCCTAAGGATTTCCTTCATCGTGTAGTTTCTTTAATTTTGAATGTGTGGGAAAAGGGATAATTTTTATGTCTACCACATCTATGATTGGTTTCTCCACTTCAGTTTTCTTTTTTATCTTTGGCATTGGGATGTCCTTTGTAGGAGGAACCATGGTGATTGGCATAACCCTAGTTCTGATACCACCCCTATTTCTACATCTTTGAAAGTGACCTCAACTGACTTGAAGGCCTCTACCACCTTCTTTTTATCTACTCTATTCTTGGAGTTTATATGGATTATACCTTGTCCTTCTTCTTTTTCCTTTTATATCCAATTGGTATTGATGAGGAGTCCTCCATAGCTGATTGATTCTTCCTTTTGGGTTGCCTCTCTTTCCCCTTGAATTTCTTTATCCTTAGATTGGCCCAGGGGTTGCTTCTATCAAAAATATTCTCAAATATGGAATCAATGGAGGGTTCTTCCTTCTCCGAACAGCCAATTGATTCCAACATTTTGTTGTCCACTTAACCAGTTCCATACATAGGGTCCAAGGTTTTCTCATCATCTGATAACCCTTCTCAAATAACAACTCTAATTATAAACTCACTCATTTGGTAGATGGTCAATCTCTCATATCTATTCTCCCCAACTTCAAAATCATCTTGCAAATCTGCCCAGAAGTCTTCTATGTTAGGTTGATGATATGAGAACATGGAAGAGCTAAGGGCCTTCATTTTTCCTCTTGGGTCAAAATTATCCCTTGGGACATATGTTTTTAGATTCAATGCGTGCAATTCCTCTGGAGAAATTTTGGTAGCTACAATGGAAGAATGTCCATAATACCCCAACTAGAAAGGGTATTTCAACCCTCCTTTATGTTTGTTAGAGAATTTCAAATGCACCTCCATGACTTGTCCAGAAAACTCAATCAACACTAGTTTGTCACAGCAACACCATGGTAACAAGTAGGGTTCTTTATCAAAACAAAAAATCTTGACGTATGTTGACTTGGTTAATTGAATAAACCATTAATCCCATTCTTTTATTAAGTTCATGACCTCCTTAGTCAACTTGAGTCCTATATCCCTAGTAAATTGGTTGATTTTTGGGTACAAGAAGGCATCATTGACTCTTTTGAAATGTTTCTCAGCCTCTTTAAGCTTCAATTGGGGATAAAATTCAAAAAAATTGCTTTGTCCTCGTACCTCTCCTCTAATGCCCTTGGTAGTTAATCTAGGTAAATTTCCCACTCTTATTACCAAGTATATTATGTATGAGTACATGAAGAGTTGCTTTGTATTCAAAACTATAGTCAACTATGCATGGATACTAGAGAGTGTGTTGTTCTCGTGTTGTCGGTAACGTGAAATATTGATGATATTTTTTAAAAAAAATAAATCACAAAATAGATTAAATTACAAAATATTGAAAAACAAAAGGAACGAGAAAAGAAAAGAAAAAAAACTACTTGGAAACATATTTGGTGGAGATTTCAAGGATTTGACACACAAGGAAGTGGCTCATTGTCTTTACAATAAGTGCTAGAAAGCAGAACTGCCCCACTATTTATACTTAAACCACCTATTATCTTGATGATTTCAATTAAAGTCTCACATATCAAACCCTTTCTCAGTCTTAGTGTCACATAGTTGTTGACTAGGTTAAATCAAAAGAAGTTTGGTTGAAGCCCCCTTAAATTTAATCTCAATATTTTGTTACAAAATTTTAAAGACATTTCTTTCTTTTAATCCAAAAGTGAGACATAATATTGTGCTTTTATCCATAATGACTAGTAAAAAGGGATAGAAAGTTGTCATTTTAATTTGAGGTCCATACTTGCATACAAAGATCATTCTCAATCAACAAAAATAAATAAAATAAAAATATAATAATCTTGAGATAAAGACAAATGCATTGAAATAAGTGCAATACATATACATAACAAACCAAAATATAATAATAATAAAAAAAATGAAGACATAAACCAAACGTAATAAAAAACATATCACTTATTAATATATTATTACATTTAAATTATTCTACCAATATAACATAAAATTAAATGAAAAATAACACGAATACACTATAAACACTACAATATTGATTATCTTCCAACCTATTGTTAGTGCCCATTTTTGTTGAAGTTTAATTACGTCAATCCATGGAACTCCCAAAGATTAACAATGAGGAGTTTAGGAGTTGAAATGTTAATTCAAATTATCATTATCATTAGGTAGCATATCGCCTTCATGACACAGCTAAATGTGTTTCAAAGCCATCTTTCTCAAACCACTTTATGGGTGTGTGTTTTTGTTTGACAAATAATTGTAAGCTAGATATAAAGTAGTTGCACACAATCAACGAGGAGTTTATATTGGAGGTTGAAATGATGAAACCCTAAAATTACAGCTTTAAATGGTGCGGTAATTATATATTAAATGAGTAATTGATAAAGTTATTCATCATCATTGATATGAATTCAACGGAAAAGGCACCCGCTCCACTTCCAAAACGGAATTAAGTAAACCCTCAATGAATCAATGTTGAAAAATGTGCCCTTCAAACTTATTTTAAACCATAATAACTCCTCTATCAATCACTTTCAAGCTCTACGGATGTTGATGTCATAGGATTTAATTAGTGGATTTACCTTTTCGTAAAGGATAAAAGTGCACGCCATCTACATTTAACCTTTGCTTGCGTCATTTTGTGTTCGTCTTACGTTATTTTATATAAATAATATAAATATATTGTTTTTTAACTTTGCATATCTAAATATTCTTAATCTTTAGGCTGAACCCTCACCTTGTCAGCATGATCATCTTACTATTTAGGCTTAACCCTCACCTTGTTATCATGATTATCTTTCTTCCTTTTTATTCTTAGGAGGATAATATTTTATCTCTTTTCTTTTTTCTTTTTTATGAGGATACAAATTTTTATTAATATAATAAAAAAGGAGGGTATTATCATTATTAAAGTTTTATTGAAAATGTTGAAAGTCAAAAGAAAAATAAGATGGTTGATAACTTGAAATCTTTGCTCAATTAATTTGCTATCATAGATGCAAACATGTCACATTCATTTGTTGTTGATGTCTTTACTAAGATACTTTTCACTAGACAGCATGCCATGGATATAATTGAGGGTAAATGGAAAGTAATTGAAGATACACATTCTCCTCTTATAATGGGCCATGTTTGCCCACCCCTCTCCCAAACCCTAGGTTTTATCCAAGATTCACCTTAATATTGCTTATCCATGAGATTCCAACCACCTCCTTCCCATCTATTCTCCATCCCTTTCCCATGCTCATTCTCCTCATATCCCTCGTATTATTCAACCCTTTCCTACCACATTCATAATCATGTCATTTATTTCTATACCTCTACCTATTCATACAAACCCTAACTCTCAATCCATATACACTTTTCTTTTAACCACTTGAATTCCCTTAGTTTCTTCAAATCCTCTCTTAGCCACACATATTCCTATTATTTCCCCCATTCACGCTCTATCCACCCACTTTCTCATTGTTCTTTCACCCCCACCAAATTTCCCATCATTTGGCCACAATTATGAGTGAATTGAAGGACACCAAAATGTGTATAAATTCTTCATAAAATTCTCTCTACAATGATATATCAAGTTGGTTACTACATAAGCCATTGGCTTACGACATACTTTCTTATCCATAACCATCAAATCTACCAAATTGGCATGATGCAAGGAGGAAATAAGAAGATCAACAATTGTATTTTTAGATTTGAAACTATGATTGATAACATGATTTATCAACAAATAGACAATTATCTTAGAATTATCTATTGATAGACTTCTTCTTGCCATCAAAAAATGTGAGAGACCTTTAAAGTTCATCTATTGATAGAATTTTTCTTAACATTGAAAAAGGTGATTTTTAATAATTACTACGCATTTTTAGATTTATGTGTTTGCATATCCAATTATGATCTCAAATTTGTAGATAACATCCTACACTATGGAGCCTTGAATACTCATCCTGATCCTCATCTCCATCAATTTAATTTGAAACCAAGTTTCAAATGTAGGGACAATAAGGGTAGATTTATTGTTTCTTTGAATTGACATGCCTATCTTTACAATTTGCGAAACAAGTAGTCCTAGATGCTGACACACTCGAATTTAAACATTTGAGCAATATCTATAAAAGGTTGTATTCTAATATAGAATAATTTGGATTCATGAGAAAACCTACATCACCAAAACATAAAATAGATTTTATTAGAGTTTTTTTTTTGGTATGTGCTTTTAGTGGGAATGATACATTTAGAAAAATTGGAGTGCTTAAGAGGATTTTCTAGCTAACTTTGGTAGTAGTAGAAACTTATACTGTGTATCCAACAATGACTAGTTTTACTTCAACAACATCAAATAATATGGTTACATATGCTAGTTCTTCAACCTACTTTCAATAATATCTAAGGAGTTGAAATTTTCTATAATCAAAACCATTGAGAGGATCGGATTATGAATGAGAGATGTATAAATCTTTCCTACACTTTAGGCTCTATGAAATCTTAGGGGTTATCCCGTTAACTACTCACTAGATTCTATATGGAATGAAATAAGTTTATCATAGTGAAAAGTAGATGAAATTATCATGCAAACATAAGAAGGATTTATACTTGATATTACACACAAATAAGCATTATGTGTACCTTTAGTGTTGAGCCATGAACAATATGAATTACATAATACTTAAACTTTTGCATGTTTCCCAATATGGAGTAAGAAATTGGTTAGGGAGGTGAGGGTATATTGATTCCAATTCTTTAGTAATATAGATTGTAATAAATATAACACAACCCTATAGGTCAACAAGATTGAATCCGTGATCAAATTATCAAATGAAACTACCTTACAATGACTATTGTTTCCTTGCAACTACTTAAACTTGTAAATGTAATCTGATCACAAAATTATAATTAATTATCTCTAACTAATACTAAAAATCCCACCTATTGTATAAAAGAAATTTCCACTTTCCTTGAAAGTGTACTAACCAAAGTGGAAAATATTACAACAAATGACTAAGCAAATATTAGATCATCTTCCTTAAAAGTATACATTTTGAGAATAAAAAATATAATAATGGAGGAAATTATGTTATCAAACCCTCATTCATATAAAATAGAAAAACCAAAATCATTAACATAGCAATTGAAACATAAAGATCAAAATTTTATTAATTCAAAATTGGCCTACATCAGGTTTGTGAGGCATTTCCACCCCTTTTTTACAACTTTTGGGTTTCAATATTCCAATTAATTCTACATTAACCAACCCAAATGAATGAATATACGTTTACATTAAATATAAAAAATACAATAAAATATGACCAAATGATTCATGAAACCTATCTTATGAAGTGAAAGATGGAATAGTTGATCTCTTATGTGCTCAAAATAGGATACCAATATTCTAACTACCTACTAACTAAAGATGAGTCATTGAGAAGAGTATTAAAAGTCTTCTTCCATGTGTGGTCTCTATAAAATCTTCGTCTAGATGAGATAGACTTTCATTTTGACTTGATTTATTTTCGTGGTAGACAAATATTATTTTACTAGGAATTGATTATTGTTTCTTAGCAATACATTGGAAAATCATTTGGAAATATTTTAAAACCATTCATAGTGTTTTAAATCATCACCATCATAATATGTGCCAAACTTTCCAAATCTATTAATTCTTCCTCTCGTCCTTTTCCATTATCCTTAAAAGTAGGGTTTTCTATATTTTTATTAATCATTTGAGTTGAATTGGCCTTTAAATCAACCGTCAAATCCTCTTAAATCATGTTCCACTACATTTTCATTCTTTCATCAAGCTTTCAATTTTTGAGGAATCCGGGAACCTAGGGATATGTTACAAGATTCTTGGGGAGTCCACAAGTGCAAGAAGAGGATTGGGAACTTTTATGCATAGGTTCTAGGGATTTGGAGAATGTAGGCCATTCAGAACCCTATAAAGACTCAAGGAATTGGGGTATTAGGGAAACCAAGGACTTCAAAGTTTTGGGTAAGTGGTGCCTGATACTTTAAAAAGTTAGTAAACCTAATGTAGAATAACATAGATAGGGATTTCAAGAATTTGGCCTGGATAAGGGAGATTAAGGATATAAGGATTTTTTGGTTTGAGTTCCTAGGAGGACATGAGACATGAATATTTAAATAGGCTTCAAGATATTGGCATGAAGCTTGGAACTCTAGGATCAATGGAAAAGACTTTACGCTTCAAGATCCTAGGTGGATTTAGGTCTTAGGTATAAATGGTACAAATGGGATTGGGACCTCTAAAATTCTACAATTTTATGGATTCAATATCCTAGGAGGACATGGAATTCTAGGATATTATAAAGACAACAAGATTTTGGATTTAATAGGAATGTAGGACTTTGAGATAAATGGTAAAAAGGTGCATGAGACCTCTAAATTTATATGGACCTACCAAGTAACACTTTTTATTTCCATAAAATACATCACATATATACAATTTGTAAAAATCCCAAAATATTACAAAGTGAAATAATCTTATAAGCAATCATTTATAACAAGATCCCTAACTAATAAGGGTACTATCATCGTTATAATTTTATTGAAAATGTTAAAAATCAAAAGAAAAATAAGATGGTTAATAAATTCATATCTTTGGATAACCAATTTTCTACCATAGATGCAAACATGTCATCTTCATTTGTTGTTGATGCTCCTATTAAGATACTTCTCACTAGACTATATGACATAGATATAATTAAAGCTAAAGGGAAATTAATTGAAGATGGAAATTCTCCTCTTATAGTGGACCATGTTTCCCCACCCCTCTCCCAAAGCCTAGTTTTATCGAAAAATCACCTTCATATTTTCTATATACGAGATTCCAACCCATTCCTTCCCATCCATTCTTCATCTCTTTCCCATGCTCATTCTCCTCACATCCCTCATAGTATTCAATCCTTTCCTACCATATTCAAAATCATGTCATTTATTTCTATACCTCTACCTATCCATACCAATCCTAACTCTCAATACATATACATTAAACTCTTTTCACCACTTTAATCCCCTTAGTTTCTTCAAATAATCTATTAGCCACACATGTTCCTATGGTTTCCCCATTCACACTCTATCTACCCACATTCTGATTGTTTCTTCCACCACCACCCAAATTTCCTATCAATTGGCCACAATTATGAGTGAGTTTAAGGACATCAAAATATCTAATAATTCTTCATAAAATTATCCCTACAATGATCTATCAAGTGGGTTATGTTAGAGTAATAAGTTATTACACTTAATTAATTATATCATATTGGCTAATTAATTAAGTCACTTATTCCTTTAGTTACTTAACCTAAACTTAGGCACATTAATAATTGATTAATTATTAAGTGTGCACACTAGGGTTTCCGTTTTAGGTTTATTTTAGGGTTTCTTGATCTCCTTCATTAGGATTGATCTCTTTGTAATAATTGATTCTCAATAATGCATTTTTACTTTGAGGTTTATAGAACATCTTCTTTGGTTCTTAATGTCTTTTGTATGTGATAAGTATTTACATGCAGGTGATTCTTGGGGACTGTGAAGTTGGATTTATCAACTTCTACATGGTATTAGAGCTCCAGACCTTTAGCTTCCTATTCATCTTCTGAAGATATGGCCTTTCAGTAAGTTTCAAGTCAAGGATTTCCACAGGCATCTTTTTGTGCAAGATCTGGGGGTAGCCAATTTTTCGAGACACTTTGGGTTCAAATGGAGGTCACCATCATGTTCACAATGGCCCAAAACCCTAGAAATGCCTGTCAAATCATCGATTTTGGAGCAGTTTTTGAGGCAAAAATATTTTGCCAGGGAGGCCGTACAGCCTCCCCAACATGCATTTTGAGGCTCTGAAATTCAAAAAAAAAATATAAAAATATAAAAATCGAAGTTTTTTTATATTTTTTTTGTGCTTCCCGCATAGAAGAGACATGCCACCGGGCGGCCATTGGTCCTCCACTGCCAACCGGCCGCTAGCCAGACAGCTCCTACCGGGCCCTTTCTACAGAGCCACGGTCCTATGGGGGACCAAGCGCTATGCGCCCAACCCTCGGCCAAACTCCCAGTACTCGCCAAGGTCCTATGGAGAACCAGGGGCTCTGCCCCAGCCCCCTGCCCTACGCCTTCAGTCACATGGGTGACCAGGGGCCAAATATTTTTTGCAGGGGGGGCGATTTTTTGCGGCGATAGCCAAATGGCCATCAAATTTAAGCTCAGGAAGTGCTGACGTCAACATGATGTCAATAGCCATGCGACCCTCTTTGCCCCTTCCTAACCCTAGTTTTCCCTAAAGGAGTAGTTTTTTTTTCTTTTTGGCATAACTTGGGCATACGATATCAAAATCGGGTAAACGAGCTATTGCCAAAAAGCTGGTTCTGAGCACTATCCTATGGTGCAGTTTATTTTTTAGTATTTTTTTGTTTAGCTGCATTTATTTCTGTTTGAAGTCAGATGTTCATTTTTCGCTTTCGAGCTCATAACTTTTGCCACAATCTCCAATTTTCACTATCTTTGCGACGTTGGAAAGGTATTGAGGAGCTCTACGTTGCTATCCATACACTTTTTCTGTATCTGTCACAGGTTGATCGCTTAGTCCAGATTTGGCCCGATGGGTTGTTTGGAGATTACTTGGATGTTTTGGCAGTTGGAAGGGTTAAACTTGAATCTTTGCACTTCATTTTCAGTAATACATCGTTCAATAATCGATTGTTGCTTCATAGATTGTAGGGTTGTTCCCGTTTGGAGTTTTCAAATGTTCCGTGGCATCGGGTCTATTGTTTCTTTTTCATGATTCTTTGAGTCAATCAGTGGCTCTCATCTGGTTTCAGTAGTAAACAGAATTATCCTTCCTTGCTTGCAAGATTTTGGTTCCAGTGTTACTCCACAACGTTCTTCCAGTGCTTCTTTGTAGCATTTCATCTCATTGTAGGGGGGTTTTGTCCCATTGAGTTTTTCTTCTCTACCTCTTACTTGCATTTGTAAATGGGTACCTGATTAGGCCTAGTTGTCAAGACCCATCTTTGCTTTCATGCATCTTTTTTCTAGTGTTTTAGCTACTTCTTAAGTTCATCTTAAGGGGGGGTGTTAGAGAAATAAGTTATTACACTTAATTAATTATATCATATTGGTTAATTAATTAAATCACTTATTCCTTTAGTTACTTAAGCTAAACTTAGGAACATTAATAATTGATTAATTATTAAGTGTGCACACTAGGGTTTCCCTTTTAGGTTTATTTTAAGGCTTCTTGATCTCCTTCATAAGGATTGATCTCTTTGTAATAATTGATTCTCAATAATGCATTTTTACTTTGAGGTTTACAGAACATCTTCTTTGGTTCTGAATGTCTTTTGTATGTGATAGGTATTTGCATGCAGGTGATACTTGGGGACTATGAAGTTGGATTTATCAACTTCTACAGGTTACTATATAAAAAATTGGATTATGACATACTTTCTTATCCATTACCATAAAATCTACTAAATTGGCATCATTCAAGGAGTAAATAAGAAGATCGATAATTGTATGTTTAAATTTAAAAATATGATTAGTGACATGACTTATCAACAAATAGAAAATGAGCTTAAATTTTTAATCTAAATTCATAGTATTATTATTTCCATTAGAAAAGGTGGTGGAACCTCAAAGTTTATCTATTGATAGAAATTTTCCTTTCATAAAAAAAATGGTTTTTAATAAGTACGGCTCATTTTTAGATTTATTTCTTGGATATATAATTATGGTCTTAAATTTGTATTGTAGAGTAGGGGGACCAATCACACCAAGGATCCAGGTCCCAGAGAGCCGAGAGCGGAGGGTTGCCCTAAACTACCTCAAGTTGGATAAGCGTTTTAGGTCAAGGATAGAGAATGAAGAGCACTCTCAAGTGCTTATGTCACTCTACTAATCTAAATGTTTGGATGGGGCTAAACGAGTCAGTTTCTAGAACCTGAACCATACCTCAGACAACACTATGCCCGAGGACAACAGTGCAGGTCAAAGACAACAGCATGACACGTTGGCATCTCTCTAGGGTGCTAGTGTTTGTACGGCCAAAAAGTGCAAAAGTACATAATGGAATGCAAAAGAACCTACTAATGGTCTAGCTAATGAATTTTAATGTACTAAGCAGAATGATAAATAGCAAAAATAAGAAATCACTATAGAAATCATAAAGAAGATGATGAGAACGAAGGTGATGAAGATCAACTCACTAAGAGTCCAATTCGTCAACAAGCTCCACATGCACGTACACCTACACACAACTAAGAGAGGAAAAATGTTGGGCTTGTATAGGGGTTTTCCTTTGTCAAACCCTTGCTTTGGTGTTTCCACCTCCACAGACAGCTAGATAGATAAAGAGAAGAAATATGATAAAGGAAATTTTGGAAAGGAGAGTATCAAACACTATGAAAAACAAAATACTACTCTATCAAACTACAACAAAAGAAGGATAGTGAAGCAATACCACCTCCACCCAAAGGTACTCAAGGCCAATGAAGTGAGAATGCAAGAATAGGATCTTGGAAAAGTCAACATGGCTGTAGCGATGACAAAGGAGGTCTCCCAAGACACCAAAATTGTAGCTTCTATGGTAGCACAACACGTTCTTAGTGAAGTTGATGGAGCAATAAACTGTTGAGTAATGCTCAAGAGATCAAGCTAGTGTGTAGAATCGTCAAAGAGATTGTATAATATTGTCCAAGAGATGCTAAAGAGATGAAGTGATAGTGAAAAATATCCATTTGAAGAAGAAAAGAGAGGGAACAAGTCGTTCTTGGGTCGATTGGTCGACATAGAGGCATTATGATTCATCCACAATGGGGAACGTAATGTCGCTACATATTCCAAAGGCAAGAATCTGTCAGGGACGACAGTGCATCGTACAAATGTCCATGCATCGCACGCATGTCCCAGACAAAAATTCCCCCACCAACACATAGGACAAGTGCTAAGTGGATGCATTGCAGATAGGTGACGTGCAATTTCTTAGCTAGGTTTGATTTTTCTAAATTAAGGGGTGTAAAAGGGGAATTTGTGAGGGGTACAAATTCGCTCCTATACATTTTCCCCCCACTTTAGTGAGCATGAGTGTCAATAAATGTTCGGTAAAGTAGATAGAACAGTTTAGAAATGTATACTTGAATTGTCAAGGAAGCGGACCACAGTCTGGTGAGCTTGAAAGTGTAGGGCAAACAAATAACTCCATAGGTATTCTCTCTTGAGGAGGTTCAAACAAAGGACTTCGTAGATCCTCGAAACTATAGAGTTGAGCAAAGTGCATCAAAGGCCCTCAAACCAACAATGGAAAAATCCCACATGATGCAAGTGCTTCATAGGCCCTCAGACCTGCAAAGAAGGCGTCCCCAAGTAATCTCTCCTGAAGGAAGCTCGATGTAAGGGACTCCACAGAGTCAGACTAGAAAGTAGCTTCATAGCCGCACCTGCAAAGCAACATGTTAATCCACAGATAAAACATGTTACAAAATAAAAAGAAGGCTCACAAGTAGACAAGCAAGTAGATAGTCACGTAGATGGTCAAAAATTGAAGGAAGAGCTTTCAAAAGGGTCCCTCAGGAACCCTTCAAAAGAAAAGGGCTCCACTCAAGGGACGCTTAGTTTGAAAGTGAGAGAATTTTTCACAAATCAATTCAACATCAAGGAATCCTTTTGAAAGATTTCACTTCATTGGGTAAACCCACAAAAGTGGTTTACAATTTGAGTGAGGAAGGAAAAGTTGCAAAAAATGACCCCATGCAAAAAAAAATGGTTTTTGGGGGTTCAAACAAACTTTTGGGTCGAGCAAACCCATTAAATGTTGGGTCCCACATTTCCAGGAAAAATCAGCAAAGAAAATGGTTGTGGAAAGGGGGTTCACTCCGACCTTGGTTTGAGTGAACCTTGGTTTGAGTGAACCCTAGTTCGAGTGAACCCTAGTTTGAATGAACCCCCAGGGGTTCGCTTGAACCCCCTGATTTGCTTGAACCCCCATTTTCCCACCTTCTCATCCTCTGGCACCAAAAAACTCTAGAATTTTTCCCTTCGAAGCTCAGGTTGAGGATGAAAATGGAGGAGACTTCACAGACCCAACTAGATGATGGTGTTGGAAAAAAAAAGGATAGACAACTGAGAGGGGGGGTGAATTAGTTGTCACAGATTATTCAAACTTATTAAACCTTACTCAGCTTATTCTCAAATCTAATGAAAGACCATTAAGCAAAAACAATCACCACATCAGAAACATAAAGAACACCAAGATTTTATACATGGAAACCCTGTTAGGGGAAAAACCATGGTGGATGTCAGTCCACAATATTATACCTTGTTAAAAGCATAGAGATGAATAATGAGAATGCACATGCATTCAGGCACACTGCCTAGAGCTCACTACTCAAAGAAGACACACTATCTTACATAGATAATAAAATTAAAACCATCTGAAGGATTTGAACTGAGAAATTAGCTTCTTCAAAAGCTTGATTATAGTTTCGGTTAAGCACACAAACACTTCTTCACACTTCGCTCAATCTTCTTCATACTTTACTCTAAAATTGAATGATTTTATCTTTATTCACACATAGCACTTGCATAATCCACCTTACAAACATATATATCTCAAATGAAGAAGACAATTGCTCTTATATATCCTCTATATGGAATTGCATTAGCAACTTTGTCGACCAAAAATAAAATGATAAATGAATACAAATTGTCGGCCTAATTCATGATCAAATCTTAATGCACACCAACCGAAGTTAGTCACAACATAATAAAGACCTAAACCTACATCCTCGAACATTCCAAACATTCAAAAATTAATCCACAAGGATCCACAACATGCTACAACCACCATGTCGGCCAAGAACATGAAAACCCAAACATGCAAAGGAAAAATCTTCGATCACAAGAACACCGATCAACATGGACGTGTAAAAAAGATAGAGCACGATCTAGAAACATCAACAAACATCACAAGAGCATACACAACAACTCAAATTATCAGATTCACGTTCTCTTCTTCCAAAAACACCAGCTACAGTAACATAATAACTATAGGAACACAGAGACTCACAACTTGCTCAAATCTTGAAGCACACCTCTCAAACTTCCAATAGATAAACTAGATAGGATCAGCAACAAACCCTTTAATCCACAACTTTTGAATACCAACACATGATGAACTTTCCAATACGTTGAACTTCACAGCTTCACAGACAACCTTCAACATATTTATTATAATTTTCTCAATATCCTTGACATATATAGCCTTCAAGACACCAATGCTAATAGTGTTGACATCAATGACAACCACATATCAGCAACTCAACCACAACATCCAACAATCTTTGCATTTGGAATTGATGGAAACACATGATGTTAAAAATACACCATCAACGCAACTAACTCTTCTCCCATTTACACATTTCTCTTCTCATACTGTTCTTCTCCCCCTTACTTTTAGCTCTTCCATAGTTTTTCACATTTCTCTTCTCCCCCTTTTACATCAATGGCAAAGGTACACATGCTCTGAATCATCTGACTACTCCCCCTAAGTAGCAGCCACCGCAACATCAATCTGGATCAAGATATGACTATGAATGCATGGACTAATGCAAATACTATGCATCTTAGTTCTGATTAGGAGGGGTAATCACCCCTAAATTCTCTCTGAGATACTCAAAAGTATCTTTAGGCAAAGGCTTAGTAAAGATGTCTACAATATGTTCCTTAGTAGACACATACTCCAGTCTGACTTCTTTGTCACTCACTTTGTCTCTCAAAAAGTGATATTTGATAGATATATGATTTGTCTTTGAATGCAGCACTGAATTCTTAGAAATGTTTATTGCACTTGAATTATCACAAAATATAGCAACAAGTTCATCATACTCAATTCTGATATCTCTTAGCATCTGCTTCATCCATATTCCTTGAGTACAATTGTTTGCAATAATGCTATATTCTACCTCAACAATAGATAAGGAAATGGAATTTTGCTTTTTACTTCACCAAGACACCAACTTCTTCCCCAAGAAGAAGGCACCACCACTGGTACTTTTCCTATCATCCACATCACCTGCCCAATCTGCATCAGTAAAGGCACTCAAAGTAAGATCATCATCTTTAGGATACCAAAGGCCAAAATCAACTGTCCCTTTCAAGTATCTGAAAATTATCTTTACAATAGTCGCATGGGATTTCTTCGGATTAGCTTGATATCTAGCAACCATACATACATCATTCATGATGGCAGGTCTATTCTGAGTCAAATAAATTAATCCACCGACCATTGACCTATATCTTGTCTGATTTTCCTTAGGAGAATCATCATTCTATGTTAACTTGCATCCAGTTACCATGGGTGTACCAATAGGCTTTGAGTCTTCCGTGGCAAAAAATTTTAGACTAAGATATAAAAATTCCATTATCTAACTAAGTGATTTGCAATCCCAAAAAGAACTTCATCTCTCTGATCATAGATATTTCAAATTCACTATTCATTTCATTAGCAAACTTCATACACAAATCATCATCACCTCCAAAAATGATGCCATCAACAAAGACTTCAATAATCAATTATTTATCATGATCCATCTTTTAAAATATAGATTACTGTTAGCAGTACCTTTATTAAATCCAAGCTTCAAAAAGTACTTATCTAGTCTGGCATACCAGAATCTAGGGGCTTGCTTGAGTCTATACAATTCTTTCTTCAATCGACAAACCATATCTCCCTTACCAGTCAGTTGAAATCCATTTGGTTGCTCAACATATACTTCTTCTAGCTCACCATTTAGAAATGTTGACTTTACATCCACTTGATAGACTTTGTAGTTCTTAAAAGCAGCATAAGCAAGAAACAATCTTACAGCTTCAATTATAGCAACAAGGGAAAAGGTTTCTTCAAAATCAATACCTTCCATTTGTGAGTGCCCTTTACATACTAGTCTTGCTTTATTCTTGACCAATTCACCTTGTTCATTCAGCTTATTCCAAAAGACCCATTTAGTTCCAATCACATTTTTGTCCTAAGGTCTGGGAACAAGAATCCATGTATCATTTTTCTCTATTTACATCAGTTCTTCCTTCATTGCTTCCATCCAATGTTCATCTTTACATGCTTCATTTACATTGTTGGGCTCAATCTTGGAAATCAGACAATACTCTTTTGCAATTCTTCTTCTAGTCTGCACACCTTTGTTCTTATCTCCTATAATCTGATCTTCAGAATGATTTAGCTTTACATACCTCAGAACTTTAGGATTATCTCAAAATTTTGGTTCTTTTGTTCTCTCTTATGCACTTCCATTAGCCTCTCCTTCTTGATTCTCTTGATTCACCGAAACAATTTGAACTTGATTTTGTGTCTGAGCATTTTTTCTTTTATTAGTACTATTAGGTTGGTCATCTGAATCATATCCATAGTATCTGGATGATCTAGTAGCGTCTTTATCAACTCTGACATTTGTACTTTCAACCATTTTCCTCAATCTTCTATTATAGCACCGGTAGGCCTTGCTTTTAGTAGAATAACCTAGAAAGATTCCTTCATCACTCCTAGCATCAAACTTTCCTATATCTTCATCTCTCTTGATGTAACATCTACTTCCAAAGATTTTGAAATATTTAACACTAGGCTTATAACCAAACCATAACTCAAAGGAGTCTCACCATAATTACCATTGATATTTGCCCGCTTAGGAGTATACACAATAGTGCTTACAACTTCTCTCCAATAGATATGAGGTACATTACCTTCCAACATCATAGTTCTAGCAAGATCTAGAATTGTTTTGTTCTTTCTCTCTACAACTCCCTTCTATTGAGGAGTCTAAGGAGAAGATAACAATCTTTTGATTCCATGCTCTTCATAGAAATAATTGAACTCCAGGGAAGTGAACTCACCACCTCTGTCTGACCTTAAGCATTTAATCTTCAAACCTATCTCATTCTCAGCCATAGCTTTGAAACTTTTTAACTTCTCTAATGCTTCATTTTTTTCTCTCAATAAAGCAACCCATATCATCCTAGAGTAATCATCAATAAGAAACATAAATTACCTTTCTCCTTGTAGAATTCTGATTCTGGAGGGACCACATAGATCAGTATGCACCAGCTCCAGTACTCCATTAGAATGATGTTGTTTTCTCTGAAAAGAAACTCTAGTCTGCTTTCCCATCTGGCATTCCTTGCATGTGGTGCTAGTAGGCTTCACTAGCTTAGGAAGATCTCTTACTGCTTGAGTGAAGGTTATCTTGAAAATGCTATCAAAATTCAAATGACACAACCTTCTATGCCATAACCAACTTTCATCAACTTGAGCAATTAAACAAATTTCACTAGCAACACTTAGGTGAAAAATATTACCTCTTGTCTTTGTACCTAAAGCAATTACATTTCTAGAACTTCCCAGTATCCTACACTTTCCATCTTTGAACTGAAAATTGTATCCTTTGTCGACCATCTGTCCAACACTCAACAGATTATGCTTCAAGCCTTCTACATAAAGGACATCATCGGTATTATGTTTACCACCAAGAGAAATAGTGCCTCTGCCACAAATCGCACCAACATTGTTATCTCCAAATCTTACAACACCATCATCATACTTCTCCAAGCTTATAAACTTACTTTTGTCACTAGTCATATGATGTGAGCATCCCCTATCAATCACCCACTCATCCTTTTCTTCAATTCTGTTTGCAAGAGCTTTCTCAACATTCTTATTACTAGCAGATTCAGTGGACACTAGACCATTTTCCTTGATAGCAATGAATACCCATCCATCCTCATTTCCATTTTCTTTATCAGATTCTTCATCAGTAACACCTTCTTCAACATAATAACATTTCTTTTGAAATCCAGGCTTGTCTAGTTTGAACCTAGGAACTCTTTCAGGACATCTTGATGCAAAATGACCTATCTTATTGCAAGAGAAACATTTAATAGGAAACTTTCCTTTGTACTTGTAGACATCAAAATCTGCAAATTTGGTTAAAAACTAAAACACATACATCTTGTTAGCATGATTAGTATAATCAAACACAAATCCATTGTCTTCATAAAATAATACTACATTCTTCAAAATATTAGCAAATGACAAAAACAAATCCTAACATGTAAAGAAGACATGAAGTATATCTATCCTATGGTGGATTGGTGAAACTTAGTCGTGTAGGAAGCTGCCCTTTCCCAATCCATGATAAGCAAGATGCCAAATGAAGAGCAAGATTAGTTCTCAGATGAAGAGAGTGACCTTGCATGAAGTGTGTTGTTGTGATGAGCAAGATTAGTTCTCTTATGTGGAGAGTAACCTTGCATGAAAAAGTGTTGTTGTTTGAAGGAGAGAAGCCTTCAACTTATAGTTGAACTTGAAGAGAGGAGAAGCCAAATTGGTGAATGTGGGATCATTCATGGGCCAATGACAAGATGCCACTTGTCAAGGTGTGAGAGGGTGAGGAATGTGCAAGTCTTGGCCAATGTGCCAATTTGAATTTGAAAAAATGCAATAAATGCATGTGGTTGAGGGTTTTTTTTGGGGGGAAATTGTGTTTGTCCAAAAAGTCAAACATGAGAGTTAATGAGGGCATATTCCTTGGGAATATGCCCCTTGGGAATATGCCCTTGTGAGGGAAAATAGGTCTTTTTAATAAATCAATTAAAGTGATTTATTGTGCAAGTGGGTGAATCTAGAGGATTCATGTAGTTAGGATTAAACTAATCATGATTTGATTAATCTAATAGGAATTTAAGGTGATTTTGACTTTTGACTTATATTTTAGGATTAAAATAAATCAAAGTGAGAAGAAAATGATTTCAGATTTTAATTAAATAAAGATTTGTTTTATTTAATCAAAGATGATGATGTTAATTGTTAAATCAAATAAAGGTGAATTTATTTAATTTAAGTGGATGACTTTAGGAGATTTATGATTTAATTAAATAAAAGTTGATTTATTTAATCAAAAGATGAACATTGGCGATGATGTCAAATCTACATGTCTACATTTTGCCCCTCTTTGAAGCAATGTACTCATTGCATTGGTTCAAAGAATGATGCCATTGACATCGAAATTAAAAAAAAAATTCAGATTTTTCGGATGCCCCAGTGAAAATAAGTATGCTAGTACATTGCTCCCTCGAGAGATTGAGCGAAAAGATTCAATTTGAGGTTGATCTAGCGATAAAGAGGTTCAAAATGGATGTATGGATGACGAGACTATATGATAATCATGATGAAAATGAGATGATGTGATTATGCATGAGATGGATATGTCGTGATTATGCAAGATAAGAGTGTGGATGTAGGATGGATGCATTGTTAGTGTGAAATAGGATAGAAGAATGAGAGGGATCAACCCTTGAATCCAAAAGGATGCAGAAGTTCAACAAACCAACTTTATTAGAAATGATGAATGATGATAATGTATTACTTATCCAAGGATGGGAGAGAGTGTACCTTTCTTTATGTTTGATAACACACATAGGCACAATGCATCAAGGTATTAAGAACCAGGATGGCGTGGCGCCTAGTGTGATGGACTTTGACTCATCAAACAAATAGGAGTACTCTTGTTCACACTTGACAAACATAACCTTATTCAGAATGCAATTCAGATATCATAAACATCTCGGACCAAAACATAACAAGGCAAGCCTTATTATGTGGTCAACAAGACACTTAAAACATCTTTCCTACAAACAAAAAAAGTACGTCTGACAAAGTTATTTTACAAGAATATCCAACAAGCACAATAGATAAAAGGATAATGATCATTTCCCCATTCCTTTCTCTCTAAACCTATTTTGTTTAGGCATCATCGAGAGGTCCTTGGAATGAGTGCAAAATAAGATAAGTCAAAAAGACTATAATAAAGTAAACAAACAAGCTGATGTTCATCAACCGCTAGCCAAGGCTAAACTACTATGGGGTACCTGATGCTTATGTCCATCGCAGGAAAGCTTCATCCTAGGACATGTAGTGATCAGGGTTTTGGTGAGACTGATTGGGTGATAAGCTATTGATACTCTGAGTTGACCAACTTGCTTGTTGACTGATCTAGGCTTTCAAGACTCTGACGATTAGGTGTTCACTTTGGAACCTGCTAAACTTGCTTCTTATTGCTTCACCAAAGGATGAAGGTGAAGATTGATTTATTAGGAAAGGTTATTATTGCGGGTGAAAGCGAGATGAAATGGATGCACCATTTTGGTTTTTTTCAAATGTTTTGAGGCTATTTTTGGAATTTTGAGATGTTTTACAAATGTTTTTTGGTATTTTCAAGATTTATGAATGTTTTTGGATTTTGGTGTCTCAGGGGCCGATCAAGGATGGCCTTGCCTACATTTAAGCTCAGAGACGACGTAGTTTGGACTCCAATTGACTTGACTTCTAATGAGATAGATGGGCAAATGAATTGCCATTGCGATGGACACCTAAAATCCTAAAATGTGAAAAAGATGGACAAACGGGTGCCCCTGTGATGAACCCCTAACTAGATGGGCAGACGAATGTCATTGCGATGGATGCCTAAGATCCTAAAATGTAAACTAGATGGACAAACAGGTGCCCCTGCGATGGACGCCTAAAATCCTAAAATGTGAAAAAGATGGACAAACGAATGCCTCTGCGACAGATGCCTAACTAGACGGACAAGCGGATGCCATTGCGACAGATGCCTAAAATCTTAAAATGTGAAAGAGACGGACAAACGAATGCCCCTGCGATGGACGCCTAACTAGATGGGCAAACAAATGTCATTGCAATGGATGCCTAAAATCCTAAAATGTAAACTAGATGGGCAAACGGATTGCCAATGCGATGGACGCCTAAGGATTGACCCTAACTGTCTCGAGGGATGATCAAAGATCAACCTTTCCTACGTTAAAGCTCAGAGATGACAGAGTTTGACAAGGTGAAAGACTGGTTTGATGATAAGATGGACAAATGGATTGCCCCTTTTATTGCTTAAAGGACTGACCTAAGATGCAGAATAGATGGGCAAACGGATTGCCAATGCGACAGATGCCTAAAGGACTGACCCTATTGTCTCGGGCGATAATCAAAGATCAACCTTGCCTATGTTCAAGCTCAGAGATGACGTAGTTTGACAAGGTGACAAACTGAAAAGACTCAATGATGAATTTTTGAAGATTTTTTGATATTTTGACATGTTTTAGATTTTGAATGATTTGGATGTTTTTGAGATTTTCGCATGATTTTGACAAATTGGATATGATACGTGATGATATCAGTGTTTTGTTTTGAGATTTTGTTGAAAACCAAGCTTAATGTTGATCGATCGGATTGATGGATTGATAGTTTGACTAAGTGTGTTAAGTCAAACAAAAGTGATAATGCACTTGTAAATTCTAGGAAGTTGTGTTATCCCAGAGTAAACTCATACAAAAAGGATAATTTGGCTAGGTGTGTTAAGCCAAACAAGGTGATTATGGATTTGATAATGTGGCTAAGTGTGTTAAGCCAAACAGAGTGATGATAATGAACTTGTAAACCCAAAGGAAGTTGTGTTATCCTAGAGTAAAATCATGCAGAAGATGAATATGTGAAAGAGCCCTTTCCCAATCTTTTGATAAGCAAGATGATATTATGGACAAGATTGACTCTCAAATGGAGAGAGTGACCTTGCATGCAATGTGTTGTCAAATTGTGTTGTTGTTGTGCCTTGGTGGTGGTGGTGGTGGTGGAATGGGAATGGTGTTGACCATTGGGATTGCTTGGATGGTTGCCACCTGTTGTTGCGATATTGATGGCAAAATGTGATGATTCGATATGATTTGATTGATCAAGATTGATGAAGCTTGATTTGGAAAAAAATTGTTTTGATGATTTCATGTGACACAGAAGCACATTAGATGCAACTGATATGGATTGTTGGATTGATGTTCGACAAAAGATAAAGCTTGATAAAGAACATCTTCTTGTCAAAATATGCCATTGCTAGTGATTTGGATTTTTGCTCACAAATTCTTTAACCAATTTGATTTCATGTTTTGCAATGTTCGGATCACCACATAAGTGTGAATATATAGATCAAGATTTATCCCTGAAGCATGATGGACATCTTTTAGTTAAGTCCAGCAATGGTCCTTTCCAAGACATATTGACATCTTTTGACCTCATGGTTGCAGATATTGAAGAAATATTTAACTCACCATTTGATCCAAATCCATTCAAAGAACAAGTGGATATTAATCCACTACCCATGCCTAAGGATGATGTCCAAGAATCCCTTATGGAAAATCCACCCTATGAAATGCACCCATGTCAAGAACTTGATCCAAAACATGTTGAAAATAGTTCTAAAATCACTCAAAATCAAGAATTCGTATCTCCAAGATACTATAATGATCTAATGGGCACTCTCCTATCTATACAAGATGCCGCAAATGATGATCATATCCATATAGCACATATTCCTCCATCTACCCATGAGATGCTTTGATTGGATGGACACGTAGATGATCGTCATTCAAAACAAGAGTCTCCTACTCTTAACATTGGTACACATGATCAAAATATGGAAAAATTTGGAGACATATCAAAAGAAAATAATGAAGAAGGCTTATGCAGAAGCTATAAATCAGAAACGTCCTTTGGACACCTATCAGAAGCAAATCATGAAGAAGGCTTCTACAAAAGTTGCAAATTAGAAACATTGTGTGGAGACATAGCAGAAATGGGTCATGAAGAAGGCTTCTACATAAGTCATGAATTAGAAACATCTTGTGAAGTGAGTCATGAGGAAGAATTTTGTGTGGACAGTGAAGCATCAACACTTCTTGAAGAAGCATTACAAATTGATATCCCACAAGATCAAGCCAAAGATATCAATCAAGAAGTCATGCCACATTTGGAAGATCAAATCACTTATAAACTAGGATCACTTACCTTTCTTAGAGAAAGTTATCACATCAATAAAGTAGCTGTCACTTTTGAAAATCCACCACAAAGCAAAGGAGTAGTGCCTTGTTTCCAAGGTAGATCATATACCATCGCAAACAAATTTTTTGAGCAAATGAATTATCAAGGCAAAGGATTAGGCCTACATGAACAGGGTATCCTAGAACCAGTGCAGATTTTTGTTAATCCTAAGCATCAAGGCCTTGGTTATTCAACAATCAAGGAATATAAACTTATCAGTAATATTTCCACAAAACTGGGGGCAACTTCGTCTTGAGCAAACGTCAACATAGAGAGCATGAAGGATCCTTATGATGAAACCAATGCCAATACTACAACCCGCCATGTCACAAATCTCCATCCACCTATCACCCCATCCACAAATTGGGACTAACGTCAAAAGAAATATTTGAACCAAAACATGAAGAGTATTATCAAAGCAAAACAAGCTAAGAGGACAAATCAAATACATATGGATACCAAAAAATACAAAGAAAGATTATCCCTATCAAACTCCATTAGTCAAAGAAACTATGGGGCAACATCAAAAAGGGAAAATTATCCATCAAAGACATCCACAAAGGAAAAAGAAAGCTTCTCAAGTGACGTACAAAGTTTATCAAGCAGTTGGTCCTAATTCCATGCACACTTCCGTATCCATCCATCATTGCTCATCTGCCCAAGTTTGGAGAGTCAAAGGTTCCAAACTGTCAACCAATCCATCTTTTATACCTAAACACACTCCATCCACGCCTCCATGCATGGTATCAAATTCTCACATTGACCATGTGTTGGCAGTGACCCTTCATCATAAAGATTCAGAAGGCATTCTATCACGATGTGCGCACAAAGACAGAGTTAACTCTGGTATCAGCAAAGCAGAACAAATTTCTCAAAAGTTGCATTCAAGTGCACATATCTTGGCAAGACAACTTCTACAAGCAGGATATCGATGGAATGTTATGATAGAAGCATCAACATCAGCTTAAAATCTCTTAGAAAATAGAAAAAAATCAAAAAACGGTCCTGAAAAAAATGGTCACCTTGATGAAAACCTAGCAAACAGGCATCTTGGCGACAACAAAAAAATTCAAAAAATACAAATAATCAAAAAATAAAAATAAAAATAAAAAAAAGGATTGAAAACAGTAAAGAGAAAAATCATCCTCTAGCGAAAACCACTTCAGTGGCACTTTGGATAGGTACCATGATGAAAACCTGGCAAACAAGCATCATGTGTAGAATCAAGCATCTATGTGTGCCAGTTCAGGAGAAAGCATCTTATCGCATCCATAATAAAGCTATCATTCCAGTTATATCATTCATTCATCCATAAACCGTTTATCCAACACATTTTTATCCATCTGCATCCAAGGTCCAAGTTACCTTGATCTTGATAAAATTTTGGAGCACACTTTACACTTGCTTATGGTAAACATCTTGACATGGGTCATTTTCATTGATTCTATCCTACCCAATGCTATTTGAGCCTTGAAGCATTATCTGAATGAGTGTTCCTCTATTCGAACACCTTATCTTGTCACAAGATAATCCTTGGCATCCTTTGCATGCTTACAGTATCTATCCACACACCTATCCAAGTGTTCACCTATAGTTGTTCAAACATTGCTAGACACTAGGGGTAGATATTGCCATGGACTAGTCACTTGGATTTTTTGGTTCATAAATGCTTGACCAATTTGATTTCATGTTTGCAAATGTTCAGATCACCACATAAGTGTGAAGATATACATCAATATTTTTTCCGAAGCAAGATGTAAATATCTACCCCCAGTGTCTAGCAATGTTTGAATGGCCACGGGTGGATTCTTAGATGAATGGATATGGATTATCTTGTGATAAGATAAGGGTGTTCAAACAAAGGAATGCTCATTTGAATAATTCTTTGAGGCTCAGATAACATTGGATAGGATGGGATTAGTGAAAATGACCCATGTCAAGATGTTTACCATAAGGAAGTGTAAAGTGTGCACCAAAATTTTATCAAGATCAAGGTAACTTGGACCTTGGATGCAGATGGAAAATGAATTGGATAAACGGTTCATGGATGAACGAATGATATGGATGGAATGCTAGCTTTATTATGGATGTGATAAGATTCTTTCTCCTGAATTGGCGCACGTAGATGCTTGATTCTACACATGATGCCTGTTTGTTAGGTTTTCATCATGGTACGTGCCCAAAGCGCCACTGAAGTGGTTTTCGCTAGAGGACGATTTTTCTCTTTATTGTTTTGAATCCATTTTTTGATTTTTTGATTTTGTATTTTCTGGTGGTGCTGATTTTGATGCTTCTGTCATAACATACCATCGGTATCCTGCTTGAAGAAGTTGTTTTTCCAAGATACATGCACTTGAAAGAAGATTTTGAGAAATTTGTTTTGCTTTGCCGATATCGGAGTTAACTTTGTCTTTGTGCGCACATCGTGATAGAGTGCCTTCTGAATCCTTATGATGAAGGGTCATTTCCAATACATGGTCAATGTGAGAATTGGATATCATGCGTGGAGGTGTGGATGGAGTGTGTTTAGGAGTAAAAGATGGATTGGTCGGTAGTTTGGAACCTTTGATTCGCCAAACTTGGGAAGATGACCAATGATAGGTGGATACGAAAGTGTGCATGGAATTAGGACCAATAGCTCGATACACTTTGTACGTTGCTTTAGAAGCATGTTTTCGCTTTTTTCGACATCTTTGATGGATATTTTTCCCTTTTTTATTTTGCCCCATAGTTTCTTTGACTAATGGAGTTTGATAGGGATAATCTTTCTTTGTATTCTTTGGTATCCATATATATTTGACTTGTCCTTCATGCTTCTTGTCTTCTTTGATTTGATTCAAATATTCCTTTTGATGTTGGTCCCAGTTTTTGGATGGGATGATGGGTGGATGAAGATTCATGATACGATGGGTTGTAGTATTGACATAGGTTTCATCATAAGGATTCTTCGTGCTCTCTATGTTGACATTTGCTTGAGACAAAGTTGCCTCCAGTTTTATAGATGTATCCCTGATATGTTGTGATCCCTTGATTGTCGAATAGCCAAGGCCTTGATGCTCAGGATTGCTGATAATCTGCACTGGTTCTAGGATACCCTCTTCATGTAGGCCTAATCCCCTGCCTTGGTAATTCATCTGCTCAAAAAAATTGTTTGCAATGGGATATGATTTACCCTGGAAACAAGGCGCTACTCCTTGTCTACTTTGTCATGGATTTTCAAAAGTGACAGTTGCTTTATTGATGAGGGATCTTTCCCTAAGAAAGGTAAGTGATCCAACCTTTTAAGTGATAGGATCCTCCATATGTGGGATAAATGCCTGATTGGTATCTTTAGTTTGATCTTGTGAGATATCAGATTGTAGTGCTTCTTCAAAAAGTGTTGATGCTTCACTATCCGCACAAAAGTCTTCCTCATGACTCACTTCACAAGATGTTTCTGATTCATGACTTTTGTAGAAGCCTTCTTCATGTTCTTTTTCAGAGAGGTGTCCATAGGATGTTTCTGATTCACAACTTCTATAGAAGCCTTCTTCATGAGTTGTTTCTGCTATGTCTCCAAATTTTTCCACATCTTGGTCTTGTGTACCAATGTTAAGAGTAGGAGACTCTTGTTTCTCAGTAATGATTTCAAGAGTATGAGACTCTTGTTTTGAATGACGATCATCTACATGTCCATCCAACAAAAGCATCTCATGGGTAGATGGAGGAATATGTGCCATATGGATATGATCATCAGTTGTGACATCTTGTATAGATAAAAGAGTGCCCATTAGATCATTGTAGTATCTTGGATATACAAACTCTTGATCTTGACTAATTCTGGAATTACTTTCGACATTTTTTGGATCAAGTTCTTGACATGGATCAATTTCAAAGGATGGATTGCTTATAGTAGGTTCTTGGACATCATTCTTACACATGGGAAGTGGCTTAATATCCTCTTGATCTTTGAATGGATTTGGATCAAGTGTTAAGCTAGGGATTCCTTCAAAATCTGTAACCATGAGGTCGAGGGATGTCAATATGTCATTGGAAGGGCCATTGCTAGACCTTGAGGGAAGATTTTGATCATGCTTTGGCATACGTTCTTGGGATATGTCCTCTAACTCATAAGGCAATGTAGAGACCTTTTCGATATGATCATTGGTCTATGGATCATGGATTATGTCAATATGATCAAATAATGTTAACACATCTTGAAATAAATCATTAAAAAGTGGCTCTTGATGTATGGTGAGTTGATCATCAGATGGGGTAGAAAAATCTTCAATGTGCTCATTGATAGATTGATTTTGATCACTGTCCTTAGCCGTTATGGTGGAGATATTATCAATGTCCTCAACCATAAGACCAAGTGATGTTGACATTTCTTGAATTGGATCATTGTTGGGAATTGTTGGTGAGTTTTGATCATGATTGGAAAGTAGCTCTTGGTGTATGTTGATTTGATCATTGAATGAGATGGGAACGTCTTCAATGCGTTCATTGATAGATTGATCTTGATTTTTGATTTCAATAATTGTGGTGGGAATCTGTTGCAAGCTCTATTGAGCGAGTAATGCCTGTGTTTGTTGTTGAGCCAACAATGCTTGTTGTTGGTCGTGTCCTTGTTGTGCCAACAAGGCTTGTTGTTGGTCATATTATTGCTGTAATTGGTAGTCTTGTAAGGCTTTTTGATACACTTCTTGTTGTGCTTGCAATTGAGCTTGGTATTGTGATTGTGCTTGTGCTTGATAAGCTTGGAATTGTGCTTGTGCTTGAGTGTGTGCTAGTTGGATTGCTTGTGCCATCTGAGCGGCATGTGCAGCTTGCGTAGCTTGTGCAGATTGAGTGGCTTGAGCAGCTTGGGTGGCTTGAGCTGCTTGCGCAACTTGTTTAGCCTATTGTTGTTGTAACAAGGCTTGAACTTGTGCAGCTAATTGTGCTTGCGCTTGCTAAGTGGCTAATTGAGCGGCCTGCTGATTTTGAAGTGCTTTTTGTTGGGCAGCTTGTCAAGCAGCTTGCAACATCATGGTGAATGAATTGGTTGTGTTGTGCCTTGGCGGTGGTGGTGGTGGAATGGGAATGGTGTTGATTGTTGGGATTGCTTGAATGGTTGCCACCTGCTGTTGCGATATCGATGGAAAAATGGGATGATTTGGTATGATGTTTTGATTTGGCATTATACATTGACTTTGGACATTGTTGTGGTTGAGAATCATATTGGCTTGATTTAGGTAACTTTGATTTTGCATGAGGTTACCTTGACTTGGATCAATACCTAGAGTTTCCAATATACTGCTAGGATTTTGAACAACATTATAGGGATTTGCAAACATATCTATCCCAAAGTTTACCAAGTGCGGATTCAAAATGTTCATGTTTGGTAAAGTTGTACTTGGCATGTATGGATTTGGTGGGATAATGTTGTTTGGAAAACTCATGCATTGAGTGTTTGGTTGATAGATTTGTAGATTTGGACTTGGATTTAAATCTATCATTGGGAAAGGTGTTCCAAAATTCAGATTGGGCATACTCACATTCGTATCATTGAAGCTTGGAGGAGATAATGATGCCATTTTTAAATTGCATAAATGTGAGTTTTGATAATCAATTAGCATTGCGAGACTTGGATAGTTTGGTTGACTCAAATTTGTCATGATGGATGGATCAATTTTATATTCCATGTCCCTCTTGTGTTGAGATCAAGTTTGAACCATAAAATGAAGATCAATTTTCAAGAATGTAAGAGATGAACCTCTAATTCCTTAGATCGGTCTAAACCTTAGGTTCAAAGAAGTGAAGAACTAGGATAATTGAAGGATCAAAGCGATGATGAAGATGAGATAAATGAAAGATGAGTGATATAGATGAATGGAACTCTTAAAAAAACTTTGAAAGAAATGCTAAATCTTTTAGGACTTTGATTGATCGTGATTGGATTGATGGTTTGACTAGGTGTGTTAAGTCAACCAAGAGTGATGAATGTAATTGTAAAGCTCTAGGAAGTTGTGTTATCCATAGAGTGAACTCCTACAAGATGGTAGTTTGACTAAGTGTGTCAAGTCAAACGAGGTGATGATTTGATAATTTGGCTAGGTGTGTTAAGCCAAAAAAAATGAACTCGTAAACCCTAGGAAGTTGTATTATCCAAGAGAGAACTCGTGTATAGGATGATGGTTTGACTAGTTTTGTTAAGTCAAACAAAGTGATTTGATTTCGCCTAGAAGTTTAGCATAACAGATATTTACAAAGTTTCCAAGAGTTGTTGGTGAAATGGAAATTTGATTGATGTTGATGGTTGAGAGATGGATGAAAGTGATTGAATTTGATCCTAGACTTGACCTAGAATAACACTTCTTCTTACAAGACCTCGGTGTTGAAGAACACGCTATATTGTTTCTCTAAACTCGAAAAGTCTCTCAAGATGCTCCTCACGATCTTTCAGACTAAGCTTCTTGAACCTTGGTTTTGGGATTTTGATCTTGTGGGAAATCATGTTAGAAAACACATGTGTAATCCAATTTGTCTTTTATCTTGTCTTAGTGAATTCTTTTTACCAAAGACACTTGCTTGTTTATCTTTTGAGACTTTATGTCTAATGTCCCACTTTCGTTCTCATCCCACAAGGTCCTTTGTGTGGAAATCAAGGAAAATAGGGAAAAAGTTACCTATGTTTAACCTTTCTGAAAACAAATGACGATAGAATTCCAACACTTAGAAACCTCTAAGGATAGAATCCCTAGGGAAAGCAAGAGTACTTGAATTCGTCAAAGATATTTGTTTCCTCCAAGGTGTTTGAAATTTGAGGCTCTTGTGAATGTGCTTTTCAATCGTTTTGAGAACCAAGCAATGTATCTTTTACTTCCAAACACTTTTTACAACCCTAGGATGATGAGGCAATATCTTGTTGGGTTCCCACTTGGATAAATCTAGCTGTGCATATCTTGTGCGAATGGCTAAATGCTTGACCACACTGGCTCCCCTCCATGACACTCACTTATTTGGGTCAGCCAAGCATTAGTACCCATGAATCTCCCATGGCATACTTTCCATTTCCCCAACAAGACCAATCTACCATATGGGATAGATATATTTGATTTATTTTATATCTATCACATATGGTGGACTGGTGCAACTTAGTTGTGTAGGAAGCTACCCTTTCCCAATCCATGATAATCAAGATGCCAAATAAAGAGCAAGATTAGTTCTCAAATGAAGAGAGTGACCTTGCATGAAGTGTGTTGTTGTGATGAGCAAGATTAGTTCTCTTATGTGGAGAATAACCTCGCATGAAAAAGTGTTGTTGTTTGAAGGAGAGAAGCCCTCAACTTATAGTTGAACTTGAAGAGAGGAGAAGTCAAATTGGTGAATGTGGGATCATTCATGGGCCAATGACAAGATGCCACTTGTCAAGGTGTGAGAGGGTGAGGAATGTGCAAGTCTTGGCCAATGTGCCAATTTGAATTTGAAAAAATTCAATAAATGCATGTGGTTGAGGGTTTTTTTTTGGGGGGGGAATTGTGTTTGTCCAAAAAGTCAAACATGAGAGTTAATGAGGGCATATTCCTTAGGAATATGTCCTTGTGAGGGAAAATAGGTCTTTTTAGTAAATCAATTAAAGTGATTTATTGTGCAAGTGGGTGAATCTAGAGGATTCATGTAGTTAGGATTAAACTAATCATGATTTGATTAATCTAATAGGAATTTAAGGTGATTTTGACTTTTGACTTATATTTTAGGATTAAAATAAATCAAAGTGAGAAGAAAATGATTTCAGATTTTAATTAAATAAAGATTTGTTTTATTTAATCAAAGATGATGATTTTAATTGTTAAATCAAATAAAGGTGAATTTATTTAATTTAAGTGGATGACTTTAGGAGATTTATGATTTAATTAAATAAAAGTTGATTTATTTAATCAAAAGATGAACATTGGCGATGATGTCAAATCTGCATGTCTACAGTACTTACCTTGTCCTCTGGCTTCTCTTTTCACAATCAGTGCTTCCAACTCTTCTATCTCTCTTTCTTCATTTTCAACCTGTTTCATCTCATCGTCATAGTTGAATGTATTTCTAGAACTTTCTCTCGGATCATATCTCTGTTTGTTTCTTTTGGATACAGTAGCTTTAAATGTAGATTTTGTCTTAGGGATAGAGTCACCAAATTCACTCAACTCAAAGGCAGAAAGCTTACCAATTAGCATATCCCTTGTCACATTTGTTACTGTCCTAAGCTCTTCAATAGCATGAGCTTTCGATTTGTAAGAAGTAGGCAATGATCTGAGCACTTTAGCTACAATCTCTTGTTCATCAAAGATTCCACCGGCACATCTAATACCCACTTGATAGTTCATTTACTTTTTGCATGAAATAAATAAGGTTTTCATCTTCGCCCATTTTCAAGTTTTCCCACTTACCTTTCAGAATTTGTAGCTTAGCAACTTTCACTTGTGCATCTCCTTCATACAATGTTTCTAGCTTCTTCCAAATCTCATGTGTTGTTTTTAGATCCATCGCATTTGTCGTCTCTGAATTTGTTAGAGCACTCAACAATGCTTCTATACCCTTGATATTTGTTTCAGCTTCTTTGATCTCATCAAGAGTAGAGGGACCATTCTAAGGAATAACATATCTATTGTTTGTAATCTTCTAGAAGGGTTCACCAATGCACTTCAAATGACACTCCACTCTAGCCTTCCATAGAGAGTAGTTTATTCCATTGAATCTATGACTATCCTTCTTGTATGATGCCATTGTTAGAGTAATTGGACATTTACTTTATTAATTAAACAATATTTGTTTAATTACGTAAAGTTTCCTTTTAACTCTTTTTCACTTAAGCTAACATTAGGTACATAATAATTAATTACTTTATTAATTATTATTGTGCAAGCCTAAGGTTTTCCTTTTTTAGGGTTTTCATCTATATGTAGTTGAAAACTATCTTTTGTATCATTATTCATTTTACATTTTTAGTTGAATACATTGCTCCACATTCTTGAGCATTTCTTTTGTTGCTTCTCTTTGTTTCTCCTTGTAACAGGTTATTTGCTTGCAAAGATCTTTTGGACTTCTGTGGTGTTGTATCTTCTCAAGTCCAACATGGTATCAGAGCTTCAGATTTGCAGCTGCTTGTTCTTGTTTTGATATTTTGCATTGGAAGCAAATCTAGGGTTCTAAAGTTTTTTTTGGTGGATTCAGCATACTCCATTTTTTGGGTTAACTTTGGGCTCAAATGGACAGTTCCATTGGATTCGTAGCGCCCAAAAACCCCTAAAACGACTATCAAATTGTCGATTTTAGTTACAGTCAATTTGGAAGGCAAAAATTTTTTTGCCCTAGGGCCGTACGGAGCAAAAATCGCAAAAAAATAAAAAAAAATAAAAAAAATCTAAGGTTTTTGATTATTTTTCTTGCGCGGCCAGTATTTTTTTTCCCACCGCCTGGCGGCCACCACCGCGCCACCAAGCGGCAACCAGCCGCCGTTCTGCCACCCGCTACTCCATCCGGTAATGCCTCCGCCGCTGGCTGCGTCTGCGGGCTCCGCCACTGGCTTCGCCGACTCCGTATGAGCTTGGCCTCTACACTGCCTCCACTTCTAGCTATGTCTGTCGAGCTCCTGACTCAGCTCCACCGACTCCGCCGAGCTCATTCGAGCTCCCTGCCGACACCAGACACCGAACCTGCCGACGTGAGCTCGCCAACCCGAGTCGGCCCTGCCAGCCCCCGCGGGCCTCTAAACCCCCGACGCCCAGTCACATGGGTGACCATGGGCTCCGCCCAACCGCTAGCCCCCTGGTCGTCCACGTGATCAAGGGCTGAAGACTTTAGCCCTTAAGGGCTCCAAACAATATTTTTTTTGCACATTGGAGCGACTTGCGCTAAATCGGGCATAGAATGGGCAATTTTTCTCAGTTTTTTGCAAACAAGATATCATCGGAAAGCTAGTTCCAGTGCCATTCCAGTGGTACTGGTAATTTTTCCAGATTTTGTAGTTTTACTATTTTTTTTCCAATCAAAGTCAGAACTTGGTTCTTTCACTCCAAGGGGCGTATCTTTTGCGTCCGAACTCCGTTTTGCACAAACAAATAGGCGTTGGAACACTCTCAACCTATTCTATTCAGTGATGTGATCTATTTTATTAGAATTTTCACCAATTACATAAAAATTTGTCTTGAAGTATTTTTTTGCTTATGCATTGCTTCCTTCTTCTCAGTTTGTACTAGGGTTTGGGTTTATCTTTTGTGGGGGGTGTTTTTTCTCTTGCTTTCTGTCATTTATATCAGAAAAACAGAACACCAAAACTCTCAAAAATGCAAACCCTTCTACATCTTCTGTCTAATCTGAAAGATCACATAATAATAGAAAACACAAGCAGGTACAGGTGCAGGGTTTCATGGCAGACTCTTCAGTTGAGCTACTCACATCACATAGCTATCACACTTGGAAGTCTCATACGATGAGGCTACTCAGGTCATGAGGGTTATGGTCTTGTTTAGATGAGGTTCAACCTCAGTTACAGTGTCCTTTTGAGATTATGCAGCATAGGAACAAGATGGATGAGGCTATGGGTTTGTTATGCATGCATGTTTTAGACAATCTTTTGTTTCACCTTGATGCTTTGCTCACTCCTTGAGCCATGTGGCTGAAGTTTGAGACACTTTTTGGGGCTATTAATGAGTTCTGTGTATTACAGATTGAGGCAGAGTTGACTTCCTTGTTACCTGATTCATTTCCCACTATTGAAGATTTTTTGAACCAGTTCAAAACTATCCGTACTATTTTATAGGGTTGTGGGAAGAACAAGACAGACACATAGTGCATTTCCTTGATTCTTTCGAAGCTTTGTGGTCCATTTCAGATATTGGCTTCCTCCTACTCCACCATGGATGGTTTGGGTGCCATTTTTACCATGCCTTCCTTTGATTTATCTTGTGAGCAATTGTCTCGGGAATAGTCTCACCTTTCTCAGATGGATATGCTCTCAGGTTCAAAGAGCAAAGCATTGGTTGCTTAGTCACCAAAGGGGAAACAAAAGCAGAAACTAAGGCCCAAGAAAGATTTTGCAGGTAGTGAGCATTCCTCCAAACTGCCTCCTAAGTCTGATTCTAAACCACCATTTAATCCAAAACATGGAAAATCTTCGAAGTCTGGTGAGTCTTCCTCTAAGACTAAGGAGAAATCAGTAGACACTTGTAGTTTCTATGGCAAGCAAGGTCATCTAGTTTCCAGGTGCTGGAAACAATTAGAGGCTTTAGAGGAGGCCATGCAGCAGCAACACATCTCCTCACCTCAGTCTTCTTCTTCCACCACAGGAAAGGGTCATGCTCTCACTGCACGAGCATCAACCAATGGGTCCACTTGGATTTTAGACTCTGGTGCTTCTCACCATATGACACACACTCAACAGTTGGTCACTTCTCTTGCCTCTTGTGGTACTTCACAGATTGTAGTGGGTGACTCTTCACAACTTTTCGTCTTGGGTTCAGGTTTTGTCTCTTTGGATGGGGGCACTCTACAGGATGTTTTGGTTGTTCCTGACATTTCCATGAACCTCTTGTCCATTATCAGATTTGCCACACTGGCTCTAGTAAGACAGTTGAGTTCTCACCACATGATGTGGTTATTCGGGACCTCCATGATTCTGATTTGGTTGTGGCTACTGGTAGTGTTGATACTGCATCTCATCTTTACCGATTTGATGGATTTGCGCCTTCTGAGGGTACAGGTTCATCTCTTATAGCACATGCAGATTCAGTGAGTCAGCTTTGGCATGAGCGTTTGGGCCATGTCAACTACAGATATCTTCAGCAGATGAGTACACAGTCACTTGTTCTTGGTCTTCCATGGATTTCCTGCACTGACGGTGTTTGTCATGGTTGTGTGCTTGGCAAGCATCACAAGGATCCCTTTCTGAAGGGAAGTACCACTTGTGCTTTGGCACCCTTGGAGTTGATTCATAGTGACCTCATGTCATTTCCCACTTCTTCTTTTTTAGGGGCCAAGTATGTACTCACATTCATTGATGACTTCTCTAGATGCACATGGTTGTACTTTCTTAAGAACAAGTCTGATGTCTTTGATTCCTTTCGTGTCTTCAAGACATTTGTAGAGAAGAAGTCTGGTCTTTCTATCCGGTGGATATGTACAGATAATGGGAGGGAGTATGTGAATCAGGCCTTCATATATTTTTGCACTGAGCATGGTTTGCAGCATCAGTTTTCTATTCCCTACACCCCTCAGCAGAATGCTATCTCTGAGCGAAAGAATAGGACTTTATGGGAGATGGCTAATTGTATGATTCAGTCCAGGTCCATGGATTCATCTTTTTGGGCTGAGGCAGTCAATTGTGCCAACTATATTCAGAATCGGATGCCTCACAAGGCAATTCGACATATGACTCCTGAGGAGACTTGGTCTCATGACAAGCCTGATATTTCATCATTTTGAGTATTTGGTAGTGAGGCATCGCCTTTTATTCTTGATGCTCAGAGGAGAGCTATGGAGAGGAAGAGTCGACCCCTCATATTTGTCGGCTATTGTGAGGATGTTAAGGCATACAGGTTGTTTGATCCTGATACCAGAGAGGTCCTGTTTCGACGGGATGTTTAGTTTGATGAGCGCCTTCCTCCAGTTGATTCCCTGTCTCCAGTGTCCACTTCACTACCTACTCCACCCACTACAACTCTTCAGGATTATTTTGAGGATTCTGATGAGGATATTGATGATCCCCCATCCCCACCTCCACTTGCTCCTCCTCAGAGGCCCAAATGGGCTCACGTTACTATTGAGGCAGCAGGATCTATGGCCGGTGATCCTTCAGACACTCGTCACACTGGTTCTCATACTATGGGTTCTAGTCTTTTGACTCATGCTCTTTCAAAGGATCCTCAGAGATTTTCAAAGGCGACAGGTCACCCTGAGTGGGATAGTGCCAAGGAGGAGGAGTATTCTTCTTTGATGAGGAATAATACATGGGATCTCTGTCCTCTTCCTAAGGGCAGAAAGATGGTTTGGTGTCGATGGTTGTATCGCACCAAGTATGTTGCTGATGGTTCTATTGATAAGTACAAAGCATGTCTTGTTGCGAAGGGTTTCTCACAGGTTGAGAGTATTGATTACTTCGAGACATTTGCCCTTGTCGCCAAGATGAATTCTATTCGCTTTGTATTATCACTTGCAGCTTCTAGAGGATGACTCATTTTTCAGATGGATGTGAAGTGTGCCTTCTTACATGGTGACCTACAGGAGTAGATCTACATGGAGCAGCCTCGGGGATTTGTTCATGATTCTTCTTTGGTTTGCAGACTTCAACGTTCCTTATATGGTCTCAAACAAGCCCCTCGGGCTTTGTAAGAGAAGATGGACTCTTTTTTGCTCTCCACTAGTTTCACTCATTGTCATTCTGATCACACGGTCTATATTCAACATCTTGAGGGTGAGATCCTGATTCTTGTGCTATATGTTGATGATCTTCTCATCACAGGTAGCTCATCCTCTATGATTCAGAATTCTTAGCTAGCCTTGATGGAGCAGTTTGAGATGACAGATCTTGGCCTTCTGCACTATTTCCTTGGTCTTCAGGTGATTCAGTCTTCAGAGGGGATCTCCATTTACCAGTAGAAGTATTCTTTTGATATGCTTCAGTGCTTTGGCATGCTTGATTGCAAGCCTGCCCCCACACCTTTTCAGTCAGGGGTTGTTTTGACTACTACTTGCCCCACTCCTTCAGTAGATGCTACACTTTATAGGCAGTTGGTTGGCAGTTTGTTGTACCTGACTCACACTCATCCTGATCTTTCCTTTGCGGTTGGTCTTGTCTCTCGATTCTCACATGATCCTCATGAGAGTCATTGGTAGGCTGCCAAGCGTATTTTGAGGTACATTCAGGGCACCACTTCATATGGCATTCACTACACATTAGGGGATCCTCACATTGTTGGCTACACTAACTCAGATTGGGCTGGTGATGTCAATGATTGAAAGTCTACTTTTGGCTTTGTTTTTTGTCTTGGCTCTGGTCTTATCACATGGTCGTGCAAGAAGCAGACTACTCATGCATTATCATCTACAGAGGCTGAGTACCGAGCTGCTGTGCTCGCTAGTCAGGAGATTTTATGGATTCGTCAATTGATGACTGAGTTTGGTTTTCCTCCTGATAGTCCCACTATTCTTTGGTGTGACAATCAGAGTGCTATACACATTTCACGCAACCTAGTGGAGCATCAGTGGATGAAGCACATTGAGCTTCATATGCATTTCATTAGACAGTTGATTCAGGATGGTTCTCTCATCTTGGAGTATGTTCCCACTACCGAGCAGGTTGCAGACATCTTCACGAAACCTTTTGCATCTTCGCGCTATCTTCAGTTGCGCTCTATGCTTGGGGTGAAGGAAGTTGTCCTTGGGGGGTCTTTATGAGGCCTTCCTTCCTTCATGTTTCTTTTAGCATGTTGTTCTATCTCTTTTTGGAGAGGAGTTTTTCCCACTGGGTTTTCTCCTTTTCTCCGTTTCATAGAGATTTCATTGTACTTGGGTACCTGATCTGGCCTTGTTGCCGGGACCCATTGCTTTTGCTTTTAGTAGCTTCTTCTAGGTTTTAGCTTCTCCCTATGTCTATCTTAAGGGGGGGTGTTAGAGTAATTGGACATTTACTTTATTAATTAAACAATATTTGTTTAATTACGTAAAGTTTCCTTTTAACTCTTTTTCACTTAAGCTAACATTAGGTACATAATAATTAATTACTTTATTAATTATTATTGTGCAAGCCTAGGGTTTTCCTTTTTTAGGGTTTTCATCTATATGTAGTTGAAAACTATCTTTTGTATCATTATTCATTTTACATTTTTAGGTGAATACATTGCTCCACATTCTTGAGCATTTTTTTTGTTGTTTCTTTTTGTTTCTCCTTGTAACAGGTTATTTGCTTGCAAAGATCTTTTGGACTTCTATGGTGTTGTATCTTTTCAACTCCAACAACCATCTTAGATCACCTCAAGCTATTAAGATTCTTCAGAGAAACCTACTTTGATACCAATTGTTGGAAAAACAAGGATAGAAAATTGAGAGGGGTGGGTGAATCATTTGTCATAGATTATTCAAAATTATTAAACCTTACCCAAATTATTCTCAGATCTGATGAAAGAACATTAAGAAAAAAAAATCACCACATCAGAAACACAAAGAACACCAAGATTTTATACGTGGAAACCCTGTTAGGAGAAAAACCACGGTGGATGTCAGTCCATAATATTATACCTTGTTAAAAGTATAGAGATGAATAATGAGAATGCACATGCATTCAGGCACACTGCCTAGAGCTCACTGCTCAAAGAAGACACATTGTCTTACATAAATAATTAGATTAAAACCATATGAAGGATTTGAACTAAGAAATTAGCTTCTTCAAAAGCCTGATTATAGTTTTGATTAAGCACATAAATTGTTCTTCACACTTCGCTCAATCTTCTTCACAATCTGCCCTACAATCGAATGATCTGAGCTTTATTCACACATAGCACTTGCATACTTCACCTTACACACATATATATCTCAAATGAAGAAGACAATTGCTCTTATATATCCGCTACAAGGAATTACATCAACTTTGTTGGCAAAAAATAAAATGATAAATGAATACAAATTGTCGGCCCAATTCATGATCAAATCTTAATGCGCACCAACCGAAGTTGGTCACAACATAATGAAGACCTAAAACAACATCCTCGAATGCGCCAAACATTCAAAAATTAATCCACAAGGATCCACAACACACTACAACCACCATGTCGGCCAAGAACATGAAAACCTAAACATGCAAAGGAAAAATCTTCGATCACGAGCACACCGATCAACGCGGACGTGCAACAAAGATAGAGCATGATCTAGAAACCTCAAGGAACATCATAGGAGCATACACAACAATTCAAATTATCAGAGTCACATTCTCTTCTTCTAGAAACACCAGCTACAATAACAAAATAACTGTAGGAACACAGAGACTCACAACTTGCTCAAATCTTGATGCGCACCTTTGAAACTTCTGATAGATAAAATAAATAGGCTCAGCAACAAACCCTTTAATCCATAACTTCTTAATACCAACATGTTGAACTTTCCAATACACTAAACTTCACAGCTTCACTTGCAACCTTCAACATATTTATTATAATTTTCTCAATATCCTCGACATGTATAGCCTTCAAGACACCAATGCTAATAGTGTTGACATCAATGACAGCCACATATCAGTAACTCAACCACAACATCCAACAAATGGTAGTCCTCAGAATGAGCTATCCAACAGATATAATTTTAATATATATTTTGGTTTTATTATGTATTTGTTTTTTTAGTTTTATTAAACATAGGTTTTTCATCGAAAATCAAGCTCTTTGTTCTACACATGTGGAAAAATAGAAGATTATCAAATTTTTTTTTTGAAAAATATGAGTGCACCAGATATTTAAGTCCTTGATCCAACTAAAAAATAGAATTTTGATACGTACAAAAAAAATTGTGTTATACGGTCCGCCTATGTCTGAGCGCAGAGGCACGTGACATCCTAAGGAGAGAAAAACAAGAATGAAAAAATGATGTTGTGGCCTGCATGACATAGTGAGATGTAACCATGGTAATTTTGTCACACATGTGAGGGACAACACATGAGTAGCACAACATCATGAAACAAGCACGAAAGATAAGAGAAAAAACATATAAGTTAGAACAACAATATTACGAACAAGGGATAGGGGCGGTCTGATATTTTGGGGTCAGAGTTGCTCATAAATGTAGATAAATATGTATAATAGTATATTAATGAACTGTCATCAACTCCCTACTATATCAAAACATATGAATAATGCACAAGAAGACAAAGTAAAATTTAAAAAATGGGTCAACATGGAAGGGAAGCCTAAATTTTCCCAACACTTTGCATCATCCTCAATTGTCAAAAATCAATAAACATAACAGAGGAATAATGATGTGACAAATAGAGGAAGTTGTGTGAAACATAAACACTCTTGTATCCAAGCACCTACGAGAGTGACAAGGGTCATCAAGGAACATATAACACAAGCATGGGGAAACAAAAACATACACCCACACAATTACTCTATAGATAAAGAAAAGGTGCCCCCTAGTCCTCATCAACCAAGAGGTCATCGACCTCCCACTCTAGATCATTATACAAGGAAGGCGGATGAGCCTGTAAGGGTGGAATATCAAGGGGGAACCCTCTAAACCCCCCGCAATAAGAGCCAAGGAAGGAGACCCCTCAATGTTTTCTCTGCTCAATTCCTATGGGGTAAAAGTCAGTGATTTCACAAAGATCGCTAAAAGGGTTGGGGCCTTGTCCAAATAATTAAACATGTACTTCATAGGAGTGTTATGTGTTAACTTAATGGGAAAGGGAGGCGGCACCCGAGATTCATTGCTAAGCTCACCAAGAAACTTGAGAGCAATGACAAACTCCAAGGACATCGGGACTTCCTCTATCACTAGGATGACACATGCTAATGCATAACCACCCTTCGAAGAAGGTGAACCTCTCTTATGATCCCCATTGCTAGCAGGGTTGTCCTCCATCTACTATTTCGTCAAAGGATGTGAGATCCCCATAGACAAGGAAAAAGGTATAGAGGAAGAGGATAAGACCGCGATGGAGACCACCAAGGTATTTGGATTGTCCATGGGCTTTGAGAATGGTGGGACATTCGAGAAGGACATCAAGAGAGGCAGCTTGATCGAAGGAGCAATAAAAACCTACACCCTTTTTGAGTTAGGGGCATTTATGCTTGCAATTAGAGCCATAAGCATCACTAAAGCTGATGGAACTAAAGTAGAGGAGATGGGAGAGCAAGACATAGCAGAAGGTGTTGGAGGGTGATCCCACAATAGTGGTTTACAATTTTTGGGCAAACTGGACACTGCAATTATTATTTTTAACTAAATCTTAACTTTCGGGCTCTTGTAGCAGCTAATCCATGAGGAATTTGAAAATGATGCAAACTAGAGTCTCATCACATTTTGTCTCTAGATTCTAAAAATATTTTTTTCAAAATTTTTGTAATCAGATTGCACTTTGTTTTCCATCTCCCACAAAAACTGATTTTTTTTAGAAAACAACATTTTTAAAAAGTGACGCTCACCGTATACAACATAACTTTTTTTGTATGAAGGCTAAAATTCTAATTTTTTCAAATTTAGATTTTGACTACGGTATCTAGGACTTTCATTTGGTCTCGTAGTTTTTTATTGAATATTTTTTCCTTAATCAAGTTTCAAAGTCAAACCAATTGCAATTTAGACATAGGCGGACTGTATACAACATAACTTTTTCTGTATGAATCAAAATTCAATTTTTTTTTTTTTAATGCATCAGGGACATCAATACCCAGCTTCAACATATTTTTTAAAATTTTATTTTGATAATCTGCTATTTTTCCACATGTGCAGACCAGAGATTTTGATTTTCAGTGAAAAACCTATGTTTAATAAAACTAAAAAATAAAATACATAATAAAAGCAAATCATATTAAAATTATATTTGACGGATAGCTCATTCTGAGGACTATCATTATCTAGTTGGGTATCTGAATTTTTCTGCATTTTAATTTTTAAATTGAGCTTCGAACGACAAATTTTTACAAAAAAAATCATTTTTTTAGGAGATAGGGGAAAAAGAGTGTTCAGCCGAACCATGGTTCGATCGAACCCCTTAAAGGGAAGAGGTTCGACCGAACCTACTTTAAGGGGTTTGACCGAACCTATCTACATTAAAATAATGAAAAAAATTCATGGGGTCTGGGAAAATGACGGGGTTTTTAAAAAAAAATCCTTATTAAGGGGGTTCAACCGAACCCTAGTTCACTCGAATCCCTTTATTTTAATATTTCCACTCACAGGTCAAAGGGGTTCGAGCGAAAATTTTGGTTCGGCCGAACCCCTTCACTTTGTGTAGAGGGAAAAAATGACTTTTCCCTTCCTCCACAAAAGTGTTCACCACTTATGTGGGTTCAACTCGGAGCAAAAACTGTCGAATCCCTCTACTTCCTCTACAGAGCAACCTGTGCTCAATGACTAGATCCTTTTTCCCTTGTGCTTGCGCTCACGTGCAAGGTGGTTCCTATGAATCCAAGAGCTAGAGGTTAAAAGTTGAGATGAAACAGAGGAATCCTGCTCAGCCATCAAAGTGTCCATCATGGTCGTTTCCAGTGGAGGGGTGGACTCCTAGATGGGAACATGAGGGAGAGGCTGAGAAGAGGTTGGAAAAATAGTGGGGGGAGTTGGCTCTAATGCCTCAATGACAGACCTCTTCCCATTCACCGCCTTAGGGGTGGGAGTGGTAGGAGGCTGCAAAGGCTAAGATATAGAGGACTCCCCATGGGAACCCTTCCTCTTACCATATCAAATGGGACAAGGCACCGTGGGTAATATGGGAAGCTCGAATGTCAGATGCTTGGGCTTTCAGCAAGTGGGCACCATCAGATTCTTCAAAAAACTTCTTGGGGAAAAAGATGATGGCACCACAGTAGGGTGAGAGGAAGCGAAAGGTGGAACAACAAAAGAAGAAGAAGAAGAAGGGCCCTGGGCACACTTCTCTTCTTCCCTCTTTCAATCCAAGGCATTCTCATGTTCCAGCTTAAGGAAATCCCTATGCAAGATGGCATAGGGAGGAGGGTACCTCACCTTAGGTGTTATGCCCCCACTCTTGTACTTTACATAGATCTAGTACAAGAGATCCATCCCAGGAGGAAGAAGACCTATAAGGGAAGGCCAAAAGTGATCCAATGAGTAGCTACCAGACACAATCAACAACTTATAATCGATGTCATGGACTACATGCACTGTACCCTCATGGATGAATTTTAGAAATTTATACACTATTGAGGGAACTGTATTCATAGCGACCAACCATAGGATACCCATTTTCACCCTGAAGATTTCAGACCCTAGGATTATGTCAAGAGTAAATTTACTAATTTAGGTCCAACTAACACATACAATGTGATGCAGCCAATGGGAGGTACAAAAATTCCATC
>CM021100.1:138305125-138384179 GCA_007115665.2 Sequoiadendron giganteum
TAAGGGAGATGGCTCTTTGTTATAGTTCATCAACAAGTCCTACGAGGTGAAAGTTATACTAGGGGAACTACTCACAGGTTGCATAGATGGGATGGATAGATGTAAAAAGGAGGCCATCACGTATACTGGATGAAACTTTCATAGAGCCCTTGAAGGTTTTGTAATTGGACAATGACCCAACTAAGGTTTCATCCCGGGATCCTTATGAAACCTTCTGACTATGCCACTAGGGGTCGTAGGTTAGGTTGCAAGGCTAGGTTCCTCGCAACACTCCTAGGATATGAGGAAAGGGCCTTTAAACATTGCTAAATGAAACCAGAATAGTTCACGTCAGGTTCACCAAAATGTAGAGTAGGGGGATCAACCACACCAAGGCTCCAGGTCATGAAGAGCTAAGAGAAGAGGGCTTCCCTAAACTACCTCAAGTCGGATAAGCATTTTAGGTCAAGGATAGAGAATGAAGAGCACTCTCAAGTGCTTCTGTCACTCTCCTAATCTGAATGTTTGGATGGAGCTAAATGAGTCAATTTCTAGAACCTGAACTATACCTTAGATAACTCTCTACTTAAGGATAGTAGCACAGGTCAAGGATGACAACACAGTGTGATGGAATCTCTCTAGGGCACTGGCATCCATATAGCTAGAAAGTGCAAAAGTACAAAACAAAATGCAAAAAAACCTACTAACAGTCTAGCCAATGAATTTTAATATACTAAGAAAAATGATAAATAACAAAAAATAAGAAATGACTATAGAAATGATAAAGAATATGATGAGAATAAAGGTGATTAAGATCAACTCACTAAGAGTCTAGTTCTCCAGCAAGCTCCACATGCACGTACACCTACACACAACCAAGAGAGGAAAAATGTTGGGGATGTTAGGGGTTTTCCTCAATCAAACACCCGCTTTGGTGTTTCCACCTCCATGGACAACTAGATAGATAAAGAGAAGTAGAAATATGATAAAGGAAATGCTGGAAAGGAGAGTATTGAACACTACAAAAAACACAATGCTACTCTATCAAACCATAATAAAAGAAGGACAGTGAAGTGATACCACCTCCACCTAAAGGCACTCAAGGCCAATGAAGTGAGAATGCAAGACTATGATCTTGGAAAAGTTGACATGACCATAGCAGTGATGAAGGAGGTCTCACAAGACACAAAAATCGTAGCTTCTATAGTAGCACAACACGTTCTTAGTGAAGTTGATGGAGTAACAAACTGTTGAGTAATTCTCAAGAGATCAGGCTAGTGCGTAGAATTGTCCAAGAGATGCTAAAGAGATGAAGTGATAGTGAAAAATATCCATTTGAAAAAGAAAAGAGAGGGAAAGAGCCATTCTCAGGTTGGCTAGTCGATGCAGAGGCATTATGCTGCATCCCTAATGGGGAATGTAACATCCTTATGGATTCTAGAGGTAGGAATCTATTAGGGATGATAGCGCGCCACATAGATGTCCATGCACTACACATGCAACCCCAATAAAAATTCCCCCACCGACACATAAGACAAGTGCCAAGTGGATGCATTGCAAATAGGTGATGTGGAATTTCTTAGTCGGGTTTTATTTTTCTAAAGTAGTGGATGTAAAAGGGGAATTTTCGAGAGGGGTGGAAATTCAGTCCTATACATGTATATACAAATATCGTAAACTATGAAACCTCTAATACTCATCCTCATCCTCATCCTCATAGGTTAAAATTGAAACCAAGTCTTAAATATAGGGGTAATGAGGATATGTTTATTTTTGCTCCAAATTAGAATTCATAGTGTTAGAGACTAGAGAAGTTCCAATTTTTGGAACAAGCAGTCTTGAATAGTGACACACAAAATTTTTAATATTTGAGAAATTTCTTTAAAAGGTTGACTTCTTATATAGAAGCATTTGAATTCATGAGTAATCATACATCATCAAACAATAAAATAACACAAATTGAGGATATTTTTGGTTTTGGTATGTATTTTTAGTGGGAATAATATATTCAAGAAAATAGAGGGGTCAAAATATTTTTCTAGCTAGCTTTGGTAGTAGTATAAAACTATATGTTAGGTCCCTAATATTCTATCTAATATTATGACTCTAATATCATATTATTCTTAAGAATATAATATATTCCTAAGTATAATAAGTTAAGAACTTGTGGCATGCTTTAAAAGCTTAACATTGGTATTAGTTAATACCTTAATTACTCTTTACTAGGATGAAAGGGTATGTCCCTACATAGTTAAACCTATAAATAAATGGGAGGTGTTTCTCTCAAATCAGCATATCATCAATTATTTAATTCATATCATAATTTATTATTATTAGAGGTAACACCCTTGAAGTGGCCTTCTATATTTCTGATTTTTATAAATATTTCCAAGAAATGTCATAACAAGCAGTATCAGAGTTATGATTTGGTCCAACATTATTGTTTCCACCATAAATTCCAAACCAGTATGAATTTTGATCTAATTTTTTTTGGGTTTTGAGTTATGTATTAGACAAGATCGCAAAACAAAATTCAAACTTTCAAGGTAAGTACATTCTAAAAGTTATCGAGATTTAATTTTTTTTCATTAATTTTCTCTATAGGACGAGTTTTTTCTGATTTTAAAAAAATATTTTTTGGAAAGATTATTAAAAATTAGATAGGGTTAGTTCTTTGTAATTTAATATTAAAAATAAAATACATTATTTAATTTAGTGGTCAAATTTTAGTTATTCTTTTCATTATTCTACTTTATAGATTGTAATTTTGGAATTTTAAAAAAGAAAATTATATTTTGGAAATCTTATAAAAAATTAGTTAGGTTTAATTATTCGTAATTTACTGATAGACATAAAATAATCTCCTTAATTTAGTGGTCCAAATTCTAGTCAAACCATAAATTTCAAAACATGTCTTAGCATATGTTCTAAATTTTTATAATTACAACTCACACTAGATACTTGTAAACACCTGAAAATGGCTAATGCATTTTCATCTTATTATTTCTTCTATCTATATTAATTAAATAATTTTTAATTATTTTATTAAGCTAACATTTTCCTCTCTAAACATCCATAATAATTAAATATTTTTTAATTATTTAATTATCTTAATCCTTTTATCATATCTATATATATTTTTTTTTGTTAAAAGTGATAAAACCATTGTAAGAAAGTTTCATTGATTTCAAAAGATCAGTTACATACATCAAAGAGAGCAGATAATTTTGCAATTTGCATCACCAAGAAAATTACTAAAACCCCCGAGAACATTACATACACCCCCCCAAAAAGGCCAGGCCCAACCATGGCTACCAGACTAGTTACAGGTATGAAGAGAGAACATCCAAAAATATACAAGAAACAAGCCATCAACCAAAAAAACTAGTATCAAAACGATGAGGTGAGATATCCAAAATGCATGAAACAGTCGAAACAAGGCACTATCATATTCCACATATCGCAGAGGAGGCCAAGTCAGCAGGGGGAGAAAAGTATGGTGCATAGAGAGGGTCTTCCAGGGCATGCTTGAACAAGAATTACATTGCTTTGAACACATTTTTCAACTTGGCCGCTAAACAATAGCCCAATGTCAGCCTCAAGGCATGAAGGTGTGCCCTAAACAGACCAAAACAAGTAGCTACCAGGTCGTGTGCCATATCATCCAAGAGAGCACGCAATTCTGAGGAAGACAGGAATGCCTCTCTACAAATAACACCACCCACCAAGTTTGTACCAACTTGAAGATCGTAATTCTCCAATGCAGGTTCAAGCATATACATTAGACAAACATGGGGTAGGAGAAAACTGCCAACAATGAATTTCACTGTCTCATTGCACCACAAAATTTTCATGAGATTGGAGACAAATAAAGAAGCTAAATCATGCGGTAGGGACATAGGGTGCATCTCAAGCCACTCTCTGTTCAAAACTCTCACAATTGCCTCTTCCACTTGCGGACAATGAACTATGAAGGAAATTCAAATCATGTCGTAAACACAGTGGTAATGAACCCCGACTTCCAAGAAGCAGGGCAAAATGAAAACTCAAAAGAGGCTATCCATGATAAGCTCAACAAGACAGATAGCATAGCCACAACCAAGCAATACAGAATTTTCTACCCAAGATAGCTTAAAAAAGCTGATAAATGCACCACCCAAATGCTAGGCAATAAAAGCTCAAGCATGTGTAATCAAAACCACTACACCTTTCGCATGAATTCCAAATCACCTGCACCAAAACCAAAGCCAACAAAGTTGTAGCAAGGGTCTAAAATGAAGCTCAAGACAGATGTCGAGCTATGAAAAAGCCACCACAATAGAATGAAGTCACTGAAAAGACCCAGGAGTGAGATCACAACATGCAAATGCGCTACAAAAAACCCTTATCATTATTAATTTAATTAATCACTTATCATTTTCCATCCAACATTAATGAAAATTAAAATTAAAATTATATTTTTTCCTCTATAATTAAATAAGTTTCAAAACTTATTTAATTAGCTATCATTTGAATTATCCTTCTTCAAAATTCAAATTTTAGGTCTTCCCTTATCTTGATTTTTCCTATCCATTGACCAAGTGTCAAGTGAAGAATATAAATAAGAATCTTTACCCCTTATCATTTTTATTGTCAAATATCCCTAGCACTTTTTTTATAAAAAATCTCTCTGGTACTCTTATCACTATCATACATTCAAGCAATATCAAGCGTTATCAAGTATTTATCTTTGCCATTTGTCAAGCATAGGTGTCATTTATCTTTGAGCATTTATTATTATCATTGCATCATATCATTATTGTTCTTTAATAGTTTGTTACTTTGAAGAGCAACCGACAATGGGGCAAATCAAGTTCTTAGCCATGATGAAGTTGCTTGTTATCCAAATTTGATATTTTGAGCCAAGATCTTGAACTTCATTGCATGATTATGAGAGTGTGAGTTTTGCGTTGTTGATATTTGTGATTTAGATTTTCATCATTTACATTTTGGCACACCCTATGGGAATTACATCCCTATTAGATATTTTTCTTTAAAGTTTTTGCTAACCCTATTTTTCTTGTTCATAGCTCTTTATGCAAAAATTTTTTTTGGAGCTAACTTTTGTAGGTCAAAGGCAAAACCCTAGGATTTTCAAATATTTTATCGTATCTTTCAAATAGATACAATTTTTTCTACACAATGTTTACTGAAGGTGGTGGATGATCTAAGGATGCTCCAATAACAAAATCGAGTTTAGATCATCAATATTTGGTGAGTTATTGACATTTAATGGTTTTTCATAAATCTGATCTTTAGGTCACAAATCCATGATTTTTTCAAAAATATGTATATTTTTGGAAAGATCTTAGAAATTTAATAGGGGCCTATTTTTTATATTTTAGTTTTTTAGCTTAAAATAATGATTAAATTATCAAATAATGAAACACCCTAATTTTCAAATGTTTTATCATATATTTCAAATGGTAGATTTTTTCTACAATTTTTTACTAAAGGTTAGGGATCATCTTAGGAGGCCATAGTAAAAAATATCAAACTCGGATCATAAATATTTGGTGAGTTATTGTCATGTTAGGTTTTTTCATAAATTTGGTTATAAGGTTGTAAATCAATGAATTTTTCAAAAAGAATTGGAAAACTCTCAAAAATTAAATAGGGATTTATTGTAGTTCCCTTCCTATTTGCATCTTGTTAATGTGAGATTGATGTTTTAGCTTCACCATTTCCTCATGATTTTGTAGGGATTATTTGTATGGCTTTGAATGGCATGTATGAACCACTATATGTTCCAGATGAGGTTCCTCAACATGCCAATTTTTTTCATTTTGTACGTTTACATGTTTGGTTATCATTATGCTATAGTTTAGCACTGTGCATTATTTATGTGATGATTAAACATAATCCTGATTATTGATTTTTAGAATAAATAATTTATATAATAGATGTATAGATTTTATTTTATGCTTATGCTATTGGACCCACTTCATTCACGAATCTATAGCAGTGATGATAAACACATATCATTTAGAAGAAGGAGGTTATATCTTCCCCAAAATATCCAACCCCCATTTCATGAAAGGCCAAGGAGAGGTCTGGTTTTGCAGTTCTTGAGCCAAAGTGTGGATAAGACGACTATGTTGTTGATATTGTAGGAACTTTTTAACAAAGTCGAAGGAATCTTGTTCCATCATTTTCCAAAAGTAACCCATGTGGATCAGTTTTCAGACCAGGGATTTACTAGCAAAGTGTCCACCCTTAGAACCCGAATGGGATTCCTTAAAGTCAAGGGGTATTTTCGCTTTAGTGAGGCATCAAAGAAGCAAACCATTGTAAGATTTTCAATAAAGGATATTTGATAAGACAACATAAAAAATTGAAAGCTTTCGTATACAAGTGTGATAATTTTTTGTCACACCATTGGAAAAGTTTTCCAGTCTTCAGATAGTTGTACAAATGTTAGTATATCATTCTCTTGAATCCACATGAGAACATACAAGAGCATCAGATCTAGGTTGATCAAACACAACACTAGATCGAAAAACATGGAATACAAAATGGTATTCTTTTGTATCCTTATTTAAGGGTACCAGGGAGGCAGTGCCCACCATGACATCTACATATCAATTTTCTCTCCTAGGAGACTGTCTATTGTGAAAGAGGAGAACCCATTAAGCAAATACAAAGAAAGGTCTCAATATTGAGACAACTTATTTCTATTAGCTTGATAGGCTCTTATAATTTGGTTCATAATAAGTTTAGATTCACCATGTATACAAATATGTTTTATTTTTAATGCGATCACATAATGCAAGCCAACAATAAGGGCTTCATACTCAGCAATGTTTTTGGTGCAAGGGAATTCCAATTGAAAGGAGAGAGGGATTGACTTACCTTCAAGTAAGATTAGAACCACACCTTTGTAGAGCCAGTCTAACATCACGGCCCATTGAAATACATCTTATGCATAAGATCATTATCAATTATGAAAATATCCTAATCAAGGAATAAGTCTAGACCCGAGAAGGAGTGAGATGAGGGAGCATCTTCCAATTGATCAACAACCACTTGACCCTTTATCAATTTTTGAGTAATGAAATTTATGTCAAACTCAAAAAGCAACATTACCCACTTCTCTAGCCTCTTAGAAAGTTTGGCACTAGAGAAAAAATGCTTCAGAAGATCACTTTTTAGAATAACATGTGTCTTAGCATGAAGGAGGTAGTGTCATAAATTTTGTGTTACAAAAATGAGAGTAATAAATTGCTTCTACATAGAAGAATAATGAGTTTCATAATCAACTAGGATGTGACTAATGCAGTAGACCACTCTTTCTTTCCTGACATAATCATATTGAGTGAGAAATGCTTCCAAAGTGTACGGTGATGTGGCAAGGTAAAGAAAAAAGGGTTTATCCTGCATAGTCGACATTTATACGGGAGGATTGGAAAAATAAGTTTTTATTGAATCAAAATCTTTATGGCACTCCTCATCCCATATGAAGCAAAAATAATTCTTTAATAAGTGAGTGAAAGGAAGGGTATGATCAGCCAATTGAGATATGAATCTATGAATTGTCTAAATCTTCCCTTGTAAACTCTACAATTTAGTAATATTCCTAGGTGGAGGCATGTTAACAATTGCATCAATCTTATTTGTGTTGACATCAATTCCATGATAAGAAACTATGAATCCCAAAAACTTTCCTATTTCTGCAGGTCTCGTTCTAATAGGTTTGTCGGGAAATATACGTATCCATATTTTTGCGCTGCGACGGGCATAACGAGTAATTGCTCGTCGTCCTGCTTCTATCTGCCCAGATGTGATCCAAACAGGTTCCAATGCCTGAAGAGCAAATCTACCAAAACAAATGCGATTTCCCCGAGAAGATACTCCCTTGATTCTTCCCCTATGTTGGTGACGAAATTTTGTTCTTTTTGGGTTCTAGTCGATGGTTGTCTAATACTATTTGAATCCCATCTCTATTTCAGAACCGGATATGAAAGTTTCTTCTCATCCGGCTCCTTGTGAAGAATCTATGGCCAAATTTGATAAGAAATATTGATGGCCAAATTTGATAAGAAATATTGAGATCCTCTGTTATATAGGAATAAATCTGTATTTACTCATTACACATATCATATACATATAATATGAGGATACAAATACCTCTTTTATTGTATATCGGTACTGCTCAATAAGTATCTTACAGGCGAAATCGGTACTGCTCAATAAGTATCTTACAGGCGAATATTTACTCTTTCAATATTTGGGGTCAACTTATGGACTCCAATGAAATTAATTCTTTATTGGTTTATTTCGCCATCCTTTCCAATGAATGATTAAGATTTTTATATGATCTTATGCAGTCACAGGTTCCATCGTTTCCATAGCTTTCAAATGGCTGCTTAGGTTTACCCTCTGCAATGGAGCTCTTATTTATATTTCTTACAAGAATCAATTTTCTTAGTTTCCATTGATCCGAAGCTCTTTTTTTTTTTTCGCTCATAAACTGACTGAATATAAATAATCAGGATAATTCTTATGCTTTATCACACTGCTCTTTGGGGGTTATTTATGAACCATACAATACTGTAAGAAAGAAGATTTCATTTTTTCTTTTTCTCCTTCCTCCCCTTTTTCTTTTCTTGCATTACCAAAGACTCTTTTTCGATTTACGAGAGATATAGGTTTATCTTTTCGTCTAAAAAAGTCTTTCGTTTATTTGATAGAACTATCTATATTTAAATAACTAGCTTATTGGCTCTTAGTAATTAATAAAAACAAATATACCAGAGACCAATTTGTTTTTATTTCGAGTTCTCTATCATTTTAGAAAAGAAGGCAAAAGCTTGATCTCAACGAGTCGCACACTAAGCATAGCACTGCTCCAAGATATTTAATTCTTTTAATTTGATCTTATAGAATTTAAGATTTATATTATAGAAGGATATTGCTCATCTTAAACAAAGATCCAAATTTTGATCCCCAATACTCCATAGACGGTTTGAACCGCATAATAACAATAATCAATTTTAGCTCGAAGGGTCTGTAGGGGCACTCTACCTTGCATAGCCGATTCTTTACGAGCTCTCTCAATTCCGTTAAGACGACCTTTAATTTGTATTTTAATACCTTCTACATCTGCCTTTTCAGCCAGCTCAATAGCTTTTTTCATTATTTTTCTTATTTCAACTCTCTCCTTTAGTTGTAGAGCAATATATTCCGCAAGAATTTTGGGTTCTCTATAAGGTTTCTCAACTTTTTCTATAGAAATGACAAGTTCTCTGTTTACAGAATCAAGCATACTTTGTACAAGCATATTTTGTACTTCCTTTCTTAATTGCTTCATTTCTTCTTCTTCATCTTTTTCTTCACTCTGTTTTTCTTCACTCTGTTTTTCTTCACTCTGTTTTTCTTTACCCTTTTTTTCTTTACCCTTTTTTTCTTTACCCTTTTTTTCTTGGCCCTGTTTTTCTATAAACAAGTTGACAAATGCAATATATATATTTACCGAAATCAAGTCGGTCTGTTTGAGAATCTCTATACGTGTAATTCCTCCATAACTAGAATTTATCGAACCTTTGATATGTTGTACATAATTTTCAATGCAATTATATATTCTCTCATCTTCTCGTAGATCTTCGGAATAATCCCTTTCTTCAAACCAAAGGGAACAATGGTTTTGAGTAAAACCAAGTCTAAAACCAAGTGGATTTATTTTGTTTCCCATACATATTTTTTTTTAGTACTTTTTTTGCAAGTAGTAGTATATTTGCGACATAAATGGATTATGCTTCCATCTATTTGGATATTTTGTTTCTATTTTTTTACCATAATTGAGTTAGAGTCATCTAAATCCTCCAATGTAATACTTATATGACAAGTAGGTTTCTGTATTGGATAACCGCGTCCCCGAGCTCTAGGTCGAAATCTTTGAAAAATAGGACCTTCATTCACTTCAGCCACAAGGACAAATAAAGAGCCCTTATCTATATTCATATTGTGATATGCATTTGCGGCTGCAGAACGAAGTACTTTTAATATGGGATAACATGCTCTATGAGGCATCCAATTCAGTATTGAAAGTGCCTCCATATAGGTACAACCACGAAGTTGATGAGCTACTCTACGTGCTTTATTAGAAGACATACGTACATGTTTAGCTACAGCTCGTATTTTTCTAGTTGAAGCCCTATTTATAAATTTCATCTTCATCCTCCACAATGAATTAATGTATACTATTTATAATACAACGATACTTTTTTAATTGTTTCTCGCTTTTTTTTCTTTTGTTGCTTTTATTTTATTTTTTTTTTTATCGTTTTTTGATTTTTTATCCTTTTTCGCATGTCCCTGAAAAATGGAAGTAGGTACAAACTCTCCTAATTTGTGGTTTATCATACCATTTGTTATAAAAATGGGTAAATGCAGCTTTCCATTATGAACAGCTATGGTATGACCAATCATTGCGGGTACAATGGCAGATCTTCGGGACCAGGTGACTATTATCCTCTTCTCTTTATTGATGTTTAGATCATCTATTTTACTCAACAAATCATCAGATACAAAAGTATTTTTTCTTAGTGAACGTGCCATGGTTAATTACCTTTCTTTTTATTGATAGAAAATAAAAAATGGATTTACGACGATGTTTATTCCTACTTACGTCGACGAAGGATTGAAACATCACTATATTTATTTCTTTTCCGACTTTTTCTTCCAAGTGCGCTATAGCCCCAAGGGGTCAGGGGTTTTTTTCTGCCAATTGGAGCTCTTCCTTCACCACCCCCATGAGGATGATCCACAGCATTCATAACTACTCCTCTTACTTCAGGACGTTTACCCAGCCAACGTTTGGACCCAGCTTTACTTAAAGTTCTATTTTTCCATTTAACGTTGCCTACTTGTCCAATTGTTGCTGAGCAGTTCTCAGATATTAAACGAACCTCCCCAGATGGTAATCTTAATGTGGTCAATCGACCTTCTTTTGCGATCAATTCTGCCGCAGCACCCGCTGCTCTAGCTAATTGTCCGCCTTTTCCGACTTGTACTTCGACATTATGTATAGTCGTGCCTAAAGGTATATTGGTTGAAGTAGACCTTTAATTTGTAAAAATCCCTTCCCAAACTGTACAAGCCTCTCTCAGGGCATACAGCTTTCTGGATGTGGATGAATATTTATATACTCAATGTATAATATATACAATATATTTTATAGAGAGATTGAAGATGAAGGGCATACTTTAAATTCCTTATGTCCTTATTCTTCTGTACATCCTAGGTTTTTTTATTCCATCATCTGGCTTATGTTCTTTTTTCATGTAGCATTCAGAATGAATGACTTTATCAAATTACGTTAATGCTTTCGCATCTTCCGGATAACGTAGGAGGCATTTGAAAATAGAAATTTTATTTATTATAAAAAAAAATATTTTCACTGTTCAGCTTCGAATCTGCCTTTGACCATCAAATCAAATGTGAGTTACTTGTTTTTCTCTTCATAACAAGGGTTCCTTTACCTTATTTGTTTCTGCTTCAGACAATTAAGTCTTCTCCATATTATCATATCTCTGGAGTCAATAATTCCAGAAACTATTGAACTCAATCACCCGCTGCTCTTTATCCTCAGTTTCCCTTTGGGGTTGATCCCATCAAAGTATCCTAGTTGGATCAGTGATAGATTTTAAGGTTTTGCTGTAAACCCAATCGGGTATTTCCAATTACGTAAATTAATAATTCAAACCGCACTCAAAGGTAGGGCATTTCCCATTGATATGGGAGCTCTTGGACCGGAAAGAATAGTATCTCCAATCATAATCCCTCTCGGATGCAAAATATATGTCTTTTCACCATCTCTGTAGTGCACAAGACAGATATATGCACTTCTATTAGGGTCGCTTTCTATTGTTACAATTTTTCCCAATATGTTTTTCTCACTACGTTGAAAATCAATTTGACGATATAGATGCTTGTGATCTCCTCCTCTATGTCGTATGGTAATAATTCCACTGTTATTACGACCTTTGCCACAACGATGATGGCAGGAAGTCAATTTCTTTTGTGGATGAGATTGAACTTGCTCCAAAATTGGCTTGGTTCCAAGATGTAGAATCCATATTAAACCACCATTTAGCAGGGTTACTAGGACTTGGGTCTCTATCTTGGGCAGGACACCAAATACATGTTTCTTTACCTATTAATGAAATCTTAGATGCTGGAGTGGACCCTAAAGAGATACCACTTCCTCATGAATTTATTTTAAATCATGAGCTTTTAGCTCGACTTTATCCCAGTTTTGCTGAGGGATTGACCCCATTTTTCACCCTGAATTGGTCGGAATATTCAGAATTTTTGACTTTTCGTGGAGGACTCAACCCAGTAACGGGGGGTCTGTGGCTGACCGATACTGCACACCACCATTTGGCTATTGCAATTCTTTTTCTAATCGCTGGTCATATGTATAGGACCAATTGGAGTATTGGTCATAACCTCAAAGAAATTTTGGAAGCTCATAAAGGTCCATTTACAGGAGAAGGGCATAGAGGTCTTTACGAGATCTTAACTACTTCATGGCATGCTCAATTAGCTCTGAACCTAGCTATGTTAGGGTCTTTGACTATTGTCGTAGCTCACCATATGTATGCTATGCCTCCCTATCCATATCTAGCTACTGACTATGGTACCCAACTGTCTCTGTTCACGCACCATATGTGGATTGGTGGATTTCTCATAGTTGGTGCTGCTGCACATGCAGCTATTTTTATGGTAAGGGACTATGATCCGACTACTCAATACAACAATCTTTTAGACCGTGTTCTGAGACATCGTGATGCAATTGTATCACACCTCAACTGGGCATGTATTTTCTTAGGCTTCCATAGTTTTGGTCTATATATTCATAATGATACTATGAGTGCTTTAGGACGTCCTAAAGATATGTTTTCAGATACTGCTATACAATTACAACCTATCTTTGCTCAATGGATACAAAACACTCATGCTTTAGCACCCAGTTTGACAGCTCCTGATGCAACAGCAAGCACCAGCTTAACCTGGGGAGGTGGTGATTTGGTAGCAGTAGGTGCCAAAGTAGCTTTGTTACCGATTCCATTAGGAACTGCTGATTTTTTAGTACACCATATTCATGCATTTACTATCCATGTGACTGTATTAATATTACTTAAAGGTGTTTTATTTGCTCGCAGTTCTCGTTTAATACCCGATAAAGTCAATCTTGGTTTTCGTTTTCCTTGCGATGGGCCTGGTAGAGGAGGAACATGTCAAGTATCTGCCTGGGATCATGTCTTCCTAGGGTTATTCTGGATGTACAATGCAATTTCGGTAGTAATATTCCATTTTAGCTGGAAAATGCAGTCCGATGTTTGGGGTAGTATAAGTGATCAGGGAGTGGTAACTCATATTACAGGAGGAAACTTTGCACAGAGTTCCATTACAATTAACGGGTGGCTCCGTGACTTTCTATGGGCACAAGCTTCTCAAGTAATCCAATCTTACGGTTCTTCATTATCTGCATATGGTCTTTTATTCTAAGGTGCTCATTTCGTTTGGGCCTTTAGTTTAATGTTCCTATTTAGTGGCCGTGGATATTGGCAAGAACTTATTGAATCTATTGTTTGGGCCTTTAGTTTAATGTTCCTATTTACTGGCCGTGGATATTGGCAAGAACTTATTGAATTTATTGTTTGGGCCCATAATAAATTGAAAGCTGCTCCTGCTATCCAGCCCAGAGCCTTGAGTATTGTCCAAGGACGTGCTGTAGGAGTAGCTCATTACCTTCTGGGTGGAATCGCCACAACATGGGCGTTCTTCCTAGCAAGAATTATTGCAGTAGGATAATGGCTAGGAGGATTTGAAAAGCATTATGGCATCAAGATTTCCAAAGTTCAGCCAAGGCTTGGCCCAGGACCCAACTACTCATCGTATTTGGTTTGGTATTGCTACTGCACATGACTTTGAGAGTCATGATGATATTATCGAGGAATGCCTTTATCAAAAGATTTTTGCTTCTCACTTTGGTCAGTTAGCTATAATCTTTCTGTGGACCTCTGGTAATTTGTTCCACGTAGCTTGGCAAGGCAATTTCGAAGCATGGGTTCACGACCCCTTACATATAAGACCTATTGCTCATGCAATTTGGGATCCTCATTTTGGTCAACCGGCCGTAGAAGCCTTTACCCGAGGAGGTGCTCCCGGTCCGGTCAATATTGCTTATTCCGGTGTTTATCAGTGGTGGTATACAATTGGCTTACGCACTAATGAAGATCTTTATACTAGAGCTCTTTTCTTGCTATTTCTTTCTGCTCTCTTTTTAACAGCGGGTTGGTTGCATCTACAACCTCAATGGAAACCAAGTGTTTCATGGTTTAAAAATGCCGAATCTCGTCTCAATCATCATTTGTCGGGACTCTTCGGAGTAAGTTCTTTGGCTTGGACGGGGCATTTAGTTCATGTCGCTATTCCTGAATCAAGAGGACATCACATAAGATGGGATAATTTCTTGAATGTATTACCATATCCCCAAGGTTTGGAACCACTTTTTACAGGTCAGTGGAGTCTTTATGCTCAAAATCCTGATTCCAGTAGTCATTTATTTGGTACCTCTCAAGGGTCGGGAACTGCTATTCTAACTCTTCTCGGAGGATTCCACCCACAAACTCAAAGTTTGTGGCTAACTGATATCGCTCATCATCATTTAGCTATTGCATTTGTGTTCTTCATTGCTGGTCATATGTATAGAGCCAATTTTGGAATTGGACATAGTATAAAAGATATTTTAGAAGCACATATTCCTCCGGGAGGCTTATTAGGACGCGGGCATAAGGGTCTTTACAACACAATCAATAATTCTCTTCACTTTCAATTAGGTCTTGCTCTAGCTTCTTTGGGAGTTGTTACCTCCTTGGTAGCTCAACACATGTATTCTTTACCTGCCTATGCATTCATAGCACAAGATTTTACTACCCAAGCTGCATTGTATACTCATCATCAATACATCGCCGGATTCATTATGACAGGGGCATTTGCTCATGGAGCTATATTTCTCATTAGAGATTATAATCCAGAACAAAATAAGGATAATGTATTGGCGAGAATGTTGGAGCATAAGGAAGCCATAATATCTCATTTGAGTTGGGTTAGTTTATTCCTAGGTTTTCATACCTTGGGACTTTATGTTCATAACGATGTTATGCTCGCTTTTGGTACTCCAGAAAAACAAATCTTGATTGAGCCTATATTTGCTCAATGGATACAATCTGCTCATGGTAAGGCCTTATATGGTTTTGATGTACTCTTATCTTCAGCAAATGATCCAGCATTCAATGCTGGCAAAAGCATATGGTTACCCGGTTGGTTGAATGCTATTAACGATAGTAAAAATTCACTGTTCTTAACAATTGGTCCCGGAGACTTTTTGGTTCATCATGCTATTGCTCTAGGTTTGCATACAACTACATTGATTTTAGTCAAAGGTGCTTTAGATGCACGCGGTTCTAAGCTAATGCCTGATAAGAAAGATTTTGGTTATAGTTTTCCTTGCGATGGTCCGGTCCAATACTAAATAACCAAATATCCCCCCTAGATGGAATAATATCCTCTTTTAGCAGTAGTTTGATTCCATCTGTCAAAGCTTGAATAATTCCCAAAGGACCGGCGTATTCAGGTCCAATACGTTGTTGTATTCCCGCAGATATTTTTCTTTCGAGCCATACAATAACTAATAATCCTATCGTAATTCCCAATAGAAGGATAATTATATCAATTAGAATCCATATAAGACTAGAGATTTCTTTTGAAAATCCCAATCGAGAAAATAAATTGATAGCTTGTTCTTCGAAATCTGCTATATTAATCACCATTTTAACGATCAACCTCTCCCATAATGATATCTATACTACCCAAAATCGTCATGATATCGGCTAATTTCATCCTTTTAACCAGTTGAGGAGGAATCTGCAAATTAATAAAACCAGGTGGTCGGATTTTCCATCTCCAGGGAAAAATATTATCATCTCCTATAAAAAAAATTCCTAATTCACCTTTGGGAGCTTCTACTCTGACGTAATGTTCTTGTTTTGATAATTCAAAAGTAGGGGAAGGTTTTTTACTAATAAACCGAGATTCAAAATCGTTCCATTGCGAATCTTTTCCCTTATTTAAACGTCGAACCTCTAAATTCTCATATGGACCTCCCGGAATTACTTCTAGGGCATGTCTAATTATTTTTATAGATTCTTTCATTTCCCCGATTCGAAGCAAATAACGAGCTAACGAATCTCCTTCTTTTTGCCATTGGATTTCCCAATCCAATTCATCATAACATTCATAATGATCCACTTTACGAAGATCCCATTGGATTCCGGAAGCTCGTAGCATGGGTCCTGATAAACTCCAATCTATTGCTTCTTCTCTACTAATAATGCCTACTCCCTCCACTCGTTTCAAAAAGATAGGATTGCGTGTAATAAGCCTTTCATATTCTGTCACTTTTGGAAAGAAATAATAGCAAAAATCTAAGCATTTATCTATCCAACCGTAGGGTAAATCTACAGCTACTCCTCCAATACGGAAATAATTATGCATCATTCGCATGCCCGTGGCAGCTTCAAATAAATCATATATCATTTCCCTCTCTCTTAAAATATAAAAGAAAGGAGTCTGCGCACCAATATCAGCCATGAAAGGTCCAAGCCATAACAAATGAGAAGCTATACGACTTAACTCTAGCATAATCACTCTGATATAGCTAGCCCTTTTAGGTATTTGAATATTTTCCAATTTTTCTGGCGCATTAACCGTTATCGCCTCTGTGAACATAGTAGCTAAATAATCCCATCGTGTTACATAGGGGAGATATTGAACAATTGTTCGGTTCTCAGCAATTTTTTCCATCCCTCTATGTAAATAACCTAATATAGGTTCACAGTCAATAACATCTTCACCATCTAGAGTAACAATAAGTCGAAGAACACCATGCATTGATGGATGATGAGGACCCATACTTACCATCATAAGGTCCTTCTCCGTAGCAACCATAATCATAACTCTTCCCCGGTTTTTTCAAAAATCAATGAGAACAAAAGAAAGAATGACTCATTAGGATCCGGAATTTAAAAAACCACAATTGGATCTGACAATTTCGTTCGAAATTAACGCGGCCCACGAATATTTAATTGACCGATTAAATTTTTATAACGAAGTCTATCTTTCTTGAACAGATAAATCAGAAGTCGTTTACGTTTACCCACAATTTTCCACAAACCTCTTTGGGACGAGTAGTCTCTTCCGTGCAGGTCCAAATGTTCAGTAAGTCTTTTAATTCGACTGGTTAAATAACATACTTGAGATTCCACAGATCCTTTTTGTTCTCTAGGAATCAAAGAGGGGCGAACGGACAAATTTTTGATCATAAAAAAAATATTCCGAAGTTCAATATTATTTATTTAATTTAGAGTAAGAAAAAAGAATGAGATCCATTTCTTTTTGTTCATGGTCTATATATTCCTACGTTTCGATCGACTTTCTCTTCGGCATAGATAAATAAAATGCAACTTTCATAAAATAAAGTTACCAGCAAGATTTAATGTCGGAGTTTCTCCGGGATTATTCAAAAGAATGATGCACTTTGATCCTTTTCCATTGGGAAAGCAAAAAAAGGGATGACGGAATGATTTACAAATTCCCCATCTTTAAAAGAGGTCAGAGAGAAGGGCTGTAGTGGAACTAATTATAGAACCGCGTCCCTTCTGCCTGACCATCCTTCCAAGTATTTCTACCTCCAAGAGATAAAAAGATTCGGATTGCTCCTCTCTAGGGTCTTAGAGAGGTGTACTCTATTTGCTGATGTTACGCATCGGGGGGATCTACGGAGGGATCTACGGGGGGCCAAAATTCGTCTATGGAGGGCTATGTCATATCTGGCATATACTTCTCCTCTGCTATGTACTTCTCCTCCTCTGCTATGGAGGAAGGAAAACCCTCGGGTTTTCTTTCCGGTGAATTGACAGGAAATATCTTCCAATCACCATCACCGTAAAGCTCAAGCTCAGAATAAATATACTCACTCTTAACATAAGAAAGTGCTTTTGCTGCAGCCCGATATGATTGATCTTTTATATTTTTTATTTAACGAGCTTGGCATCGGGGCATAAGATAATATTATGAACCACTAGAGATTTTTCAGTACCAGGAATGTCCTCATACGACCAAGCAAATATATCAAGATGAGAATGTAAGAGATCAGAGTGCTCCTTAGCTTCCTCAGAAGAAAGGCACTTCCTGATCTCAATCACCTTTTTGAAAGACTTAGGGTGCATGAAGACTTCACTAGTGTCCCCCTTGAGGAGGGGACTACATTATTCAAGATGTAGTATCAGAACACCATTGTCAACATTAGCTAGAGGGTCTTCCTCATCATCATTCAAGATAGATTCTCCAAAATATGCCTATTCTCTCAAGTGATATGGGAATCATCTCTTATGGTGAAAAGGAGGCAAAGAGGAGTAGGCACCTAAGAATTCCTCCAGTGTTTCATCTAAAGAGAAAACATTTAAGTGGAATTCTTCGACCTCTATCCCATCCTCTGTCAATTCAAGATGGACCATATTAAGAGGTTCAACCAAAATTATATTAATGCTCCACCAAGGTTTTTGCTTAGATTGTTCAATAGAGCATCCCAAACCCATATAGCACTTGAAAGGCTTAAACTAGATAGGGACCTAAATTCCTTATTCAATACGTCCAAGGCCTTTACGCCCATAACCATATTGAGAAGCGGGCATATATCCAGGACCATAGTGTGTTTATAAAGCTTTGAAAGGCAGTGGTTCCACATAGAAAGCATTGTTCTACCAATGGACATCAAATGCATCTACAAGACCACAACCATCTCCCTTACTTGATTCAAAAATGTTAAACTCCTTAGTAGGAGAGGGATAATCCTCCTCGATAGGGGAATGACTGGTTTCTTGAATAGGATCACAACTTTCCTTCTCAACGAATGTCTGATCCGCTTCCTTAATAGAGGTATTAGAGGTTATCGAAATTTTAAGATGAGAAGGGTTCACTTTGTATTCTCCAATGAAAAATTCAAAGAATTCCAAGGATCCCTAATCATCACCAAGAAATGCATTTGATTAAGAAGAAGAAGTAGATGGGGAAGACTTAAGACTTTCTACTTTAGGTGGTTCTTCCTTAGTGACGTTTGCTTCAGGGACAACCTCTATGGAGGGTATCACCGAGGAACATGTCATTGCATTAGAGGTTAGAGATGGAATTGAATTCTTAAGAGTGGAGACAATCAAATCCTGACCAAAAGCCACTAGTTTACAAAGGTGAACAACTTCCAAGTCAACCTTGACCATGACCATTTGATAGTTCACAACAAACTTCAAAGACCGATGTAGAGTGGAAGTTAAAACACCCATAGCATGAATCGAGGGTCTCGAAAGAAGATTATTATAAGGTAATGGGCTAGGCATCACATAAACCAAGGTGGGTAAGGTAACAAGGCCTAATCATAAAGGAAAGATTATTGTGCCCAGAGCTTGTCGGCTGGTGTTATCAAACCCATGAATACACAAAGAAGAAGCAACTAGGGAAGAATAATCAAATTTAATATTAGGTAGTAGATCAATACCACAGATGTTGAGGGCCGAATAGGTGTCAATGAGAGTACATCTAATGTTGATAGTATTGACACTAACTATGATCATTAAAGGATCCACTTTCTTTTGTACGTTCGAGGGTGGAAGTTCTTATGGATAGAATGTGATATTTGATGAATTTGCATAAGTATGATCCATCAACACATTAACATGCATTGGCCTAGCAGAGGCAGGAAAGAGGATGTTCTGCAAGGCTTCCTGAAGCATACCTTAGTAAATAAAAGCAGTCAGAAGCAAGTCCCAAAGTGAGATCTTAATCGGAGGAACATGAAGTTGGTCGACAAGATCATAATCTCCAGGTGCTTTAGTCACAGGTTTAGGTGTTGAAGGAAGACTTGGTTGGGAAGGTGGTAAAGAAGTAGGAACTTGATTAGGTTGAGGTGTAGGAACAAAAGGTTGTTGATCCAAATTTTGATTATTCCTACTTGTGTTATATGTGTTCCCAACATTAGAAGATGAAAAGTGAATATAAATCCAATGAATCATTATGATATGGAATTCCATAAATAGAATGAATCCTCTTAGGAGAGGGGCTAGCTGGAGTCAAGTAAACAATAGGTCTTTTAGGACTTGGTGAAGCCACATAGACCACAACAATGTTCACCAAATCTTCAGCTTGCGAAGAAGAAGTTTGTTCGAAGGATCTATAGGTAGGGGAAGATGCTTCTAAGAAATCATAAAAGAGTAATTATCATAAAAGACTACTTCAAAATTTGAGAGAGCAAAGTTTCTAGATTTTTGCCTCAAAAGGAGGATCTCTTGGCCAATAGAATACAATGCAAAATCAAGATTCCAACGTAGTGTACTGTAGTCTGAAGGATGTGCTGGTGTCTCGACCAACAAAAAACTCAAGGCTTGGACATAAAGCCTAAAAAATTCACTATATACAATAGATTTGACGTCTTTTTAATGGAATAACTAAATGAAAAATAGAGAATGAGATGAAACACAAAGGAGAACTAAGAGAGAACTTACAAACAACCAAGTGTTTGAAACCTTCCTTCAAGCACTGCTTCGACAACGTACATAGAAAAAAATGAAGAAACAATTTGGGGTTGTTTTGGGGCTTGTCGCAGTCAAACACCTATTTTGGTGTTCCCACCTCCATGGACAACTAGATAGATAGAGAGTAATTGAAATGGACAAAAGGAAGTGGTGAAAGAAATCCCTAATTTAGGAGGAAAACTTGCACCATCAGATAGTAAATGAACAAAGAGATCTAATCTATTCACAAATAGATAAGAGTAAGAGAGTGTTACCAACAGGCCTCAACCCCTTCTTGAATACATAGATGGATCGTCAAATTTTTTCTAGAGATCTTTGGATTTTGGAGGGACTTCAGTTCGACAAATCTTCACTTGTAGAAGTGTTATTGCCAAGAGTAGAAGAAGCTGAGATTGAGAGAAGTCGATCGAATGAGAGAGAGAACCCCCAAAAATGAGAGAAAAAGGGAGTTTTGTTACATGCAAGGGAAGAAAGAATCATTACACCTAAGAGCCTGACTACAAAGACACATGTCAAGAGCCAGGATTCGAGATTTCCCATTTCAAACTCGAAAAACCATCAAGACACTAGCGTGTTGCGCAAGTGTGCAAAATGCTATATTTCAAAAATAGATCGGTAGTCTGTCGTCGCTTTGCCATTGGACCACTAGAGCTAGAATCATGAAATTTTGACCCATGAGACTTTTGTCATAAATGTGTTTAGGTATCATAAATGCTAAGAAAAGTGCTAAAATGTGAAACTACCCCTAGGTGCAATTTTGCGACATTACATAAATAAAATTAAATAGGAAATATTCATCAATTTTTTAGTGTTCATCAATAACCACATTCAATTTATATCTCTAATAAATAACAACATTGGGGAAACCATGCTTCTTAGAATCTTACTTGATTGCCATGATAATGTATGATCCCATGGATTTGAAGCTTTTCACACAATGTTATCTTTTTATGTTCCTATATAGTGGGTTTATAACAGAATCACTTCATTCCATAATTTCTTTTATTTATTTCCTCCAATTTGCACTATTTTTGTGCAACTAATTAGAAGGGGCATAGTAGGTTAGTATTTTTTATTTGATAAATATGGTTACAAGTGGCTCTCTTATGATCATTCAATTATAACTCAAGTCATGTTACTATAATTTCCATGAGATGTCACATATTTTTCCCCTTGTTAGTAATGTCCTACTTCCATTGAGATAGTGTTTTATTATGCAAATAACCTCCTAGTAGGACCCTATAGCTACCCTTACATAATATCATATATTAATTTTCTAGTCATAGATAGTTTGCAATTATATTTATGCCTATCTTTAAAATTCTTAATAGTTACTACTTATAGATCTTTATCTTGCATGCTTCCAAAATTTTAGATGGAGTGCTCATAACAAGGGGGAATGTGTCAAAGTGACATCCATATCCATGCATCTATGTTCACTTTACACATTGGCTACTTGTTTCTAATTTAACATGCATCTTCATAGGAGTTCACATACAAGTCAAATTGTGGGTAAAATGTAATGATGAAAATTTTATAACTTGTCTTTTTCCCTTCATTTTGATTTCAGTTTGACCTAATTATTCCTTATGTAATGAAAAATGTACAAATGAGATGATTTTTATAATTCTACATAACCCAAACCTTACTTGATCCCGTGTGAACTTATTCCAACTAAATAGTTCCAATACCTAGTTTTTTTTATTTCCTACCTAACTTTATAAATCTTAACTTTATGAAATTAACCTAGGCTAGTTGTATGCATTATAGAAACAAACACCCAAACTTTCAATATTCAAATTCAAATTTGATCCCACTTGTTTCTCTTTGTTTAGTCACTCTTTGAACATAAAATGTTTCACTTGACACCTTTGGAGTTGTATTTAGGACCAATCTTAACTAATTTGGATCATTTAGGACATATTTGAGATCTTGCACACATCAAAGACCATTAAATTACTATTCAATGTTGTCATTAGCATTGTATTAGCATTTTAGGGGATATTGCATTATTGCATGGTATCTTCAATCTTTGATTAACACAATAAAGTTAGCATCCTAGAGGATTGATTGAAGAAGAATAAACCTTACTTAGCAAACCCACAAATACACAACCATTATTCTACACACGTCATGAAAGTCAAGATGTACATGGTACATGCAAAGAGATTATCAAACTTCACATTTACAAAATGACATGAGATCAACATATTCTCAGATAGATTCTTTGATTGCACAAATCATTGCCACATTCATTAAACTAATCAAATAGTCAAATAACTATTTTATTATTTCATTTTTAATCATTTAACATGCATTGATTTTCTACTACATCATCAAATTGATTAAGACACATCTAGTAAAATTAAATCAACATCAATCTAGAAAGTAAACATCTTTATTTATTTAAATTATATTCATTTACTTCAATATATTAATCAATTCATACTCTTATTCTCATAATAGTTTATACTATTTCTTGAATCATTTATATAAACTTTTCATAGTACATTTATTTCCATACACTAACCTTTTATCATATTTTTATTATTTTTTTAGGGGAGGGCCCCTATAAAACCATCAACTAACCTATAAAAATGAATCTACAATGCCCTTCACGTGAAGGCTAAGGGAAGGGTGAAAATAAAAGTCAAAAACAATAAATGAAATCCTAGGACATTATCACCTATGAATAAAGAGACGTGGCCATTTCCTTTTTTGTGCCTTAAAAAGAAACACTAAGCACGGCATGTTGAAGGTGATTGATAGCAAATAAGTGTATAACTATAATTTTGCTTTAAATATATAAATGAGAACGGCACACATTTCAACACTGATTCGTTTATTTACTTGTTAACAAATTAGTCCATTCCTAATGCTCCAAACTTTGAAAGTCCAATTCGTATCAATCATCAAGAATAATTTCCACTACAATGCCCCCTCAAGAAAAGAGAGTACAAATTAATCTTTTTGTTTAATGAGAGCAAGTACATGTTTTATTATATTAGTTTTCACCTCAAAAACTCCAAATTCCATAGTTGTTGAAGAAACTTGTGTACATTTGTCTCTTTACCGGTTTCAAACTACTAACCTAAGTGGCCATTGGCTATCTAGCTAGAGACCAATAAAAAATATCATTATAGTATACAATTCAATTTGGTTTTGGGTTTATTTTAATAGATTAACAAATGATGTATTATGGGTAAAGTTTATTTTTTAATATGTTTTAATTTTTATTTATACATAATTTTATACATCTTAAGTTTTCTTATTCATATATGAAATTATCTTTTTATAGTCATAATTTATTGCATTTGTTCTTGTGTTTATCCTTATATATTTGCTTATCATCTTGGTATCCACAATTCCATTTCTTATGTCAATAACACAATGTCTAATAATGATCTCATGTTATGCAAACTCGACTTCCAAAACTTGAAAATCATACTTTAGATTTTACTAACTCCTTCCTATTCCAATAGCCAATTATAAGTTGTTTGTACCCATTTGTTTGATTAATTGCCTTGTCTTCACATTTAAAGGTATTCAATATGCATTAATTCATAAGTAAGAATATCTGATTATCATTTGTAATTATAAGAGGAACATCCATGGAACATTTTTTTTGGGCTATAAAAATAAGTATATTTTAAGAAATGGTCTCTTGAAAATTATATAGAAAATCTAGTGCATCCACTAGAAAGAAGCATAATTTCGACTAAACATTTTTCTTCGAATTAGAAATCAAATTTTAGAGTGGATAGCAATATTTCTTGTTTGTATCATTTTTTTTGCAATATATTGACTAATATGAATTTATTACGAGTCAATATCTAATCTTTTTATGGATTATAACTTTTAAACAAACATTTTAAAGTAAGGTGAGTATAGAAAAAAAAAATATAGCTTGATGATATGGGAGATTAGGGTCTAAGTTTTTATATGCAATAGTGTGATGTGACTCCATCTAAAGGAAAAAAAATTAATTCAATATTTTTTTAATATTAAGTAAAGCATATCAAATACAAGTGTATTGGGCACTTCTAAAGAACCAAAAAATAACTAAATTTAGGAGTTAGAAATATAAAAAAATAGATAAATTGCTACATATAGTGGCTATAAAAATCCCTTTAAAAGAACCTAATTTTATATCAAATTATTGTGAGACATTTGGATGATTGAAGAATTCAATCTTTCGCATGACCTTAATGTCAATCTAATCAAGGGGTTTGACTTAGGAGAACATGACTCTTAAATCTAATAATTTTGTCAAGATATTTTAAATGTTGTTGATCCTTGGAGTAGAGTAGACACCAAGGTTTTAGATGACATGGGTCATATGGGGCAATAATATTTGAGTTCAAATCCATAAATCACAAGCCAAATTAATGTAGAAGGTTAGATGTGTGAAAATTGCAATTGATCATCAAATTGTAAGAACAACCTACTTTTGATTTTAGTGTCATGCATCTAATGCTTATAATATGTACTTATCCTAAGTTACAATCCAAGAGTTATGATAAAAATAGTGGATTGTTATCTAATAACCAAGGATTAGAGATTATGAGTGAAGGGAAAAATAGGGATGAGTCTAGAGACCCAACAGTGCGGAATACATTCCCTTAACACTAATACAATAGAGGAGTAAAGCAAAAACACTTTGTTTAATAGCTTAACATAACTACTTGAGATGATACCATGCAAGTAAAATTAAAACACACCAATTGAGCATTCACAGATTGACACCAGATATACATGGGAAAACCTTTTCAGGTAAAAAACCCACCACACAAAGTCAAGTCTATTTTTATATTACAGTAACAAAAATAGTTACATATAAACACAGACTTCTCTGATCTGCTCTCAATTGCAATCCAGTCGTATATTTCCTTCTACTATTACAATGTTCTTATAACCAAAAGAAAACATATTGATTGAACCAACAAAGCCAACCATCCATATCAGGTACATAATCATGTCAAATTCAAATCGCATCACAAATCTGCCCATCCCGAGTTCATGCATCGAGCCACCCAAGCATTAAAGTCATTACCCAATTCGGGTCTTGTTCACCACTTTGAACCGACTTGCAATAACTGTTGTTATGACTTTGGTGTCTGACCAATCATCCTTTAACACTGAGCCACGTGTCTACATTTAATTCGTTGTCAAGCTTTGACCCGAGTCCAACTCGGTCAAACTGGTCGTCGAGCTCTACCGAGCTCTCAAATTCCTTTTACCGTGCTACCACAGCATACCCAAGCTCGCCCCGTGGTAAGGTGGTAAGCCTATTGAGCTTACCATGCGGTTTACCACGTTACCATGACCTTCCCGAGCAAACCTTGCGGTACCGTGGTAATTGATCGAGCAGACTGCAGGCTGTCTTACCGCGGCCACCGCGGTTAGGCCTTAAGCAGGCCGCGGTACCGCGGTAACCGCCAGCCAGTTGTTGGCGGTCTTACCGCAGCCACCATGATACCACGGTAATCGCCAGCCAGTCGTTGGCGGTCTTACTGCGGCCACCACGGTCAGGCCTTAAGCAGGCTGTAGTATCGTGATAACCGCTAGCCAGTCGCTAGCGGTCTTACCGCGACAACCGCGGTACTGCAGTAACCGCTAGCCAGTTGCTAGCGGTTTTACCAAGGCCACCGCGGTCAGGCGTTAGGTAGGCCGTTGTATCGCAGTAACCACCAGGCAGTCACTGGTGGTCTTACCGTGACCACTGCGGTCAAGCCAAAGGCAGGCTACGGTACCGCGGTAACTGCCAGGCTAGACTGTTGCGGTAAGAGGCAAAGGCTGAAATAACAAAAAATTTCCATGCCAAGACTTTAAGGGTGGGGCAACAGGCTGGAAGTTGAGAAAAAAATTCTCAATAAGCTCCCACTTGGCGAACACTTCCAGCCAACCCCAAGAAAACAAGAATCACTATCTGTTATAAGCCCCAAGGCCCATCAATTCGGTGCAGCATCTAAACTTGTTTGTACTCACAAGCTTTGTCAAAGCATGTGTAATGTTCTTCAAGGTGTCTACCTTTTCCAGACTGACCCTGCCATCTTCAACCATATCCCTTACGAAATGATACTGCACATCAATGTGCTTGGTCCTAGCATGAAAGGTCGGATTCTTTGCCAAACAAATGGCACTCTGACTGTCACAGCGGATTGTAATTTGCCCAACATCAAATCTAATGTCTGAACACAAATGCCTTAGCCAAACAACTTCTTTGCAGGAATGAGTTGCAGCCATGCACTCTGCCTCTATCATGGATAAAGCAACCATTGCTTGTCGCTTGCTCATCCAACTAATAGCTCCACCATTAAGCATGAAAGTGTATCCACTGGTGGATCGCCTACTGTCAATGTCCCCTGCCCAATTTGAATCAACATAACCTTGGATGCTGAGAGATTTTTGTGATGCAACCGTGTTGCCATGGTAACATAATGCATAATCTGAAGTCTCCTTCAAATACCTAAAAACTCTCTTCACAGTATCCCAATGTGATCTTCCCAGATTTGCCATAAATTGGCTTAGAACTCTTGCTGCTTGGGCAATGTCTGGTCTTGTACAGACCATAGCATACATCAAACTGCCGACATCATTTGCATAAGGCACACTGATCATGTCCTCCATCTCTAAAGTAGACTTTGGACAGTCTTCAATAGACAACTTAGTTCCATGCATGATAGGAACAACAAGCTGCTTGCAATCATCCATGCTAAACCTCTCCAGAATAGTCTTCACATACATACTTTGACTGAGCCAAAAATTTCTACTTGTTCTTTCCTTGGTAATCTCCATTCCAAGAATGTACCTAGCTGCACCAAGATCTTTCATCTCGAACTTTGCAGACAATTGAGATTTAAGATCAGAAATCATAGTAATGCTATTTCCAATAAATAACATATCATCCACATACAGGGTGATAACAAGCAAACAATCATTCTCAAATTTGTAATAAATACAATGATTAGATTTTGATCTCACAAAACCAATTGACAACACAAATGTGTCAAATTTTTGGTACCACATTCTAGGAGATCACTTTAAACCATAGAGAGATTTATTCAACTTACAGACCAGATTTTGTTTACCTCTTTCAATAAAATGCTCAGGCTGGGACATGAAGATTTCTTCTTCTAGCTCACCATGGAGGAATGTTGTCTTCACATCCATCTGCTCAATTTCAAAATCATATACAGCTTCTAAAGACAAAATAAATCTAATGGATATCGACTTTGCTACATGGGAAAAGATCTCTCCATAATCTATTCCCTCTATTTGAGAGAAACCTTTTGCAACTAGTCTAGCCTTATACTTCTCAACACTGCCATCAAGACCTGTCTTCTTTTTGAATATCCACTTACAGCCAATAGGCTTTCACCCCTTAGGCACTGGTACCAAGTTCCAGGTGTCATTCTTTTCCAAAGAATCCATTTCTTCATTAATGGCTTCCAGCCAAGACTTAGAATCAGGCATGCTGATTGCTTCTTTAACAGTCCTAGGCTCATCATTGCTAGTAATTAAAGCATAGGCACAGTTTTAATCTAGCATAGAAAAACCATACCTATCAGGTTGCCTTCTTTCTCGTGTAGATATTCTCACGAGCTGAGGTTTTCCTTCATCATCACCAGAGCTGCTTGAGCTCTCCTTAGTCTAAGGAAAACCATGCAGCTCTTCCCTTTTTGGAGTTTGGGGAATCTCAACTGCATCCTTCTTCTTGTCACTCTAATTTGTCCCAAGCTATTGTTCACTAACTGAAGGTTTTAGCTCATGAAATATCACGCTTCTGCTGTACAAAACCTTCTCAGTATTAGGGTTCCAAAGTTTGTATCCTTTCACACCAACTCCATAGACGATGAGGATACACTTGAAAACCTTGTTATGCAATTTAGACCTCTTTTCATTTGGCACATAAACATATGCCTCATAGCCAAACACTCGAACATGCCTTTGAGAGGGCTTCTTCCCAGACCATGCTTCCAAAGGTGTCTTATCAACAAGAGCTGAACAGGGAGACCTATTTATTAAATAACATGTTGTAGCCATAGCCTCAGCCTATAACTTCTGCTCCAGATCAGCACCACTCAGCATACTCCGTGCCTTTTCCATCACTGTCCTGTTTAAACTTTTAACAACTCCATTTTGTTGTGGAGTAGAAGGCATTGTCTTGTGCCTTTTAATCCCATGATCAGTGCAGTACCTCTCAAAGTCTACAGAACAAAACTCACCTCAATTGTCTGTCCTCAAACACTTAATTTTCTTTCTAGTCTGATTTTATACCAAAGATTTAAATTCCTTAAACCGATTGAACACTTCTGATTTACTTTTCATGGAGTATACAAATGCCCTTCTCGAACAGTCATCAATAAAAGAAACATAATATCTAGACTTTGATAATGAAGGAACATTAACTGGACCAAACACATTAGAATGAACATAATCCAGTATACAAGAAGGTTTGTGAGGACTAGAATAAGAAAAAACACGGTATTGCTTTCCATAGATGCAATGTTCACAGAAATAGAACTCAAGGTTACAATCATCAAGCCCTTCTACAAGACTTTTATTCTTCAAGGTTTTTAAACCTTTCTCACCAATGTGACCAAGTCTGTGATGCCACAACATAGTCTTCTTAGCTGGGAGTTTTACCTCCATAGCATTTGTAGCCAGAGAAGAGTCTTCATCTTTCTCTATAGGTGCGGTATTACATGTCTTTACAGAAGTACTATTACAAAGAATAGGATGTGCATCTAGCTTGTATAGAGTGCTAGTACATACACCCTTAGCTAGCACCATTGCACCTCTAGCCATTTTACACCCCTTACTAGAAAAAGAAACTTCTACACTAGCATCATTTAACTTACTGACAAAAAAAAGATTTCAAGCTAGACCTGGTATGTGAAGTACGCCATCAATACCTCTGACTCTCCCATCAGGAAACTAAATTCTGACCTTCCCTCTACCAACTATTTCTAACGTTGAATCACTTGCCAAGTACACCTTTCCACCATCATAGTCTTCGTATTTGGAGAACTATTCTCTATTGGATGTCATGTGAAAAGATGCACCTGAGTCAACCAACCAAACTTCATTAGATGCCTGAGTTGTCAAGGCTGCTATAATGAAGGTGTCTGCATCACTTTGAGAAGATCCATTGTTAGAAGTATTGTTCTTCTTCTTCTCCTTGCAGTCCTTCTTGATATGACCAGGTTGTCCACAGTTCCAGCACCTCACCTTGAACTTTTTACCAAGAGACTTTGATCTCCCTGCAGATTTGGATTTTGAATTCTTGTCCTTCTTTCCTTTCTCCTTTGGTCTTCCTCGAACAGCAAGAGCCTCTTTGGCCATGTTTGAAGACTTCCTCCGCATCTCTTCAGATAGCAATGAGGCAGCAATGTCTTCTATTTTGAAAGCAGTAGTAGTGCTTCCAATGACCATCACAAGATGATCCCAACTGACAGGTAACGAACACAACAGGAGCATGCAACGATCCTCCTCCTCTATCTTTACACCTATAGATGCCAGCTAAGTAACACTCATATTAAACGAGTTCAAATGGTCTGCAACAGATGCACCTTCATCCATCTTCAAGGAGTAAAACTTCTTTCTCAGGAAAAACTTATTTACTAGGGACTTTCCTTGATAAATATCACCAAGCTTCTTCCACAAAGAAGCTGCAGACTGCTCCTCATGAATGTTCAAGAGAACAGAATCAGCTAGACTCAGTCTTATCAAACCTCTTGCATTGTACTTTGAGTCCCAGAGACAACTATCCAAAGATCTCTATCCACTAGCAAGTCTTCTATCTTGAGTTTCCATAACTCAAAGTTACTGCCATTGAATTTTTCAATATTAATCCTACTAGATGTACTTGCCATCTCAAACATAAATAAGTTTTAACAATGCAAGACTCCCACTGAAATAGTATTAGCACAAAAATCTAATCTTTCCTACAAGGATAACCTAATTGGCCAAGCTCTAATACCACTTGAAGGGAAAAATAGGCATGAATCTAGAGACTCAACAATGCAGAATACATTCTCTTAACACTAATACAATAGAGGAGTAAAGCAAAAACTTAGTTTAATAGCTTAACAGAACTACTTGAGATGATACCATGCAAGTAAAATTAAAACACACCAATTGAGCATTCACAGATTGACACCAAATATACATGGGAAAACCTTTTCAGGTAAAAAACCCACCACACAAAGTCAAGTCTATTTTTATATTACAGTAACAAAAACAGTTACATATAAAACATAGACTTCTTTGATCTGCTCTCAACTACAATCCAGTCGTATATTTCCTTCTACTATTACAATGTTCTTATAACCAAAAGAAAACATACCGATTGAACCAACAAAGCCAACCGTCCATATCAGGTACAGAATCATGTCAGATTCAAATCGCATCACAAATCTGCCCATCCCGAGTTCATGCATCGAGCCACCCAAGCATTAAAGCCATTACCCAATTCGGGTCCTGTTCGCCACCCTGAACTGACCTACAATAACTGTTGTTATGACTTTGTTGTCTGACGAATCATCCTTTGACACTGAGCCACATGTCTACATTTAATTCGCTATCGAGCTCTAACTCGAGTCCAACTTGGTCAAACTGGTCATCGAGCTCTACCGAGCTCTCAAATTCCTTTTATCGTGCTACCGCAGCATACCCGAACTTGCCCCGCGGTAAGGCGGTAAGCCTACCAAGCTCACCATGCAGTTTACTACATTACCGTGGCCTTCCCAAGCAGACCCTACAGTACCGTGGTAACTGGCCAAGCAGACCCTGCAGTACCGTGGTAACTGGTCGAGCAGACCGTAGGTGGTCTTACCGTGGCCACCGTGGTCAGGCCTTAAGTAGGCCGCGGTACTATGGTAACCGTGGCCATCGCGGTCAAGCCATAAGTAGCCCGTGGTACCATGGTAACTGCTAGCCAGTCGCTGGCCATCTTACTGCAGCCACCGCGGTAACCGCTAGCTAGTCGCCGGCGGTCTTACCGAGGCCACTGCGGTCAGGCCTTAAGCAAGTCATGGTACCACAGTAACCGCTAGCTAGTCGTTGGTGGTCTTATCGCGGCCACCGCAATCAGGCCTTAGGTAGGCCGCGGTACCGTGGTAACTGCCAGCCAGTCGCTGGCGGTCTTACTGCGGCCACTGCGGTCAAGCCTTAGGTAGGCCGTGGTACCGCGGTAATCGCTAGGCAGTCGCTGGCGGTCTTACCGTAGCCACCGCGGCCAGGCCAAAGGCAGGCCGCTATACCGTGGTAACCGCTAGGCTAGACTACCGCAATAAGAGGCAAAGGCCAAAATAACAAAAAATTTCCATGCCAAGACTTTAAGGGTGGGGCAACAGGCTAGAAGTTGAGACAAAAATTCTCAACAATGAGTAGCCTAGCTCACATTATTGATAATCATATTCCTACAATGGCTGGTTGTGCTCAAACTCTGGGATACACTCAAATTTGAGGAGGAAATAAAATTCCTCCCCTACAACCATAACCTCTATTCCTACATATACTCATCCATTTGTTACTCTAAAAATGCAACCAACCAACAATAACACTCAAACTTTGGGTATTTCCACTAGGAATCCTTTTAGTTTTGTAAATTCAAACATCATATATCTAAACCCCCTGCCTCTCACAAACTTGCAATTTAGTTGTCCACCCAACACATATACACCTCCACCATATTCACCTCCATCTCAAAACACAACCAATGATTTCATCATAAACCAACTTTTCCAAAATGTCATATAGTTGAGAGGGAGAGAGGGAGGGAGAGAGAGAGAGACTTGAGAGGGAGAGATGGATAGAGAGAAAGACTTGAGAGGGAGAGAGGGAGGGAGAGAGGAGAGAGAGAGAGAGAGAGAGAGAGAGAGAGAGAGAGTTGAGATGGAGAGAGAGAGAGAAAGAGACTTGAGAGGGAGAGAGGGAGGGAGAGATTCCAAGAGAGGGAGACTTGAGAGAGAGAGGGGGCTTGAGAGTGAAAGGGAGAGAGAGAAATAGAGAAACAACTGAGATGGAGAGAGAGAGAGTTGAGAGGGAGAGCGAGAGGAAAAGAGAGAGAGAGAGAGAGAGAGACAGAGAGACAGAGACAGAGAGAGAGAGAGTTGAGACGAAGATAGGGAGGGAGAGACAGAAAGAGAGGGAGAGAGAGGGAGAGAGAGGGAGAGAGAGGGAGAGGGAGAGGGAGAGGGAGAGAGGGAGAGAGGGAGAGACCTGAGAGAGAGGGAGAAATATAGTTGAGAGGAAGAGTGTTTTCTCATGTTGGGATGATCCTGAATAAGAAGTGATACAACCGTGAAACAAAACCATTACAACACAATTCAACATTCATGCCATTAAAACCTTCAAGCTTAATAAAATGTCATTAGATCATTCATGTAAAAAGTATAAAATCATCATGAATAGAATCATTATCTTTCAATCATGATACACAAACAGGAACATTATGTACACCAAAGGGTTTGATGCAACTTTCAAAAAAAATCCTTAGAAGACATCAAGATACATGTTTATTAGATTGTTCATGTGAAATCTATACAATAATTATGATCAAGAAATAAGGCATCAGTCAACCATGATGCATGAATAAACACTATATATGCACACTATATATGAATACACACTAAATTAATAAATTATTTAATATTTATTACTAATTTTTTGTCTCATAATTATACTATTATATTCATAAATTCAACACTAAAAATATCCATCCAACCAAATTCTTTATAACATATCCATCCAACAAAACTCTTTATAAAATATCCATCCAAGATCAATTTTTTTATAAAAATAAGATCATTGTCTTAATAAAGTTTTGTGGCTCTCAGTTGCATCTCTTCATTTCTTTTTGTCTTCCTCTTTAGATTGGGATTGTCTCCTTTCCTCTAGCCATCATTGATGCTCATCTAATTCCACTTCCATGGACCTAACCACATCAACAACAGTTTGCATTTTTGATGCAAAATGCCTCAATAATGGGTGAACAAATTCTTCATTTTGAATAGTGTTAAATTGATCCTAAATGGTTCTAACATTCACATTGAAACTTGTTCTCGAAAGTGAGCACCATCAGATGCATGTGGTGGAGGTGGAGTGGGTGGAGTTGGAGGGCATGGATCCATGATTTAGATATAAGTGAACCTGCAGTAAATTTGTAATTTCAAAATGTAAGATACATGTTTAAAAATCCCCTTAAACCATTCAATATAAATGATTTAATTGAATACAAATGAAAAAATGTGCAAAGCTCATTTATGTCTAAGGCATGTAAATGACAAACAAATAATTGTTAAAGTTATGTGAAATCTCATTTAAAAATACTTTAAGTTTTTACCTTGGTGCAATGTGGAAGTGTTAAGCTCCAAATTGTCAATACTTAGTGAGTATGTATACATAGTTAGTAATGGTTAAACAAAACTTGTCCCTCCAGCCATAGGGAAATGAGAAAAGTTAATGGTCAATAATCGACGGGTTGTGCAGGAGGCTAGCATACAATATGATACAATATGATAGCCTCTTGTATAGCCCATCGATTATTACCCATTAACTTCGCCCATTTCCCTATGGTTGCAGGGACAATTTTTGTCTGGTCAATACTAACAATGGATCTAGATTCACCAAATATTGGAAGTTTAGAGCACTTCCAACAAGGATCCTTTCTATTTTGAGAGCTAAGGAGAGTCAAAATAATTAAAAAATTAAAAAGCAATTTTTTTAGCAAAAAAATACTAACTTAAGAATAAGAAACAAAGAAAGAATTTAAGAAACATGAGAATAAGTGATAAAGAAGAAGGAAAAATAGACAAGAATAGAAAATAGTTTTAAAAAATGCAGAAAGGGGGTAATGAAGGTTCAATTTTATGTTTGTTTAGTATGCTAGGTTCAATTTTATGTTTTTTTTCTAGTAATGAAGGTTCAATTTTTTTGTTTTCCACTAGCAGAGTTTCAAACTTTTCTATAAGTTTAGATGGAAATGAAAAAACTCAATAAAACTACAAAGAATGCAAAAAAAATAAAAATTAATCACTAATTAGAAAAAAATAGAAAAAAATGCAAAAAACACATACCTACAACTTGTTGGAGGTCGTTGAAGGTCACTGGAGGTCGTGAAAATGATGTAGGGTTTGTGAAAATGAGGTTGGGATTGGGTTATAAAGTCCTCAACAAAACGAATATTTGTTATAAATGGATATCCGTTTTGTAACACTATATTATATTCCTACAAGGCTTCAAATCCAATAAAATTAATAACAAATATACATTTATTATACTATAAATTTATTGTATAAAAATATACAATAGTATATTTCACATATAATATAATATATATTATATATATTAAATATATTATATGATATATAATATATAACATATAATATATATATATATATAATATAATATAATAATATATATATAATATAATATAATAATCTATAATATAATATAATATAATATATAATATATAATATACAATATATATTATAAATGATATAATATATATTCTATATTATATTATATATTCTATAATATATTTAATACATAGTCTCCCTTTGAAGTCTCCCTCTCGCTCTCAGATCTTTAATATATATTTAATCATTATATAATAAAGAAAGGGGGAGAGAGAAAGACTTGAAAGGGAGGGAGAGAGAGACACTTGAGAGGGAGAGAGGGAGAGAGGGAGAGGGAGAGTGGGAGACAAAGAGAGAGAGAGGGGGGAGAGTGGGAGAGAGAGGGAGAGGGAGAGAGGGAGAGAGACAAAGGGAGAGTGGGAGAGTGGGAGAGAGGAAGAGAGATTGGGTTTAGGGGTTTACAGAGAGAGGGAGAGGGAGATAGGGAAGGACCTGAGAGGGAGAGAGGGAGAGAGAGTGGGTTTAGGGTTTAGGGTTTAGGGAGAGAGGGAGGGAGAGTGGGTTTAGGGTTTAGGGAGAGAGGGAGAGAGGGAGGGATAGGGAGAGAGAGAGAGAGTGGGAGAGAGGATAAAGGAGTGGGAGAGAGGGAGAGTGAGAGAGGGAGAGAGGGATAGAGGGCGAGTGGAATAGAGAGTGGGTTTAGGGTCTAGGGAGAGAGGGAGAGTGGGAGAGAGAGTGTGTTTAGGGTTTAGGGAGAGAGGGAAAGACCTAAGGGGAAGAGAGGGAGATAGGGAGAGAGAGATAGAGAGTGGTAGATAGGGAGAGTGGGAGAGAGGGAGAGAGGGAGAGGGAGAGAGGGGAAGACCTTAGAGGAACAAAGGAGACTGGGAGAGGGAGTGGGTTTAGGTTTTACAAAGAGAGGGAGAGAGGGAGGGAGAGTGGCTTTAGGGTTTATGGTTTAGGAAGAGAGAGGTAGATTGAGAGATAGGGAGAGTGGGAGAGTGGGAGAGAGGGAGAGAGGGAGAGTTGGAGGGAGAGTGGGAGAGAGAGTGGGTTTAGGGTTTAGGGAGAGAGGGAAAGACCTGAGAGGAAGAGAGAGAGATAGATAGAGAGAGAGGGTTTAGGGTTTGGGGGAGTGAGAGAGGAAGATAGAGAGTTGAAGAGAGGGAGAGAGGTAAAGACTAGAGAGAGAGAGAGAGAGTTTAGGGTTTAGGGTTTTTGGAAAGAGGGAGAGAGGGAGAGTGGGAGAGAGGGAGAGAGGGAGAGAAGGAGAGGGAGGGAGAGAGGAGAGAGGAGAGAGAGTGGTTTAGGGCCTTAGGCCTTAGGGGGATAGGGAGGGAGAGTGGGGAGAGAGGGAGATGTGAGAGAGGACAGTGGGAGAGAGTAGGTCTTAGGAGAGAGGAGAGAGGGAGAGGGGAGATCCCGGGAGAGGAAGAGAGGGAGAGTGGGAGAGAGAGTGGGTTTAGGGCTTAGGGTTTAGGGAGAGCGGGAGAGAGAGGGAGAGAGAGGGAGAGAGAGAGTACAGGAGAGAGGGAGAGAAGGAAAGACATGAGAGGAAGAGAGGTAGAGAGGGAGAGTGTGAGAGAGGGAGAGTGGGAGAGTGGGTGAGTGGGAGAGAGGGAGAGAGGGAGAGGGAGAGGAGAAAAAGAGAGAGAAGGGAGAGGGAGAGAGGAGAGAGGGAGAGTGGACGAGCGGGAGAGAGGAAGAGAGAGTGGTCTAGGGTCTATGGCTCTAGGGAGAGAGGGAGAGGAGAGGAGAGAGAGTGGGAGAGGAAGAGAGGTAAAAAGACCCAAGAGGGAGAGAGAGAGGGAGAGTGGGTTTAGGGTTTATGGTTTAGGGATAAAGGGAGAGTGTGAGAGAGGGAGATTGGGAAAAATAGAGAGTGAGAGAGAGAGTGGGTTTATGGTTTATGGTTTAGGGAGAGAGGGAAATATGTGAGAGGAAGAGAGGGAGAGAGGGAGAGCGGGAGAGAGAGAGTGGGAGAGAGGGAGAGATAGAGTGGGAGAGAAGGAGAGTGGGAGAGAGCCAGAGAGAGTGGGTTTAGGGTTTAGGTTTTAGGGAGAGAGGGAGAGGGAGAGAGAGAGAGAGTGGGGGAGAGGGAAAGACTTGAGAGGGAGATAGGGAGAGCAGGAGAGAGAGAGAGAGGAGAGATGGAGAGGGGAGAGTGTGGAGAGAGGGAGAGAGAGAGGGAGAGGAAAGACTTGAGAGGAAGAGAGGGAGAGTGGGAGAGAGAGGATTTAGGGTTTAGGGTTTAGGGAGAGAGGGAGAGGGAGTGGGTTTAGGGAGAGAGGGAGTGAGGGAGATGAAGAGAGGGAGAGAGGGAGAGAAGGAGAGTGTGAGAGTGTGAGAGATGGAGAGAGATGGAAAAAGGGAGAGTGGGAGAGAGATTGGTTTTAGGGTGTAGGGTTTAGGGTTTAAGGAGAGAGGGAGGGAGAGTGTGTTGAGCTTCTCTCTTTTGGTATTTGTCCTTGATGTCAAACTTGTGATTCATATTGGCTTATTGTTGATTGATTATTAGTTTCATTGTGTGTACATTTAGACATATTCAATTTTGGTTTTGGCTGGCATATTTGATTTTGGCATTAAGCTTTATGGTGATTGGTTTATATCCAATTTTGTTGGTACTAATTGTTGGAGATTTATGTGTAGACATATATTGCATGGTGTCTTTAGTTTTTGACATGGCTCATACAAGTTATGGCTCTGCAGTATGAAGGTACATCTTGTCTTTAGTTTATATTTTTTCATTCTATTACTACAGATGTATATCTTCTTGGCTTCATGGCATATCATTGGCAAAAGTATTTGACACAACTTATGTGCAGACTCAGGTCGTAATGTTTTAGATCTTATAATGGTTGATTTATTTGGCTTTTAGACCAACAGGAGTTTTGTGAAATAATGTAAAGTTACTTTGAAAAGTGACAAGACATCATTTTGTGGAACAATGTGTTTACTCTTTAAGGGAATCGACATTATGCTTGTGAAGGTAATCTTGAAGACTTTGGTCTTCACTTTGCATATGGTTATTGACTTGGTTTTTTTGGTTCGTATTTATATGACTCTTTGGTAGTGGGTACATCTCATCATTTAAATGACTTTGATTAAAGTCACATGTGTTTTCTGTCTTAGCATGAATAGTTACTCACGTGGATTGTGAGTAGGTAGATTCATTGGCTTCATTATGGTGTCGATATTTTGAATCTTTGAAAACTATTTGATGTTTATAATAATGTTGTTGCAGACTTCAAAGAATATTGGTTATGTTAAGTAAAGTCAACATGGACAACGAATAGTTCATTTTTGAAGCTCGGATTTCAAATGGTTATGTTTTTTTTTGGGGGGTTCAATGCAAAGTGAAAAATAGGGCAAACCAAATGTTTCATTTTGTCTCACAATCTTGGTTAACCCTAGCTGCCATTATGAGAACATTTTCAGATTCTGAGTTGCATTGTTGCTTGAGATGAAGGTATGTTGGACTGACGAATCAGTTGGCGATTTTTATGATGAACTTCTTTCTAGTTGTGAGTTGGTTGAGTTTGAGTAAGATCGTTATGGAGCTTTTACACAAACAGATGGTAATACTCTCGCCTCCATGACAGGTATTTGGTTTCTATATTTTTGGAAGTTACTCGTGTTGGTTGAAATCTTAAATATTTTGTTGATTAAGATTTTTTTGGAATTTAGTTTCAGTTTGTGCAAACCCGAGCTTTACTCAAGGGTTTTATCTTTTTCATATGTTATCAAAACTTCTTTGCTTATCTTTAAAACTCGTTATGGGTATCATGGTTTAAAAAGCATGGGTTACAAATTTGTGAAAACTTTGGTTATATGTAGATACATGTTTTTTGAGAAGTATAATTGTTTTGCACTCTTTGTATAAATGTATGGCAGTAATCCATTATAGAGGAGAGATTTTGGAGAAAGAAAAAGAAATTAATACTTGTTGAAAGATAGAAAGTAAAAAGGAAGGCTATATTGTATATTGTTTTTGACTTCTAACACAAAGATCCATATCCAAATTTGTATGGGAGATATTATTTTCTTGTACTGTTGCAGTCAGTACATTGTGTATTTGGAATCGTTGAAATATCTTTTTGTTATGTAGATATTTTATGATTACAAACATAGTGCAATTGTAAGGTCCTTACTTTGAAAATTTTATGTATTAAGAAACATTGAAAAGGAGTTGGTACTCCTATTGAAGTGGGCGCTTCAAATTGTTTTAGTGATTGAGTTGGTGCTCATAACATATTGTAATTAGTTTTTGAGATCAAGCTTGCAAGGCATTTTGGAGTGGTTTTTCTACCTCAAGAGGGTTTTCCACTCGTCATCTTTCTGTGTCTCTCTTTTGTATTCTTTCGTGTCTATTTTGCACAATCTTTCCTTCTGCCATTTATGTTGAATTAGTTTCTTCAAATGCTTTGATATTGTATCTCTGTTCAACTTCATCTTAATGCTTTTGGTTCAGTTGTCAATGTGCAAGTTTTAAGTGTTATGTACTATCATCTGAAAGTATAAATATCCTTGCAAAAGAAAGCATTAAAAATTTGTTCATTCATCCTTATATGAACAAAATAAATCATGCTTTAACAAGAGTTATTTTATAGTTGATTGTGTTATCTGTCTAATTTTTCAAAGTTAAGCTTCTTTATTGCATATGTAATGTCTCATTCTAATCAAGATCAAAAAGGTTCAAATCTGCATTTTATGTCATAAGAGTTCTTTTTTGAAAAAATATATTACTCTAATTCACCCCCTCCCTCTCTTAGAGTAATTCCACTTCCAAAAAGTGGTATCAAAGCATAGGGTCCTTTGTCAGGTCTAACCAATATAGGATTGATTATGGTCTTGGAGTCTGTTTAAAATGTCTCAAGCTCATCAAGGCATATCTATGACTAGAGCTCCATTATTGGATGGAACGGATTATGTTTTCTGGAAGATCATAATGGAAACATATCCGACTTCTATTGATCTTGATGTATGGAGTATAGTGTTAATTGGGTACATTGTACCAACTATACTATCGACATCAGTTGATGAAAATAAAAAATATGAAACCAATGCTAGAGCAAAGCATGCTCTCTTGTGTGCATTGACTAAATATTTCTCTATCAAAGTCATGCATTGCACTTTTTCTCTAGGGATATTTGGATTAAACTTGAAACCATTTATCAAGGAAATGAAAAAGCTAAACAGTCAAAAGTCCTCACTCTAAAACATCAGTTTGAAGAAATAAAAATGAGGGATGATGAAAAGGTAGCTGATTATTTCTTGAGAGTTGATGAAGTTGTCAATGCTATGAAAGGGCTAGGAGAAGAAGTAAAAGAATTTGATGTTGTAACTAAGGTTATCAAAACTTTACCAAATAAATTTGAAGCTAAGATTTCGACTCCTGAAGAAAAGAAACACTTTGACCAACTTACCTTAGATAGTTTACAAGGCACTTTGACTGCCTATGAAATGAGAATAAATAAAAACAATTCCTCTGGAAAAGAAACTGCCTTTAAGGAAGAAAAGAAAGATTTATCTGATGACAGTGATTCTAATTTATCAGATTCTAAAGAAGCTCTTCTAGTCAAGAAACTAAAAAAGAAGTATAAGGGTAAGATTCCCTTTAAATGTTTTACATGTGGCAAGCCTGGACACTTTGCTGCTAAATGTCCTTATGTTGATCAGTCTTACGAGGATGAAAAACCAAGAAAACAACATAGGAAAAATACTTATTATCCTAAAAATAAGTTTAACTTCAAACTGAAAAGAGTCTCTTTTCAAAATAAGACTAAGATATTAAGTCGGATGACTCACTGGATGATGAAGACTTGACTTTGTTTATGGCTAAAGTAGAAACTCAGAAAACTTCAAACAGAGAATCTGAAAAAACTTCAAACAAAGAATCAGAAAATCAGTCTGAAGTAGAAAACTGTGAAATTGAATTGCTTTGTGCTCTTCAAGAAATAAAAAGACTAAAGAAACATATTGCCTCTCAAGAGCATAGTCTAGACAGTTTGGTCACTGGCTTACAAATTGAACTTGATGATTCTAAGAGAATGGTGGATACTCTCCAATCTGTTCTTGTTGATAAAGATAAAGAGATTCAAAATCTTGAACAATAGGTTGTCAATCTTAAAAAACAAGTTGAAGGTTATGAAAGTAATATTCACTTGAGTGATATACTTGGGAGACAAAAACAACATAAAGATATGTTTGGTATTGGATTCAAAACTGGTGAGTGTTCAAAATCTTTAAATCATAAATTTAAGTCAGTTGATAAGAAACAACCATTTGAGCATAAACTAACCAATTTCAGGTTTAATGCTTTCTTTCATGGTTATTGCTTCTTTTGTAATAAGTTCAGACACAAAGGAAGCAATTGCAGGATAATGATGTCTAGAACACCAAGCTTTGGTCACAAAGAGTTCTTTGTATTTCCTAATACTATTAGCTGTTACACATGCAATACTATTGGTCACACATCCAAACAATGCAAACAAGGTAAACATATCTCTGAAAAAGTTTGGAGACCAAAGTTTATTCAAAACATAGAACAATCCATGCTTGTCCAAACTGCTCTTCTTTCCAAAAAGAAGGCATTGTAGGTTTTGGACCATGGATGTTCCAATCACATGACAAGAGATAAGGACAAGTGTCAGGTACAAATTTTTGAAGACTTATTAAATGTAGACATTAATTGTTATATCGAATTTACATTAAAATTAGTAATTACTTAAAGATAGTTAAATTGAAATTCAAAATGCAATGAAGTTGAAATTGAATTGAAATTGAAATGCAAATTATTGTATTTATGTTTATTTCGGGTTTTGTCATTACTGATGATAAATTGAGTGCAAGTGAATGCAGGAAATAGGTGATCGAGGTTGAAGGCGAGAACATCGATCAGGTAGAGTTGTTTAGACGTTTGACGTTTGCGAATAGATGGGATCTCACACACTCACGTAGATTGATATTTTAAATGTATTGTGCGTATATTATGCTTGCGAATCGAAAAATTTAGTTTTGGTGTGATTTCTTAAAAATTGTAAAAATGCATTTTCATAGATGATGATTTTGTTAAGTGATGAAATTTAATGTAATTTAAATTTATAGAATGTTTGTTTGATATTTTATTCCTATTTTGCAAATATGAAGTTGAAATTTTGAAATTTAAATTTAATAGAGTTCTAAACATAAAATTTGATTAAATTTAGTTAAATAAAGTAATTTTAAATTTAAATGATATTTAAATTAGAAATTGTGAAAAAGAATGAATTTCAAAATTTAGAAATAGAATTCATAATTTAAACTTAGTGAAAATTGGGAAATTAAATCAAAGTTCCATTCAAAATTAGAAATTGAAATTTCATTCCAAATATGAACTTCATTTAAACTTGAAGAAGAAATATCTTAAAACTATCAAAACTAAGAGTTATGAATTTGATCTGAAGATCAAATTGAGAGAATAGTGGATCTGAGTATGCATGTAAAACATAAAAAAAATGATATATTCAGGGAGAAATCTGAAAGTAAGGGGAGAGAAGAAAATTCGAATTGGCAGAAACATATTTTTTTTACAAAAATTGGAAGACTCAACTCAAATTCGTTTTTTGGAGTTTACTAGAGCTTGTTTTTTTAATTTTTCCATACACTAAAAATAACTGTGAGAGAGGCAGAGAGAGGCAAGTTGGACAGACTGAGGAGAGATTTGAACTAGAAAAACCATTCTCCAAATTCTATGTAGTTTCCAAGGAAGCAAGAGGCGTCTAAAGGCAGAAAAGCACACAGTTTGGTGTTGGGTGCATTCTCATCACACTCCCCATGCAGCAAGAGAAGATGCAACCCACACACCTCCCTCTTCCTCCATGCGTAGTCATCCTTACACTGCGCCAGCCACACAGCAACAAGGGAGACTTCTCACACTTCCCACGCGCAGGAAAAGGTAGAGGAAGTCTATGCAGCCAACTCCCTCACATGCCTTCAGCCAAGGAGTAACAGGAGTCTGAGATAAGTGTGTAGGGAATAGGAAGGAAGGGAGTCAATCTCCACACACACATCCTTCTACACCTGCACAGGGAAAAAAATAGAACAGTTAGTAGCAAGGAAGAAACAGAGAAGAAGGCTGAGACAATATACAAAATTTACGAATTACCAGGTAGGGATTCGAAATTGAAATTTTAAATTAGAAATTTTGAATTTTATTCAACAAATTCTGGAAATGATTGTTAGAAATTTATGAAAATCTTGATTGTTAAAGAAATTAGGAAAATAGAGAATCAAACATAAACAATGACTGTCAGAATAATACTTGCAATTTGTCAGAACAGAAAACTAAAATAAATTGAATTGATTTCTAGAATCAAAGACAAAAAAATTAGATTCAAATTAAATGGAAAACAATTAGATAAAATCTTTATGTCAAGAATTATTTCAACTGTGTTTTTATTTTCCAGAAAACCAGAAACGATTTGAAACATAAATCTTTTTCTTATGCTGAGAATTAGATGAACTTGGATTAATTTTTGTACCATTGAAATAGATGGATTATTTAATGCTCTCTACCATATCCTAGTACTGAACCTGCTTCTTTCTTAACTGAATTAGAAAAATGAAAATGCTTGTGGTTTACTAGTAGTACTAGGCATGCACCAGATTCCATCTTGCTCGTAGACTACTTTTTGTTAAGCAATTCTTGCAGGGTCGGGTATTTCTTGATTGAATAAGAAATTCTGGGGAAGCGTAAGCTTCGAGGTTGGGCGAAAAAGTGCCTGATTCTTGTTCTCATCTTCTTTTGAAGATTTGCTTATGGATGGAAGATCGACAGACTGATTCTTCTTTTAAAATGGTTTATTATTCATGATGTATATATTGACGAGCTTATGGCAACTGAATGCCTAATTCTCGAATTTGTAAACTGGATATGTTATCATCCTTTGTAATTATTGTTTGAAATGTGTATTTTGACACTTGTAAGATTTAGACTGATTATTATGAAGTTATCTTTTTGACTTTTATGTCGTTGTATGTAATCGACTTATTTTATGAATGAATGAATGAAAGAGATGATGACTTTATTTGGAATACAATGGATCTTATTTTAAGTAAATGTAAAAGTTTTGAATTTAAGTTTTTCACGCTTTACATTTGGTATCAGAGCAACTAGGTTCTGCACTGAAACCTATGAGCTCATTACGCAATAATGCGTAAACCTTATCAGAAGATAAAGGTTGAATAGTTCGTGTGCCAGAACGACAAGAGAAGAGAACTTAAGGAAGTAAAAAGGAAGAAGTATTAGTAACTTTGGTAATTGGGGCTAGTTAAAGAATCGTCCCTGGAATCAAAATTCCTAAACCATCAACTTATGATAAAACCTAGGATTGCGGAAGATTATGCAATCAGGGTATGTAGGAAGGTTAGGAAGAATAACCTGTACATACATGACTCTAAAAAAAAAAAGAATGAGTAGGAATGAGATAATTTGAACTGTAGAAACCTACAATTGTGAGTGAGTCAGAAGCTCTTGGATTAGTGTAATCACTATGAATCTATGTATGCAAGTCATAATATATTAGATGTTCAAGAAGGATATGAATGAATGAAGTATCCTCAAGGATTGGGGAACTCATGACTTAAACTCTTGTGTAAAGATAAAAGATCTTGTTAGAAAAGAGTCAGTACCGAGGAATTGAGAAAAGACTAGAACGGTTAGAAGAAACAATCAATGAGGTTATTGAAGTCTTGGAATCAAACAACTTATGAATAATAGTTCCAAAGGGGAATAAGGATGCAACATGGCTCTATGTTAAAGACACTGGAAGTTGAAAGGAAAGCAACACTTGAGTTAAGAAATACATCAACAAAAAGGATAGTAAGTATGGATATTCTTCGATTAATAAGGATATTAGAAAGAAGATATAATGTATTGGTTGTTGAATATTTATTGGATATCCTACTGAATAATTCAATATGCTGAATTTGTGAGATAAGAGAAAACAATGAAGGAAAAAAAAAAACATAACTTTGATAAAAGTGTATATAAGGTATGCCATGAGGTAAGGATAGGCAATGAAAGGTCAACAAGAAAGGACAACAAAAACTTTCCAAAAAGGAAAGTAAAATTACTAAAAAAGTTCAACATGAGAAGAACAAAAGTTGTGGAAGGATTAAGGGGTAAAAAGGAAGAGAGCGGATTGACTCAAGTTAAGTACCCCACCCAACAAAACTGGGTTATGACTTTCTTTGCAAGTCATAAGGACAATTAAGTCATACACTTTATGACCACAAGGGGAAAATGATAAATGGGAAGGTTAAGAACTATGATCTTTATACCTTATGATTATCTGATCTAAAGTTTAAAGAATATTATTATCAATGCATAAGAAAAGGATAAGCAGATAACTTGATTATGATAGGGAAGATGATTATTTATGGGAATGACAAGAAAAGATCTGAGAGACTTGTGATTGGAGGAAGTGTCTCAATACTCCTATATATTTTATATAGAGAATTTAAAGAATGATGTTATTTTGATATGAAATATATTCATGTTGTGAAATGATTGGACATAGAAGTTTACTATGCTAGAAACCTACAGATGAGAATAGGTTGATTATCTAAACCATTGAGGTAAGTGTATAATAAAGTAAGATGTGATGTTATATGAACCTCACCAAAATCTCCTAATGAGAATCATTAGATCACTTAATTACTACATACTTTTGAATGAAACCTTGGGTTAAAGATAACCTAATTGGGACAAGAAGTCCATTCAATAAAGAGGAATACCTTAAGATGAGACTTAAACCTATTAAGTTGGATTAGGTATTGGAACTACTCTTTAACACCTATAATACGGAATTAAGCTTGATTGAGTTGTACATTGGGTCTTGGCTAGCCATATACAGTGGATAAATCTATAATCAATCGGACTAGTCAACAATTAAGGATTTCATCCTAAGAATTGGAAGGGAATTTTGGGTTTAAAGATTTGCCCATGCGATTGAATGTCATTGGAGTTAATGAGACTCTATAAGGATAGAAGCATAGGAGGATGCATAGTAAGTTAAAGGAAGTCGTATTATTGACAAGACTTTATTTTAAGTAGCTCTTATTTTAAAAGAGAAATTTTCACTTAGCAAGAAATGCTGAAGATCTTACGGAGAAGAACATCAGAATTGTTACTGGTGCTCAAAATGGAATATTGAATATTTATGCTTGTTGTTTGGATATGTAATTAAAAATTGTTATTATCTGGAGATCAATGTTATACAAAGAGGATTAATACTCAAAATTAGTACCAGATTAAATCAAGAAAATTGGATTGAGATAAAAGATAAATTGAATCTATGGAAATGATCTAAGGACAAGAGAAAATCTACGGTATGAATGCCTTGAGATAAATGAGAATTATCTTGGTTAAACCCATAAATATTTACATGAAGATTAATAATGGTGTAAGATTAAATAGGTTATCATTTAGTCGAAGGATAGACTATTGTTGGATGTAAAAGAGCCTGTGTCCAAAATTTGGAATATACATGAATGGAACGAGGATAATAATGTGAGGGTTAGGACAACGGATTGACAAAAAGAATTGTCGAATAGGAATCTACTATAATCTGGGAGAAGATAGAGTGAGAAGCTGCACTGAATGTAGCAGGGTAATGTTTGTATGTTAGGAAATAAAGATCTGAAATCATCATTGGTAGGACATATAACTACTTAAGATTCTGGAAGGAAAATTAAAATGCAAGACAAATTGATCTATCTTTGTTTAATATAATTAACAAAATGATCTAGTGGATGGACTCATCAAAGAAACCATTGGGTTTGGAAACTCGGCTTATAGGATTTTGATTCTAAATAATATATTGTAGGTAAGAAGTTGCTTAGTAAATCTGAAAAGTTATTTCAGTTTAGCAAATAATGATAGGGTTGTGTAAACCGAAATCTTACCATGAGACAACCATTTGAAGAAATGTATAATATATTATTTTAGTCAAATAATTAAAAATAGAGGACTAAATCTTGAATGATTTATAATCTCTAAAATTGACGTTTGGACTATTATAAGGAAAGAAAGGAAACTCTATTAAAGTTAAAAAGGTGTGAACATAATCATAGACTTGATAGAATGTTAAAAAGGAAATAATAGATAGAAGTGATCGATTAGACTTAATTGATAAGTGTCTACGAGCAAGGTTATGCTCGAGATAGACAAGTAATTAAGGTAAAGTACTCTATGGTAAGGATAATAAATGTGTAAGTGGCGAATGGATTTGGAATGTGAGTTGTCTAAAAGTATTAGTACAAAGGAAAGGATTGGACCCACGATGTAGTGTACAATGCATCGACATTCCTTTTCCATTGGGTTATACTAAGGACTAAGGCATGAACCAATGAATTCTAATCACTAGGTATAGTTAATATTATATATATTGAATGTATTTATAGAATAAAGTTCTTAAGGAGAGTAAGTATGTGTGAAGCATACAAAATTTTCTTATGTGATAATAAGGATACTTGAAGCAAGGTCTAGAAAAGACAAGATTGCTATGTAGAATAAATGTTTGTTAATATTACATAATTTGGGAAACCATCAAAGTTGGCTCCGAGATTTGTGAGACCCTTTGATGTACTGGAAGTTAAGAATTCCGTCACTTATAGACTAGTGTTGTTGAATGAAAATAGTAGATTGATGCTAGTGTTACATGGGAGGATTTTGTGACGATTGAATGTCATTTTTCCTCATTTATTTTCTTAGAGTAGTATTTGCTTAATGTATGAGATACTTGATACTCTGGTTTTTGATTCACACATTGTGAACTTTGATAGCATGGATGCTATTATTTTTGCTTATATTTATGTTGGAAAACTATGTTATTAGTTACAATTTTATTTTGCTTGATTGAGATACTCTGCTTTACTTACTAAGATACTATATTATTGATTGAGATAGTATGTTTTAATAATGATGATGATTTTATGTTTATTGAATGACTAATAAGACATCGAGACGATGTCTCTTCCAAGAGGGGAAGGATGTCACATACAGATTTTTGAAGACTTATTAAATGTACACATTAATTGTTATATCGAATTTAGATTAAAATTAATGATTACTTAAAGATGGTTAAATTGAAATTCGAAATGCAATGAAGTTGAAATTGAATTGAAATTGAAATGCAAATTATTGTATTTATGTTTATTTCAGGGTTTGTCATTACTGATGATAAATCGAGTGCAAGTGAATGTAGGAAACAGGTGAACGAGGTTGAAGGCAAGAACATCGATCAGGTAGAGTTGTTTAGCCGATTGATGTTTGCAAATAGATGGGATCTCACACACTCGTGTAGATTGATATTTTAAATGTCTTGTGCATATATTATGCTTGCGAATCAAAAAATTTAGTTTTGGTGTGATTTCTTAAAAATTGTAAAAATGCATTTTCATAGATGATGATTTTGTTAAGCGATGAAATTTAATGTAATTTAAATTTATAGAATGTTTGTTTGATATTTTATTCCTATTTTGCAAATATGAAGTTGAAATTTTGAAATTTAAATTTAATAGAGTTCTAAACTTAAAATTTGATTAAATTTAGTTAAATAAAGTAATTTTAAATTTAAATGATATTTAAATTTGAAATTGTGAAAAAGAATGAATTTCAAATTTTAGAAATAGAATTCATAATTTAAACTTAGTGAAAATTGGGAAATTAAATCAAAGTTCCGTTCAAAATTACAAATTGAAATTTCATTCCAAATATGAACTTCATTTAAACTTGAAGAAGAAATATCTTAAAACTATCAAAACTAAGAGTTATGAATTTGATCTGAAGATCAAATTGAGAGAATAGTGGATCTGAGTATGCATGTAAAATAGAAAAAGAATGATATATTCAGGGAGAAATCCGAAAGTAAGGGGAGAGAAGAAAATTCAAATTGGCAGACACAGATTTTTTTTACAAAAATTGGAAGACTCAACTCAAATTCATTTTTTGGAGTTTACCAAAGCTTGTTTTTTTAATTTTTCCATACACTAAAAATAATTGTGAGACAGGTAGAGAGAGGCAAGTTGGATAGACTGAGGAGAGATTTGAACTGGAAAAACCATTCTCCAAATTCTGCATAGTTTCCAGGGGAGCCAGAGGCGTCCAAAGGCAGAAAGGCACACAGTTTGGTGTTGGGTGCATTCTCATCACACTCCCCATGTAGCAAGAGAAGCTGCAACCCACACACCTCCCTCTTCCTCCATGCACAGTCATCCTTACATTGCGCCAGCCACACAACAGCAAGGGAGACTTCTCACACTTCCGATGCACAGGCAAAGGTAGAGGAAGCCTACACAGCTAGCTCCCTCACACGCCTTCAGCCAAGGAGTAACAAGAGTGAGATAAGTGCACAGGGAATAGGAAGGAAGGGAGTCAATCTCCACACACACATCCTTCTAGACCTGCACAGGGAAAAAAATAGAATAGTTAGTAGCAAGGAAGAAATAGAGAAGAAGGCTGAGACAATATACAAAATTTACAAATTACCAGGTACGGATTCAAAATTGAAATTTTAAATTAGAAATTTTGAATTTTATTCAACAAATTCTAGAAATGATTGTTAGAAATTTACGAAAATCTTGATTGTTGAAGAAATTAGGAAAATAGAGAATCAAACAGAAACAATGACTGTCAGAATAATACTTGCAATTTGTCAGAATAGAAAACTGAAATAAATTGAATTGATTTCCAAAGTCAAAGACAAAAAAATTAGATTCAGATTAAATGGAAAACAATTAGATAAAATCTTTATGTCAGGAAAAATTTCAACTGTGTTTTTATTTTCCAGAAAATTATAAACGATTTGAAACATAAATCTTTTTTTTTTATGCTGAGAATTAGATGAACTTGAATTAAATCGTTCTTAAATCAATGAACTTCAAAATTAGAAAAACCAATTTAAACTTGGAAACAAACTGACCATATTGAGAGAAACGAAATATGCTGATGCAAATTAGTTAAATCATGTTGACAGAAAATAAAGAAATTATTGACAGAAAAACATAGAAACAAAATTTTAACTTGATTATTTTGCTTTTCATGAAAATTGTCAAAACTCAGAATTTTAAAATAGTTAGATTTAATTTGATAAATAATTGACATTTAAACGCTGAAAATAGGATGAACTTGAATCAAAATGTTTAAACTTGAAATTCAGTCAATTTTTGAAAACTATCCGAACGAATTTTAAATAACTTAAATTAAAGAAGAGTTTGAAACAACTGAATGTGTGCTCTTTTAATTTACGTTTTTATATGTATTATTCAACATACTAGAGATACACCTTCATTTTGAAACTTGTTGATTATTTAAATGACTTAATTAAAATACTGATTTTATGTCTTATGGCGAAATGAAACAATGAAAAGTAGTACTTGTTAAATTGTCATCATTTTAAATAGTGTTTTCAGTTAATGTTTGAAAGGTTGCGAAAGATTGTGTTTGACTATTTGAACCATGCATGAATGATAGATAATTCTACATGTGTTGTTTTTGGGAAAGTTACCTTCCGAGATGGGTGCCGAATATGGGTAAATAGAGAGTGTAGTTTTGCTTTTTCCAAAACTACTTTTTATTGTCATGGATGACATTTTACTTGGCCAAGTAATTTTTGTAACCATTGAAATAGATGGATTATTCAATGCTCTCTACCATATCCTAGTACCGAACATGCTTCTTTCTTGACTGAATTAGAAAAATGAAAATGCTTGTGGTTTACTAGTAGTCCTAGGCATGCACCAGATTCCATCTTGCTCATAGACTGCTTTTTGCTAAGCAATTCATGCAGGGTCAGGTATTTCTTGATTGACTAAGAAATTCCAGGGAAGCATAAGCTTTGAGGTTGGGCGGAAAAGGGCCTAATTCTTGTTCTCATCTTCTTTTGAAGATTTGCTTATGGATGGAAGATCGACAGACTGATTCTTCTTTTAAAATGCTTTATTATTCATGATGTATATATTGACGAGCTTATGGCGACTCAATGCCTATGTCTCAAATTTGTAAACTGGATATGTTATCATCCTTTGTAATTATTATTTGAAATGTGTATTTCGACACTTGTAAGATTTAGACTAATTATTATGAAGTTATCTTTTCGAATTTTATGTCGTTGTATGTAATCGACTTGTTTTATGAATGAATGAATGAAAGAGATGACGACTTTATTTGGAATACAATGGATCTTATTTTTAGTAAATGTCGAATTTTTGAATTTAAGTTTTTCACGCTTTACAACAAGTTTATTAAGCTTGAAGATTATTCATGAGGTTTTGTAAAGTTTGGTGACAATACTAGAATTGAGATTAAAGGTAAAGGCTCTCTACTTCTAAATGATGATACACATATTTATGGTGTTTATTATGTAGAAGGCCTTAAACACAATCTTTTATGTGTTATTCAAATTTGTGACAATGGCTATAATGTTATATTCAACTCACAAGGTTGTGCTATAAAGAAAAAATCTGGTAAAACAATTGCAATTGGATTACGAGCACAAGGTAATGTTTACAATCTTCTTGAATCTTCCAATCATGAATGCAGTGAAGGCATGTGTCTTATGGGTCAAGTTGAAGAAAATTGGTTGTGGCATAAACAGTTAGGACATGTCAACTTTGATAATCTGGTTAGGATCAGCAAAAACCATAATGCGAGAGGTTTTCCTATTCTAAGCAAACCAAAAAATGTTGTTTGGAAGGAATATCTAAGAGGTAAACAAACAAAGGTTAGTTTCAAATCAAAAGAACATGCTTCAACTAAACCTTTGTAGCTTGTACACACTAATTTGTGTGGTCCTACTAGGACAAGGTCTATAAATGGTGAGCATTATTTCATGTTATTTTTAGATGACTACACAAGAATGGTTTGGGTAACCTTTCTCAAACATAAGTCAGAAGCCTTTGACAAATTTAAAATCTTTCGAAAAATGGTTGCGAAAGAAGCCGATATGAAACTTAAATGTTTGAGGTCAGACAAGGGAGGTGAGTTTACCTCTAAGAATTCATTGATTATTGTGAGAAACTTGGCATAAAAAGGCAATATGTTGCTGCAAAAACACCTCAATAGAATGGGGTTGTTGAGAGAAAAAATAGAACAATGAAAGAGATGGCAAGGACAATGCTAGATGAAGCAAAACTGCCAGACAAGTATTGGAAAAAAGTTGTTCATATAGCTGTTTATATTTTGAATAGAGTACAAATCAAAGTGAAATCCAATTTCACTCCATATGAACTTTGGCATGGTAAATTTGCTTCAATTAAATACTTCAGAATCTTTGGTTTTAAATGTTTTATCAAAAGAGATGATGAAAATTTAGGCAGCTTTCAATCTAAATCTGATGAAGGTATCTTTTTAGGATACTCTACTCATAGCAAAGCCTATAGGTGTTTCAATAAAAGGATGAATAAGATTGTTGAATCTTTTAATGTCAAATTTGTTGAAAAATTGCTTCTAGATGACGATCATGAGCAGGATGTTGAAGAGGAACCTACGTTAGGTCTTCGCATTACTCCCAAATCTGATGAAGTAGATAAGGTACAGTAGGAGGATGCTTCAAGCTCTAAGGTAGTAACACCTCCAAATACACCCTCCAAGATTTTTTTCAAGAATCATCCTCAAGATCTAATCATTGGGGACAATAATGCTGAGATCTTAACAAGAAGAAGAGCAAAAATTGATGAGCAAGCACAAATTGCTGAACACTTTTGTTTGGTAACTTATTTTGAGCCTAAAGTTGTTTCTGATGCTTTATATGATGATTTCTAGTTGAAATCTATGCAGAAAGAGATCAGCCAGATTGAAAAGAATAAGAATTGGGAACTAGTCCCAAGACCTGATGATAAAAATGTTATTGGTGGGAAATGGGTTTTTAGAAACAAATTGGATGAATGTGACAAAGTAGTGAGAAACAAAGCACATTTTGTGTGCAAAGGGTATGCACAACAAGAAGGTATAGACTCTGGTGAAACTTATGCACCTATTGCTCATATTGAATAAATTAGAATTTTCTTAGCATACTCTTGTTTCAAGAATTTTAAGGTTTACCAAATATATGTCAAAACTACATTCTTGAATGGTTATCTTGATGAAGAGGTATATATGGAACAACCAAAAGGATTTGTTGTAAAAGAAAAATATGATCATGTATATAGGTTGAAAAAGGCCTTGTATGGTCTTAAAAAAGCTCCTAGAGCTTGGTATTCAAGATTGGATGCACACTTAACATCAAATGGATTCAAAAGAGGTGGTGTTGACAATAATCTCTATGTTAGAGTTGAAGGTGATGATATTCTAGTTGTTGAGGTTTATGTAGATGACATAATATTTGGCTGCAATAATGATGCTTTGTCTAAAATGTTTTCAAAGATTATGGAATTTGAATTTGAAATGTCAATGTTAGGCGAACTAACATTCTTTCTTAGCCTCCAAGTTTTACAACTTGAACAAGGAATTTTTTTGTCACAAACAAAATATGCCAAAGAGATGTTGAAAAAGTTTCAAATGGATGAATGTCATCCCATGAGCACACCTATGGTAATTGGCTATAAGTTGTCTAAAATTGATGATTCTTCTGATGTTGATCAAATTGAGTATAGATCAATGATTGGCAACTTGTTATACTTGACTTCCTCCAAACCCGATTTAATGCAAGTTGTGTGTATGGTGTCTAGATTTCAGTCTGCACCAAAATAGTCCCATCTTACTACTATAAGAAGAATATTCAAGTATATCCAGGGTACTCTTGATTTTGGTTTATGGTATCCTAGAAACAATGATTTTACTTTGAAAAATTTCACTGATGTTGATTGGGCTGGTTGCTTAAATGACAGAAAAAATCACCAGTGGTGCAACATTTTATCTTGGTGATTGTCTTGTTGCTTGGCATAGCAAAAAACAAGATTTTGTTTCATTATCAACAGTTGAAGCTGAATATATTGCAGCTACATCTTGTTGTAATCAACTTATTTGGATGGCTCAAACATTATCAGACATGGGTATTGATGTTGCTAAACCTAAATCTATTTTTTGTGATAACACAAGTGCAATTAATTTGTCTAAAAATCTTGTTATGCACTCAAGGACTAAACATATTGCAATTAAGTTTCATTTTCTGAGGGAAAACGTTTTGGCTAATGAGGTAACAATGTAGTATGTCTCCACACAAGCACAAGTGGCAGATATTTTTACAAAGCCTTTGGCTAAAGAAGTCTTTGAAGGGCTTCGTTCTCAGTTGGGAGTTGTCTCTCAATGGTTGTTTTCGTAAAATCAATCATTTGTTGAGGGGAAGCTTTTCAGCTCTCTAAGTAGCTTCTTGCTACTTCACATGGCTTTGCTGCTTCATGCTATATCTGCAGCTATTTCATTCAGTTTTTCTTCGCATGGCACTATTGTATCTTTGTCCTTGTGACAAAAAAGGGGGAGAAGAGCTTGTTGAGTGTTTTTGGTTTCAGATGGTTTTGGTTTTGGCACTTTGTTTTCGATGGCTTGGTTTTTGCCATTAAGGATAAAGGGGGAGATTTTTGAGCTTCTCTCTTTTGGTATTTGTCCTTGATGTCAAAATTGTGCTTTAGATTGGCATCTTGATGATTGATTATCAGTTGCATTGTGTGTACATTCAGACATATTCAGTTTTGGTTTTGGCTGGCATATTTGATTTTGGCATTCAGCTTTATGGTGATTGGTTTATATCTAGTTTTGTTGGTATTGATTGTTGGAGCTTTATGTGTAGACATATATTGCATGATGTCTTTAGTTTTTGACATGGATCATACAAGTTAAGGCTCTACAGTATGAAGGTATACCTTGTCTTCAGTTTATATGTTTTCATTCTATTACTATAGATGTATATCTTCTTTGCTTCATGACATATCATTGGAAAAAGTATTTGACACAACTTATGTGCAGACTCGGGTGGTATTTTTTTAGATCTTATAATGGTTGATTTATTTGGATTTTAGACCAACATGAGTTTTGTGAAATAATGTAAAGCTACTTTGAGAAGTGACAAGACATCATTTTGTGGAAACAATGTGTTTACTCTTTAAGGGAGTCGACATTATGCTTGTGAAGGTAATCTTGAAGAATTTGGTCTTCACTTTGCATATGGTTATCGACTTGGTTTTTTTGGTTTGTATTTACATGACTCTTTGGCATTGGGTACTTCTCATCATTTAAAATGACTTTGATTAAAGTCACATGTGTTTTTTGTCTTAGCATGAATAGTTACTCACGTGGATTGTGAGGAGGAAGATTCCTTGGCTTCATTATGGTGTCAGTATTTTGAATCTTTGACAACTATCTAATGTTTATAATAATGTTGTTGCAGAATTCAAAGAATATTGGTTATGTTAAGTAAAGTCAACATGGACAACGGATAGTTCATTTTTGAAGCTCGGATTTCAAATGGTTATGTGTTTTTTTTGGAGTTCGGTGTAAAGTGAAAAATAGGGTAAAAAAAATGTTTCATTTTGTCTCACAAGCTTGGTTAACCCTAGCCGCCATCATGAGAACATTTGTAGATTCTGAGCTGCGTTGTTGCTTGAGCTGAAGGTATGTTGGACTGACGAATCAGTTAGTGATTTTTATGATGAAATTCTTTCTAGTTGTGAGTTGGTTGAGTTTGAGTAAGATTGTTATGGAGCTTTTACACAAACATATGGTAATACTCTGGCCGCCATGACAGGTATTTGGTTTTTAGTTTTTTGGAAGTTACTCATGCTGTTTGAAATCTTAACTATTTTGTTGATAAGATTTCGTTGGAATTCAGTTTCAGTTTGTGCAAACCTGAGCTTTACTCAAGGGTTTTATCTTTTTCATATGTTATCGAAACTTCTTTGCTTATCTTTAAAACTCGTTATGGGTATCATAGTTTAAAAAGCATGGTTTACAAATTTGTAAAAACCTTGCTTATATGCAGATACAAATTTTTTGAGAAGTATAATTGTTTTGCACTCTTTGTATAAATGTATGGTAGTAAGCCATTATAGGGGAGAGATTTTGGAGAAAGAAAAAGAAATGAATACTTGTTGAAAGATAGAAAGTAAAAAGGAGGGCTATATTGTATATTGTTTCTAGTTTCTAACACAGAGATCCATATCTAGATTTGTATGAGAGAGATTATTTTACTGTATTGTTGTAGTCAGTACATTGTGTATTTGGAATTATTGAAATATTTTTTTGTTCTGTAGAGATTTTATGATTGCAAACATAGTACAATTGTAAGGTCCTTATTTTGCAAATTTTATGTAGTAAGAAACATTGAAAAGGAGTTGGTACTCCTATTGAAGTGGGTGATTTAGATTATTTCAGTGATTGAGTTGGTGCTCATAACATATTGTAATCATTTTTTGAGATCAAGGCTGCAAGGAATTTTGGAGTGGTTTTTCTACCCCAAGAGGGTTTTCCACTCAACATCTTTTTGTGTCTCTCTTTTGTATTGTTTCGTGTCTATTTTGAAAAATATTTCCTTCTGCCATTTATGCTAAATTAGTTTCTTCAAATGCTCTAATAATTTATCTATGTTCAACTTCATCTTAATGATTTTGGTTCAATTGTTAATGTGCATGGTTTAAGTGTTATGTACTGTCATCTGAAAGTCTAAATATCCCTGCAAAAGAAAGCATCAAAAAGTTGTTCATTCAGCCTTATATGAACAAAATACATCATGCTTTAACAAGAGTTGTTTTTATAGTTTATTGTGTTATTTTTCTAATCTTTCAAAGTTAAGCTTATCTATTGCATATTTAATGTATCATTCTGATCAAGATCAAAAAGGTTCAAATCTGCATTTTATGTCATAAGAGTTTTTTTTTGAAAAAATATATTACTTTGATTCACCCCCTCCCCCTCTCAGAGTAATTCCATTTCTAATAGTGTGGGAGAGTGGGAGAGAGGGAGAGTGGAAGAGAGAGTGGGTTTATTGTTGAGGGTTTAGGGTTTAGGGAGAGAGGGAAAGACCTTAGAGGAAGAGAGGTAGATAGGTAGAGAGGTAGAAAGGGAGAGTGGGAGATAGAGAGTGGGAGGGACCTAAGAGGAAGAGAGGGAGAGTGGGTTTATGGTTTAGGGAGAGAGGGAGAGAGAGTGGGTTTAAGGAGAAAGGGAGAAAGGGAGAGAGGGAGGGAGAGGTAGAGAGAGAGTGGGATAGAGGGATAGAGAGAGTGTTTGGGAGAGAGGGAGAGAGGGAAATACCTAAGAGGAAGAGAGGGAGAGTGAGAGAGAGGGAGAGTAGGAGAGAGAGAGAGTGGGAGAGAGGGAGAGTGGGAGAGTGGGAGAGAGGGAGAGAGGGGAGAAAAAGAGAGAGAGAGAGGGGAGTGGGAGAGGGGAGAGGGGAGAGGAGAGGGAGAGAGATGGGGAGAGTGGAAGAGAGGGAGAGTGGTAGAGAGGGAGACATAGAGTGGGAGAGACAGAGAGTGGGAGAGAGGTAGAGAGAGTAGATTTAGGGAGAGAGGGAGAGAGGGAGAGGGAGAGAGACAGGGAGTGGGATAGAGGGATAAAGGGAAAGACCTAAGAGGGAGAGAAGGAGAGTCAAAGAGAGAGAGAGAGGGAGAGAGGGAAAAACCTTAGAGGAATAGAGGGAGAGTGGGAGAGAGAGTGGGTCTGGGGAGAGGAGAGATGGAGAGAGGGAGAGAGGGAGAGTGGGAGAGAGAGAAAGTATTGAGAGGGAGAGAAGAGAGTGGAATAATATGATGGCATATGGCTTGTAAGTTTTTTCATTGATGGAAACCTAAGTCATGCATCCGATCTACAATATAGTTTTGGTTTCCACCGACAAAATAGGGTGAAGAACAACACATCCAGTTATAGGCATAAAAGTTGATCTGAACATCTGACCGGACTATTATTTTAGGTTGTGGATCTCTAAGGAAGTTTTTTTAATTTTTTTGATGCTTATTCATAAAGTATAATGATACACATTCACTGATACATGATCTAGGAGATCCAATGCACTTTTCTATTGATTGTCTGTGGTAGAAGGCCGACCTAGTGAATATAGTAATCACAAATGTATAAGGAGTAATTAATCAAATGTTTTTGTGCTCTATTATGTTTGTTTAGGTCCTCTCTCTGTCTTAACTATCTTTGTAGGATGCACATAAAGAATTAGTGGTGGATCTGGCCGACATTTGAGAAGAACTAAATTCTTTATGAAGTTGACATAATAATAATCAAATCCTTGATAGCGGATATATATATATATATATATGAGATCGATTTTATCATTTTGTGTGTGTCATATGTGGAGAAGTGTGTGAAGATATAAAATATGTGGAACACGAATATGGTGTGAATTTCAGCAGAGTAATAGTGTGATTTTGTCTATGTGATGCAAAGAGCAGAGCAGGGCAGAGCGAAGTGTAGAATTAGAAAGAAAATATAGAATCTAATCTATGAGCTTCATCAAAACTGTAACCTGGTATGAATAGATGCTACTATCTCAGTTTATCCTTTAGATAGTTTTAATCTGAACTTTTGTAAGGCAGTGAGCCTTCCCTTTTGAGTAGTGAGCACTACAAAGTGTGCCTAAATGCAAGTGCATTCCCCTTTTGTAAAAATTTATTTGAGTACTCAAATTATGGATTAACCTCCACTGTGGTTTTTCCCCTAATAGGGTTTCCACACAAAAATCCTTGTGTTATGGTGTTATGAATGTTTCCTTTGAATGCTTGCATCTTTCTTTTAATGTAATGAAAAAATGGTTGAGTTTAAAATTAATTAAGTTAATATTTGTTGAACACTGAGTCACCCCCCCTCTCAGTGTTCCCTTGAGTCCAACATAATATATATTATATATTAATATAATATTAATTTATATTATATATTAATATAATATTAATTTATATTATATATTAATATAATATTAATTTATATTATATATATTAATATATATTAATATATGTATATATGTATATATTAATATATATATCATATATCATAAGAAATAATAATTCTTAAAATTCAAATAACAGATATTTTTTTTGGTTTTCTATAGGTTATACAATTGAACGAGCAACAATATATATTATATATTAAAATATAATATATATTATATTTTAAATTAATAATATATATTATATATTAATATATATTAATTTAACATAGTACATTAATATATAATAAAATATATATTATGACATTGTAATTTATAAGACTAGAGGTAACATATATTTGTTTTGTAAGTTATATAAAAAAACAAAAATGGGACCGTTTTGAGTATTTCAATGGTCCCTACATTATTTCTATCATGAAATTCTTGTGCTTTTAGTCTGCATCAGACAAAATTCAGCTTTTCAAAGATTCTCTAACACGTTTTTTAGAATTCCAACCATTTGTGTGTGCTTTTTTGTTTGTGCGGGGAGTAACAGTCAACATAAGATAAAAGGTAAAAGGAAACTTACAACAAATCAAATTAAAGCATATAGAGAAAAAGATAGAGAAAGTCATAGGAAAAGAAGACAAGGTATGCAAAATATTCAAATTGAAGCTTCTTTCAAACCATTAAATGTTAATTCAAGTGAAGATGAAATAGAAATTGAAAATATTGAATATCATATTGAAATTGAAAACATTGAAATTGACAATGTGGAAATTGAAAATGAAAATGTGAACAACATTGAGAATGAAAATGTTGTTGAAAATGATATTGAAAATGAAAATGTGGTTGAAAATGAAATTGTTATTGACAATGAAAATGTTGTTGAAAATGAAATTGTTATTGAAAATGTTGAAAATAGTGAGAATGAAAATGTTAATAATATTGTGCTTGAAAATAAAAATGTTGATAACATTGAAAATGTTGAAAAAGAACCTTATGTAACACCTAATTACAAAAGAACCCCTAAATGGCTGGTTGAAATAGATGAGAACATAATTGATAATCTTGAAGGAAAAAGGTCGCAACGAATGGTTTGTTTGTGGGCTATGAAAATGTTCAATGAATTATTTTTCTATAAGACATTAATTGAACAATGCCAAATTTTTGTGCAATTACTTAATATTTACAAAATGAGACCATTATTAAGAAAAATGAAGATTAGTCTCACAAAAAGATTAGAAAAAATTGTCTTATTGTAAAAAATATTTTTAATACTCTACCCTCTATTAGAAAGACTAGTAAGGAAAAAGATAAAAGGGATGCTCGAAGAGTGATCACAACCTCACTAGTAAGCCATAATTTGAAAAATTCTCATTTAATGAGGAAAAATTGTATTGATTTTAATTCGAATTGAAAAACATTGAATAAAGCACTCTCAAGAAGAGGAAGACTTGATAGTGCTCTTCAAAATGATACATGGGCTTTTAGTGGGAGGCTTCCACGTGTTGATAAAAAGTTAACAGATAATGTAAAGATGCAATTTGAACAATATTGGAATTCTCACTCTAGAGTATCACCAAATGTAAAGGATGTTTTAAAGTTACTAATTGGTAATCGAGATCGTACACCATGTCCTAAACATTTTTTGGAATGTAGCCAAATAATTTTTTACAAATAATTTTGTCAAGAACATCCACATTTGCAAATCTCACAAAGGTCTTTTGAGTCTTGCAAGCCATTTTGTTGTGTTCCTATTAAGGTTCATAATACATGTTGTTGTAAATACCATGTTGAGTTTTCAATGTATCATGAATTGTTATGCCATATTCGTTCTACTATGCATATTGACAAAATGTTGCAGGAGTTTCATGCAGTGCAACTTCCCATGTCATCTAGGGAGTTCTTAGATTCATTTTTATGCATTAGGGTGATGGTTTCTTATTTTATAGAAATGATTATTTAAATGAAATATGTTTACAATGTGGTGGTTTATCAAAGTTTGTAACATGGTTTCATGAGGGCAATGATCATGATTTTGGTAAAACATTTGTTGAGAAAAACAAGTATGAGATAGTCAAATACACATTGAAGAGTGGAGGTGAGGGTTATAGATGCGAGTTGGTTGCAAGAGAGGTAAGTATTGCTGATTTTATTTCAGATCTTAAGAAAAATCTTTTCTATAAGTATGCAAGACATAGCCATAGGTTGCAGTGGTTGGATCAACAATTCAGGATGTGTAAGGAATCTTTCCCCATTGAAACTATTGTATATGTAGTTGATTTTGCTGAGAATTACACATTGCAACCATAAAATGAAGTTCAATCACAATATTATAATTATATTAGAATTTCTAGTTTTGTCCACATAGCATATAGGCATGCCCCTGATAGTATAGAAGAGGACAGGAAGATAATCAGGGAGTACCACTTTTACATGAGTGATGATAGATCTCATTCATCTGAGTTTGTACAACATTGTTTTGAAAAAACATTCGAGTTCTTGTAGGAAAAATGAATTGCAATGGGTCAACATCTGATTTGGTCAGATAACTACATAGGCAATTCAAGAATGCTCACATATTTTATTGGTTGAGCAGGATGCATATAGAGAGGGGTGCAGCACATATTTGGAGTTTTTTGAAGCTGGGCATGGAAAAGGCGAGCATGATGATGGAAGTGCATGTATGAAGAGAGATTTAGATAAGGAAAAAATAAAGATCAGAGGTGGTGTAACATTCAATGATGCATGTTCTATTGTGGATTGGTGTACTTATGCACTATCATGAGAAGGGACACTTGATTCACAAGTGTGTAGGTTATTTTGGTTGGTTGAGGAGGGCACAATGGGAGACATAATGGAATGTCAAATAATTAGAGATTCTTCAAAGATGAATTCATTTCGAAGCTCAGATGTGAGTGCATGGACCATATGGACACGTGAGATGGCTTGTTTTTGTCAGAATTGTATTAAGTGTGATTGGAATAAATGTGATCAAGTGAGTGGGTAGATACATGGATTCCACAGTACCTAACCCCTTTATCTATAGCAAAATATTTATTAGAAAATGTAATGGAAAGTTCACTTGACTACGACCATGTTTCAGATATTGTACAACCATGACATGTCTATGCAGTTGTAGCACCACAAGGGAATGAAGAGGGATCAAAATACTAGTTGACACGATGTGTATAGGGAAATAAAAATCTAGCACAACTGATGATAGATGATGTTGGGTTGATGTATCCTATAGGTTTAGTTGTTGTTTCTTGAACTTGGTTAAATTTCCATTTCATCATTGTTTAGGTTGTTTACAATAATATAATTTTTTTATTCTAAGCATATTTTCTAGTTTGCATTACCATTTCATCATCATTTAGGTTGTTTAGACGAAATATAGATTTTTTATTCTAAGTATATTTAGATGTTGATAAAATACTTATGATCACATAGGTTCAATTGTTATTTTCAAAACTTGGTTGCAAACATATATGATTAGAAAGAATGACGTACCTACATTTGAAGACTATGAGAAAAAAAAAACCATTCTCATGTATTCACACCTTGTTATAACAACAAATGTTAAGCTATTGATACATCATGCTAGACCAAAAACAAAAAAAACTATGAACAATTAGTAGTGCTGATCATGAAGCATTACTGGAAACTTTGAAGGTAAGAGATGACCCTTCAGGAACATTTGAGTAGCGGATCATTTTTTGTATGGGACATGCATGATATTGTTCATCACATTTTGATATTGTTTATCTGCTAAGGTTCATTATTTAGTTTGTTTAGAATAATATAGATTTTCTATTCTAAGAATCTTTTCTAGTTTGCATTACCAATTCATCATAATTCAAGTTGTTTAGAATAATATAGATTTGTTAGTCTAAGCATCTTTTCTATTGTCACCATATATATTTCTCATTCAAAGTATATTGTGATGTTCTTGGAACGATTGATCATGGAGCTGCTACACCAATAGCCAACTTTGATCCTTTGGCAGAGGTATGCGACATGTTAGAATAATATAGATTTTTTATTCTAAGCATCTTTTCTATTGAATGTAGTTTAACTACTACCTTGATGGTTTGTATAGGTTCTTGTCACTCAAGAACGTTAACATGCTATAATTGTGGAAGAATGTGTTAACTGTGAAGGCAACACATGATATATTTCCTTCCCCTACTAGGAAATGACTATGTATTAGGGTCATTTGTTGTATGCCTACATGGCATTTTGTAAACCCTATATTTGATAGAAATTATTGAATGATAATATAATGTGTATTGTTTATACTTTATTTATATTCAAGTGTATACTTTACAACTTATGTGTATACTTAATCACTTATGAGTATTCCAATGTATACTTTATGACCTATGTGTTTTAATGCGTATACTTTGTATTCATATGTGTAGTTCATGACTTAAGTGTATTTTAGTAAATGAATCACTTTTTAACTTACTCACAAGGAACAAAATGAACCCGAAATGCCTTTGCACCTTTACATCACAGCCATTTGACCCTTTTTCCATCAACTAAAAACTGAACACCACAAACAAATGCCTTAAAAATATAAAAAACCAAGAGAATTTATTGTAGAGGGGCCCTACATGATCCCATAGACTCAGAAAAATTGTTTCTAGGTGAAACATTTTATGAGTAATAGCCCATCAAACATTGCTACCTTTTAGCACTTTAGACTCTTAAGGGAAATCGTCGGTCCAATGTAGCTCAAAGTGGTTCAACATGTTTGGTTACAAAAGAAGATCATGCCTAGCATAAATGTACCCATCTGGGTGTGTTAGAATAGTCTGTTTGGTCGTATGAGTTGTAGAATGAAAGTTGCACCACTTTTCAACTTTACACTGCTTGCATTTGACAACTTTTTCTTCAATTGAAAACTCGTCACCATGAAAAAATGCCTTCAAGATAGAAAAAATTGAGAGAGGTTATTGTAGAGGGTCCAAACATGATCCAATAGCCTCAAATGAAGAGTCTATAAGCATCACGGTTTTTGAGAAATAGCCCATTAAAGATTGTTGCCTTTTTGCACTTTGGGATCTTAAGGGAAATCGTTAGTCCAATGTAGCTTAGAGTGATTTAGCGTGTTTGGGTACAAAAGGGGACCATTCCTAGCATAAACGTACCCATCTAGACATGTTGGAATTTTTTGTCTGGTCATATGAGTTGTAGAACGAAAGTTGCACCACTTTGCAACTTTACACTGCTTGCATTTGACAACTTTTTCCTCAACTAAAAACTCATCACCATGAGAAAACACCTTTGAGATGGAAAAATTGAGAGTTTATTGTAGAGGATCCCAACATGATCCCATAGCCTCAAACAAAGAGTTTGTAAGCATCATGGTTTCTAGGTAATAGCCCGTCAAAGATTGTTGTCTTGTAGCACTTTGGACTCTTAAGGAAAATCGCCAATCTAATGTCGCTCAGAGTGATTCGACATGTTTGGGTGCAAAATAGGACCATTCCTAGTGTAAATGTACCCATTCAGATGTGCTGGAACAGTCTATTTGGTCATACGAGTTGCAGAATGAAAGTTGCACCACTTTGAAACTTTACACTAGTATTTGATAACTTTTTCCTCAACTAAAAACTCATCACCACGAGAAAACGCTTATGAGATAGAAAAATACAAGAGAGGTTATTGTAGAGGGCCCCAACACAATCCCCTAGCCTCATACAAAGAGTCTATAAGCATCATAGTTTCTGAGAAATAACCCTTCAAAGATTGTTGTCTTTTAGCACTTTGGACTCTTAAGGGAAATCGTCGGTCCAATGTAGCTCAAAGTGATTCGATGTGTCTAGCTGTAAAAGAGGACCTTGCCTAGCATAAACCTACATATTCAAATGTGTTGGAACAACCCATTTGGTCGTACAATTTGCAGAACAAAAGTTGCACCACTTTGCAACTTTACACTGTTTGCATTTGACAAATTTTTCCTCAACTAAAAACATGTCACCACAAGAAAACACCTCTGAGATAGAAAAATATGAGAGATTTTACTGTAGAGGGTCCCAAAACAATCCCCTAGCCTTGTATGAAGAGTCTGTAAGCATCATGGTTTATGAAAAATAGCCCTTCAAAGATTGTTTCCTTTTAGCACTTTGGACTCTTAAGGGAAATTGTTCGTCCAATGTAGCTCAAAGTGATTCAACGTGTTTGGGTGTAAAAGAGGACCATGAATAGTGAAAATGTACCCATCTGGACATGTTGGAATAGTCTATTTGGTCATACGAGTTGTAGAATGAAGGTTGCACCACTTTGCAACTTTACACTAGTATTTGACAACTTTTTCCTCAAATGAAAACTCGTCACCACAAGAAAACGCCTATGAGATAGAAAATAATGAGAGAGGTTATTGTAGAGGGTCCTGTTGGTGTTTTAATTTACCCATTAATGCTTCATAATTCTCTAAGAGGTTGCCAAACTCTATATTCAAGAAATTATGAAACTAATGGCCAACTAACGAGATTCAGTCAACAACTGAGATCTCCTACACTTTTGGCTCTGTGAAACCAAGGAGGGTTTTCCTAAATGTGTTCATAAAATGATTACATGCCTTAAGAAAAATTCTACATACATATACATTCCCCACCAGTGCAACTAGATAGCGATTACCCTATTTTTTGGCAAAACAAAGAACAATAACGACTATCTAGAGCTAGGAAAACAAACTTAATGTAAGATTTGTATCTCAAAAGAGACAGACAATAATTTTTTAAATGTTTAGATCTTGAACCTTTACACTTAGGGCTACTGTCTTGTACTTCTAAAAAGGATATGGAATGAACTATCCAGTGCCTCATCCAACCGGGTGGGAGTCACATAAAATATAACCCTGATATTATGGAACTCATCACTATAATGCCTTACATTATGAGATTTTCCATTAATCAAAATAGTACTGCTTAGTAAATCCTCAGCACATTATCATAGATTTGTAATTCCTTTTCAAGCATTTGATCAACTCATTAAGCTAAAGAAAGAAAAATAATTACACATCCAAATATACCATTGAAACTGAATGAAGAAACCATTGATAAATCCATTCATAATCCATGATATGTACAAAGGAGAGAAATTGTCTTAATTATTTTTTAGATTTATTGATACCAGTCATTATAAAAGTATAGCATGCTTATTTTATACAACACTCAACATGGAATGATTTTCCCAACTAGAACCCTCAAAAATACCACAATATAACCCTTCTGTACACAAACTAAGCCTTACGATACAAAAAATCTAACCCCCACAATGAGCCATGAAATCTCCTTTATAGAATAGGAGAGCAACAAGCATCAGGCTCCATTGTTCATTTCAAAATGAATTTCACCTTTTACCAAATGAAATTCAAATTCACTAAAAAATCTCTTCATCATCAAAAAATAATTGCAATACGCACAAACGAACCAAAAATAGTTACACTATTGTAACCAGCTGAAAAAGACAAGAAACACCGCCAACCACGCACACGTCCGCATCAAGCCCAAACTATTGGAAACAACACCAAAAGGAAAAAAAGAACTACCCCAACAACACCACTCATTTCCTGACACCTCGAGTAACCACATGGCCCTGATACAAGCGACCACTCCTAGTTCTCACTTCAGTAAGAAGAGAAACAAGTTCTTTACCCTTGCATTTACTAGCACTAGATCCAAGAACATTACACGATACCACTACAGTAATTGGAGAAACTGTGAGCACCTCCTCGTCAACTCCCATGAGTTCAGTTAGGGCCATGAGGTAACTGCGGTAGTTCAAATCAGTTTCGGACCCCTCTCCATTAGATCCCAAAGAGAGCTCGATAGGTGACATGGCACATCTAGACCTTGTCTCCATCCTTTGAGTGATTGTTCTAGAAGTACTGAGAATGATTTGTTTCTCCCTGTGTTGCAAATTCATTACACTCACTCGAGCACATCGTCGTACTACTGAATTATCCATTGAAGATGCTAGCTCAAAACTTAGCAAGCAAATCAATCACCTACAAGCAAAAAAACTTAAAATACGATGATACTGATGAGAAAATTGGCAGGCATTTATAGAGCAAGCCGGTGCAGGGAACATTAATTGCTCAAATTATAGTATGAGAAAAAGAACATTTAATGGTTGATATCGCCACCACAGAATAATTTTGAGCTCATGGAAAACAACGTAGAGCCCATCATTGCATAATCAGGTGGATGTCACTCACACGTAAGGAAATCAGGAGGAAATCCACTGAAAAGCCCACGCCATTAATGAAAATAACTTGCAGAGCATAAGTAATCCTCACACGGGTGAACAATAACACTTTGAAATCAAACCATCGATGTGAAAAGACCTGGCAAGTCGAATGCCTCAAATTGAGTCAATGATCGTTGAAGAATCCACATCACCACCTGGAAAAACATCATCCAATCATACCCCTCACAATCAGGAAGCCGCGATCGAGAAACAAGCCCCACCCAACCCCCTCATTCTATGGAGCCAAGCCACGTGTCACCGACTCGCAAACCTCGCGACACTTTCAAAAACATTAATCTGCTGATGCGAGGCCTGTGAGGGATGGTCATTATTAATCCCCATCATTTAATATCCATCATTAAAATGACGTCCACTTGTCACTACTGGCGCAACAAGATAGGCCCCACCTGACCATACTGGAAAGATGGCAGCATCTCGCACACCTCGCACCACTTTAGTGACATCAACAAGAAAACTTGCAAGGTCTGTGAGGAATGGTCCAGATTAGAACCCGTGATCCGATGGTCAACCAAACTATAAAATAAAAAAATTATAATAGTGGGGCCAGCCGAAAAAACCCTTGGAGGCACAATAACTTAGGCCCACCCAAATCTAGGGAAAACCACCCAACATAGGCAAAATAATAATAACACCCAAATAGAAAGAAAAGATTGATAGGTCGAGTGAAAAGGGGTCAGTAACAACATGAAAAATAGGCTCAGTCGGATGACTTAAGAGACTAGTGACCCCCAATAATAGGTCAATGCTAAAATATAACGTGAGGGTTTAAAAGGTATCAATCAATTTTATCATGGGTAACAAAAAACCCTAAATCCTAAGCATTAGATCCCTAGCCATAAAAGGTAAACATACATGCCTCAAACCAAGCAAAAATTTGACAAATTTTAAAAGTCCCATCAGGTCCCAGCATGATCCCCTAGCCTCAAACAAAGAGTCTGTAAGTGTCACATTTTCTGAGAAATAACCCTTCAAAGATTGGTTCCTTTTAGCACTTTGGACTCTTAAGGGAAATCACTTGTCCAATGTAGCTTAGAGTGATTTAGCATGTTTAGGTGCAAAATAGGACTATGCTTAGTGTAAACGTACTCATCCAGATGTGTTGGAATAGTGCGTTTGGTCATACAAGTTGCAAAATAAAAGTTGCACCACTTTGCAACTTTACACTACTTGCATCTGACAACTTTTTCCTCAACTAAAAACTCATCACCATGAGAAAATGCCTCTGAGATATAAAAAATCGAGAGAGGTTATTGTAGAGGGTTCCCAGACAATCCCATAGCCTCAGACAAAGAGTTTGTAAGTAGCATGATTTCTAGGTAATATCCCGTCAAAGATTGTTGTCTTTTAGCACTTTGGACTCTTAAGGGAAATCGTCAGTCCAATGTAGCTCAGAGTGATTCAACGTGTTTGGGTGCAAAAGAGGACCATGCCTATAAATGTACCCATCTGGATGTTTTGGAGCAGTCTATTTGGTCGTACAAGTTACAAAATGAAAGTTGCACCACTTTGCAACTTTACACTGCTTGCATTTGACAAGTTTTTCCTCAACTGAAAACTTGTCACCATGAGAAAAAACCTCTGAGATGGCAAAAATCGAGAGATATTATTAATAAGGTCCCAACATGATCCTGTAGCCTCAAACGAAGAGTCTATAAGCATAAGAGTTTTTGGGTAATAGCCCATCAAAGATTGTTGCCTTTTTGCACTTTGGAATCTTAAGGGAAATCACCAATCTAATGTAGCTCAGAGTGATTCGGTCTGTTTGGGTGCAAAAGAGGACCATTTCTAATGTAAATGTACCCATATAATATGCCTATTTTTCTTATTGATGCATTATGGTTAGCAACATTCATTGTTGTGCATTACGATAATACAAATTGCATGTCAAAGTTCAGATAACATGCATGTCATGGAGTTGTATTTGGTTTGTTTAATGGTAGTATCGCACTCATTTGGTCTACTTAATGGCTGCATCATGGTTGAGTGATGTATTAATTATTAATCATGATTATTGTATAGATTTCACATGAACAATCTAACGAACATTTATCTTGTTCAGTTGTAAGGACTTTGTTTGAAGGTTTCATCAAACCTTTATGGTTGAAAGATATTGATTCTTATTCAAGATGATTTTATACCTTTTACATGTTATTAAGCTTGAATGAACATTGAGTGACATTGATTTTTATCAAGATGATTATATTACTTTCGAATGAACATTGTAACATGACATGCCTTTCATTAAGTTGTATCCATTTTTCATTAATTTTAACTTCTTTTGAAATAAAAATTAGTTTCCCACTTTATTACATGAGTTCAAAAAACAAAATAATGTCAAATGTAAGTTCATTCAACAAAGCTTGAAATCATGGGTATTCTCAAATTGAGTGTTTGATAAAAATGTATTGGTAGACATGTATGAAAAATGTGGTACAATAGAAAAGGCAATGAATTGTTTGAAAAAATCCCTCAAAGAAATATGGTCTCATGGAATGTAATGTATGTGAACCTTAATGTGAATGAACTCTAACATAGATGGATTACCAATTGTAATTCATAAGTTCTATAAAATGCAATTTCTTTAATCTATAACATACAATATCAATCATAACTTTAAACCATTCTAAGATAATTATGCATTCCATTTTGAAAATTCAAAGTAGAAAGACATGCACACGAGGAATAAATTAGATTGAATATCAATTCTTATATATCAAACTATAGAATAATTGTGTTTGTGTAGCGTAAATGCAAGAAGATGAGTCCATGAAACGTGGAAGTTTTTGCCTTAGGCAAAAAAATGAAACCGTCTTGCAAAAAATGGGATACCATTTAGCTTCAGGATCCCAAGCCTAAATTGTAAACGAGATCCTATTTTGAAAATTGCCAAAAACATAAAGTTTCCAAAAATGGAAAGTTTTCAAAACAGGATCCCATTTTGAAAATTTTTCAAAAACAAAAATGTCCAAAAATGGAAAATTTTCAAAACGGGATCCCGTTTTGAAAATCTATTTTGAAAACTTTCAATTTTGAAAAATTTTCATTTTTAAACTTTTCAAATTAGGATCTTGTTTTGAAAACTTTCCATTTTTGGAAACTTTTTGTTTTTGGCAAATTTCAAAATAAGATCTTGTTTTACAAAATGGGATCTTGTTTTCAAGAACCATAAAAAAATTGTTTTTTTATGAAATGATATCTCGTTTTTTAAAATATGAATTTATGGTCGAGTTTTTGGCTTGTTTTTTAGTTTGGGAAATGGCTGGGGGACCCAAACCTAAGATTTGGACCTGGTTTGACCTGCAACTTGAAGGTCATGTCAATGTCACAGGAAAATAGTGTCTTTGGACATATGTTTGAAGACCTATTTTGTATAATTTTTTGATGAAATTACAACCCATTATAGATGAGACAGTGTAGATTCCAAATATGTATTTTTTTTTACAATTTGCTTATTTTTTCTATGTTTCAATTAATTTATGATGAAATTGATTCGTAAACTTGAATTATCAGGGTTTTTAGTATTTTAATAACTTTTTATTAAAATATTTTTTTGTAAAACGAATTGCACCAAAACGTACATCAGACAATTCTTTTCAATTTGAAAAAAAAATAAAAATTGATAAGTTTAGGTCATCTTATGTGTGACGTACACGATAATTTTTCAAAATAACAAATATGGTTGATAAAAATTTAACAAAAAAAAATCCAATAAAAATTATAAAAAATATCTGCTTCAATGAGTTACAATTTTTTTACCAAAAGGATTTAGAAAAATATGATTATTTAGGTCAAAATATGGATGATGTACACATGCATGGTATGGTTAAAAAAGTGACTTTTAACTAGTGGTTTTTAGAAATTCCTATTGAAAATCATTTTTTATATCTGGGTATTGAAATAAATTAGATATTTGGAAACTAGACTTCGAGTACTACATTTTATGATTAGTGACTTTTTTTAAGATTCAATCTTTAAGTACTTCAAATTTTAAGGTCAAATGTGACAAATTCTTGAAATCAAGGAAAACACTTCCACTTTTTGGCCAAAAAGTGAACTCAACTTCTTGCACACACCCTGCATATACAAATTTAGCATATGCTTACTTAGAACAAGTTTTACAAAATGTGGCATATATGCCATCTCAAGATGTATCAAACCCTAAGTAGATATCAATCTATATCATATCATAATCCTGTGCTGGACCATCAAAATCAAGCCTCCTAGAAGAAGTTAATTGCTCTGAAGTTTCCTACACAATAACATTTCAAACCACAAATTAAATTAATTATGTGAATGGTTGACAAGATAGACTAGTAAATAGAAACTTATATACCATAATTTATAAATTATGAATTTAACATCAAAATCAATATACATGTACTATATTATATCAATAATGCAAGACGACCTACATATGATTGTCCCTTAGGATGATCGAGAGTCCTTGTATAAAGTGATGTCCTCACACTCATCACAGTGTTGGGTTGAGCAGAGGACTATAGCAGATAAAATAAAAATGATACAAATTAACATATAATTATTGACAAATAATCATATCTACTAAACACATATCTACTCCTGTCTAAATGTAAATATTTGCAATATAAAATAAATACATACTTGCTATGATGCTACGACACTAGATGGGCTCATAGTGGATGAATCAACTAAGATGGTTTCCTATATAAAAAATGACAAGAATGTAACACAATTTAAATGCACATGCACATATAATTATAATGTTGAGAATAAAAAATATATATACCTATTGTGCAACTTTATCCAATGGGTCAAACCTAGTCAACAAGGTTGTATAAGAACCAAGTTGTTGCATAAAAGATAAGATTACATTAGACTATCAATATATGTAGTACATATATTTAAACATAATAGATTTCAAAAATTAACATCTAAACTAACAATTTAAATAATATCGTATATTGATTCTCTAGGGAAAATGAAATGGCAGTATGTGTAGCCTCCCGCACTTTTTACATCTACTCCTCTGTCAACAACTGTCAAAGATCCTAGAACATAAACATATATTAGTAAAAATATCTCTCATAAAATATGAAATTACTTTAAGTCTTACTGGTCCTCCAATATCATCCATGCAGTTGATGTCTCTCTTGCAAATGGTCCACTTCATGCTCTATTAACTCCTACATTTGACATATCATGAACCTCATAGTCAAATGTCTCTATGGAAGCCTTAGTGGACCATCAAAGAGGACCCAAACATAAATTTTTGCACATCATACAATTATTCCTCGAAGAGGATTGTGTACTAGTGTGAGCTGATGATGGTGTACTAGTGGGAGTTGATGCAATAGGTGCACTACCATCATGCTGGGATGTATCAAGTGCAACACCATCGTGATGGGATGCACTATCAAATGGTTGTGCAACATGATGGATTTGCATGACCAAATGATCACTCAACAATTTTAAGGAATAAATTCTTAGACTCCCTACATCTACACCAATCTTGGGGTAAGGTAGTGGAGTTGGGGTAGTAATAGGTAGAGAAAGATGAATTGGGATGACTCAACACACTTTAGGTCTTGTTATGCCTTGCATAACCACTCCATATTTTGCCTTGGTCAAATGGGAAAATGGGCCCCCCTTTATGTTCTTATCCTTGGTTGTTTTTCAAACAAAATTTGGAGTCTTGCTTTTCTAATACTTTATTTTTCTTTGGTTTATTCTGTCGGAATCGGAACCAGAACTGAATCGGGTTTTGAAACTGCTTTACAAACTCATTCCGATCCTCATCCCGATGGTCTTTCTTTTGAACCTTTTGTTTTTTCTTTATCGGAGCCGGAGCTGAAGTGGAAGTTAAGTCAAAATTTATTCAAAGTTTCAAATTTCAAATTCCATCATGTCTCTGCCTCCGCTTTTTGGTCTTTTGTTTTTAACTAGGTTTTGTATGTTAAGTTTTCTTGTTTTGGTCTTTTGGTTTTATTTTGATGTTTGGTTTCATTTTATTCTTTGTCGGTGGACCTAGACCTGGAATGGGAACCAATTTGGAAAGTTAAACAGGTTTCCGAAATAATTTTCATTCTGATTTCACTCCCGCTGTTTCTTGGTCGTTGACTTTTACTGAGGTCACATGGTAGTAATGTGCTAGTTCCTTCTGCAGTTCTGACTCTGCTCTACTGCATTTATTGCATTAATGACAGGTGCCATGGATGCGTGAAACTCTGAGTTTTACCTTAATTATGGATTAACGCATAATTATTACCATTATTGTTAAGAGATTGAAGAGTGAACCAGAGTTGCAGTGAAGCTTTTGTGTGAGTGAATCGATTGATAGAGAGGTTGTTATGAGAAGATTTCTTTAGGAGGTTAGCCTATTTATTTGCGTTTGAGGTAGGTTTTTCTATTCTCATTCTTCTTTTTATTTTTGCATTTTCCATTAATTTTCATCTTGGATTGTTTGGTTTCGTGCAAATTTATCTGTAAGTTCGTATGTTTTGTTTATTTCGCTTTTGTTTTGGTTTTGTTTCCTATCTATTTTTTTTTAAGCATGGTCATTTTCACGTTTTAGTCATGACCGAATCATGGTGCCCTAGTCTTTAAGTGTGTAGGCTAAATTATAGCTTTTGTAGTGAGTAGGGTTTGTTAAAATCTTGTTTTTACTTACAAGTCTATTGCGCATTCAGTCTGGTTAAATAAATAGGGTTAAATTTGTGCCCTAGTTTTTATATCGAGGTTTTTAAGTTTAGGGTTTTTACGCATTTTTGTGTTTGTGTTTTTAAAATATGATGCCCTAAAAGGTACAGTCACCTCTCGGTCATATAGGGATGGTCTTATTAGGTTATATTTAAGCCCCTTTTCATGTTAATATGACCTAGCCTTTAAATCATAAAGTCATTTACCAAATTGTTAAAAAACACTTATGACATCATGGTTGTTTTAGGTGGAGGCAGGATCAAAATTGATCTAGACTTTGAACCATGCTTTCCAATAGGTATCGATTCCATTTCTATCCCATCTCAGACTTTGATTATAGTGAGAAGCCTTATTTCAAAATAACGATAATCTAGGCGGGGGCCGAAGCGGAACATAAATGGAATATAAAATTAGAAAATATGAAAGAAACCAAATTAGTTTCCATTCCAGTTCCAGTTCTAATCACCATGACAATTCTGACTCCAGTCCTGCTTGGTTTTATTGAAATCTCAATAAGGGTTTTGGCTCCGAGCCCGACTCTGTTTTAAAGGAGACTGTTTATAATGTTTGTTTGCTTGGTTCCGCCTTTGATGTATATACGAAGGGTAAGGTTTTAAAGCATATATTGTGATGTTTATTCAAGGATCTAATTAGAGGTTTTGATGTAGGAAAACTAAAGGATGTCAGAAGTATCAGGAGGGGCCTCCCAAAGGAATCGGCCTGGAGAAACATCGAAGGCAGCAATTAAGCCCAAGAAGATAAAGCTGAAGCATCTACCTTATACTTATAGGTATAATCATAGGGGTCTTGTTGTCACTGCAAGCAAAGTGGAATCAGATTGGTTTGATATAGCTAACACCGATCTAGGCTCATAAAACTTTGGGGATTTTTATTCGAAAACCTTCGCAGAGGATATAACAAGGAGAACTCAAAGAATAGTTGTGTGTGGTTTGGCTCATATCAAAGGTCTCCTCACCATCCTAGTCCACCGGATCCAAGCTTTTAGTGCCAATATTTAATGCTTCATATGATGAATCTAATACCACTCCATCATTTACTAATGCATCAGGGCTATCATCTTTGATCTGAAGCTCTACCATGAGTGAGAGGGTAACCTCTCATAATTCTTCTTCCTGGGATCATACGCATCTTGAAGATCACTCCAGAAATCTTCCAACAAGTTGAAATGTTTATCAAAAATAGAAGGCAACAAGGCATTCATTTTATTCTTTGGGTCAAATTATTTCTGAGCTATGTACAAACCTAGTTACAAATATATCAACTCACTGCACACTACCTTAGATCCCACAAGATGTTGACAGCTGTATTCACCAAATTGCATGGGAAACTTATGACATCCTGTTTTGTGCTTCAATCCAAACTGGGCATTAACCCCTAGAGCTTGATATACAAATTCCATTAGAACTATCCTATTGCCACAACATCTTGGGAGCAAATGGGGATGACCTTCAAATCCAGCTAGTCTAAAATAAGTGAACTTGGGGTATTGGATATACCAACATCCCCATTCTGTGATAAATGCCATAGATTCTTGGCTCAGTCTATATCTTGCATCCCCATTAAGCTAGTTAATGATTACATATAGAAATGCATCATTAACCCTTCTAAATTGTGTTTCAGATACTTGTAGAGATAACTGATTATAATGGTCCCATACTTTCCTTTGCCCATTAGCTTCTCCCAATATCCCCACTCTATTCAAGCCTTGAAATAAACCTCCTCTAGCCACTGCATAAACAACATAAGAAGTCATAAAGAAGCATTTGGTTTCCCTTATCCTTGTTAACTGATCATGAATAGCATCAAAGACAACCATTGGCCAATCAAATTGTAGTTTTCCATTAAAGACGGTTTGAATGAAGGGAAACATCCATTCCTTGAAGTGAAATGCATCCCTCTTCCCAAAGACTCTAGACAACATCATGATCAGGTCTGATACTTCTTTGTAGAATTTTGTCAGCTTTGGTTGATCATGAAGCTTGGTCAGAGACTTCTTTTCCGTTCTCAACCATTTCTTGTTCAAGTGAGCTTTTTTGGCCTCCCTATATTTTCTATATTTCTCTAAATCTTCTACCTCCTTTAACTATACTAGGTTATTTGGATCTAGGACACTAAACATATGTTGAAACATTTAAGGAGTCAAATCAATAATAACATAGTCCTGCAAATCCATGCATTTCCTAGTGGCTAGATTGTAAGCCCCAGAAGAAAGCTAAAATCCTACATTCCACTAAGCTCACCAAAAAAGGAGAAATTGTTGTCAAATGTGTCATACCAATGATGGACAAGGATGTAGGGGACATGCAATTGGCTTATTACTAGTTGGGTACTGTCAACTTGGGAAGACCTACCAAAGATCAGCAAATGAATTTAATAGATGTGGTAGCTTCATCTACTAAATCCAGAATGATAAAAGACAAGTAGAGAAAGGATGAGCTTAAGGCTCAATTAGATCAATTGCATCCATTCTTGAAAAGTGTTTCTACTCCGAGGTCGCGACAAATTGCCACCATTGAAACACTAGTTTTTCTTAGTAAGAAAGAGGTGGATGATTTGGTATAGGTATGGAGAGTGAGTGCACCAATCAGTGACACAATTATGGCTCTTAAGATGCCACTTTTTTTTTCTTAAATCAGGAAAATTTGATTTGCACGAGAAAATGAAGATAGTTACGCTCAAAATTTCAAGATGCGGGAAGAACAAAAGTTGAAGTGCTCCGAGTCTAGTTTCTAAGCTACTATTGTTTTTTGAAATTAATGAAGATTAAGGGTCTCAAAAAGGGGGGGGGACAAAATAGGTCCTGTTTTTATCAAAAAAAATAGTGTAGCGCCTCAAGGCTCCCCCCTTTTTGGTTTATTTTTTTTTAGAATTTCAAAAATCCCAATAGTGAGAAATTAGCTAACACCATGTAGTTTATCCTCACTCTTCCGGATAATTTTTTTAATGAATACATAATATTTTATGAATTTTCAAAGTGGACACATCCTGAAAAGCTAAAATTTGAATGTGCTCCCCCCCAAATTTTTTGCAAACTAATCAAAAATTGATTTTTTTTTCATCATGTGTAGAATGGAGTCTCGTTTCATAAAACTTAATTTGTTTCACATTCTGATGAACGTGTAAAAATCTATCTTAAACCTAGCACATGTTGGTTTTGACCAAAAATGAAGGCATTTACAATGGAAGCCATGGATCAAAACCTTAACTAAATCAAAATGAAAAAATAATTATATATTTGGATAGCTGAGACAGAGGTTAACACTATCATGGTTTTTTTTATAAACTTTCATTGAAAGACGTGCAAATGAGACGGGAGCATAGACGAAAATATGAGAAAATTTAGAAAATCTTGCTAATTAACATGTCTAAAGCAGGCCTTTTGGTGAGCACCAAATGATTCATCACATTTGGTGTGCGCCAAATTTGACATGTGCCAAATGTGATGAGTCATTTGGTGAGCACTAAATGGCCTGCTTTGCATAGAACTAGATTTTTGCTTTCTCTATCAAGCAAACTATATAAGTTGAGATTTACATATGGACATTTAATTTTTAATACTTTAAGTTATATTTCATGTATATATAGGCAAGATTTTTGAGAGTGGATTCAAATATCTAAGAGTTATAATGAAAATTCTAGTTTTTGGAAGATCTTAAAAATTTCAGACTTAGTCAAATTTCAGTAATCAGCATGTCAAATTTCAGTAATCAAGAGGTCAAATTTTAGTACTCAGGAGGTCAAATTTCATCTTTCTCTCTCTATCTCACTCATTTTCATCTCTTATTCTCTAGACCTCTCTCTCTCACACTATCTCCATCCCTTTATCTAACAATATCTTCCTTGAGCTCAAGAACTATGTCTCTACATGTCCATCTCTCTCTCCTTCCCTCTCCAATATCTATCTCCCTCCCTCCTTCCCTCTACATTTTTATATCTCTCATCCCTCTCCTTTTATCTCTATATATCTCTCTCTACTCTCTATACGTACCTATCCCTCCCTCCCTCCCTCTCCTCTCTTTCTCTCTCTCTCTCTCTCTCTCTTTGCTTCCCTCGCTCTCTCCTCCCCTCTCTACTCTCTATCTTTTCATTCTCTCTCTCTCCTTCCCTCTCTAGTTCTCTCTATCTCACTTCCTCTCCCTCCTTCCCTCCCTCTCTAATTGTCTCTATCTCCCTCTCTCTCTCCTTCCCTTTCTACTTCTCTTTATCTCACCTCTCTTTCCCCCCCTCTCTCTCTCCCTCTCTCTTCCTTTCACCCACCTTTGCTCTCTACTTCTCTCTATCTAACCTATCCATCTATACATATCTCTCTGTCCCCCTCCTTCCATCTCAATCTCTCCACCTTCCTCCTTATCTCTGTACTTTTAAGCTCCATCACACATCTCTATCACCTATCTCACTTCTCTCTTTCCCCTTCCCTCTCTACTCTCTTTCTCTCTATCTCACCCCTCTCTCCCTACCTATTCCTCCCTCCTCTCTCTTATCTCTCTCACCTCTCTCTCTCCATCCCTACCTCTTCCTCCCTCTCTCCTTCCCTCTATAATTCTCTTTATCTCCTCCTCCCTCTATCTACCTAGACCTCTCTCTATTTTTGTCTCACCTCTCTCTCCATCCCTACCTCTCCCTATGTCTCTCCTTTCATATCTACTTCTCTCTACCTAGTTGTCCCTCTATACCTATTTCTCTCTCCCTCCTTGCCTCCTCTCTCTCAATATCTCCACCTTCTTTCCCTCTCTAATTCTCTCTCTATCACCTCTCTCTATCTCTCTCCTCCTTCTCTACTCTCTCTATCTCTCCCTCCCTCCCCCTCTTTCTATCTCTCCTCTCTCCCTCCCCCTCTTTCTATATCTCTTTTCCTTCTCTCTACCTATATCTCTCTCCTTCTATCTATCTCAACTATCCATCTTTACCTATCCCTCCCTCCTCTCTCTCTTCCACCAAAATTCACTCTACATCTCTTTGTCTAGCCTACCCCTATATACCTCATTTTCTCTCCCTCTCTCTTTCCCTCTCTCAATCTATCTACCTTCCTTATTACACCTCTCTCTCCCCCTTCCCTCTTTACTTTCTTTCTCTCTATCTCACCTCTCTCTCCTTAAATATCCCTCCCTCCCTCCTCTCTTTCTATCTCACCCATTTCTCCCTCCCTACCTCTTCTTCCCTCTCTCCTCGACTCTCTACTTCCCTTTATCTC